>WBNH01003754.1:2893-84711 GCA_013401255.1 Urocolius indicus
TGAGGGAGCCCTGGCACAGGCTGCCCACAGGGGTTGTGGAGTCTCCTTCCTTGGAGGTCTTCAAGACCTGCCTGGACATGTTCCTATGCAACTTGATCTAGGTTGACCTGCTTCTGCAGAGGATTGGACTAGATGATCTCTAAAGCTCCCTTACAACTCCTAACATTCTATGATTCTATGGCTAACAGACATATTTAAGTATTTCTCTTGGGGAAAACTCAAAGCCTTATTAAAACCAAACATACATCCCTTCACCTCACTCTTTGATTACTCAAAATGGCAGTCAGTACAAACTTTATACAAGTGACCTGTTCAGAATGTCATCACAAAATATAACTTGTAATACATATTAATTGCACAAATCAAAGTTATAAGGCCTGAATGCATACAGGAGATCTGAAAGAAAATCAGAAGCAGTACCCAGATATCCTATTTTATCATTTAGATGTAATAAATCTGATAAATCATGGCTTATTACTGGATTTTCTATTCCTCCATGTCAATTACCAAGATAAATGTACTTTAAAAGAATTCCTCATTGTCAAAATACATAAATAAAACACTGACTATAAAGGTATATATACAAGGCTGAGAAATACAAATTGAATACTTCTGTCTCTGATTTGCACATGGCACAGTAACACAAAACTTTCACGCTAGCTCTGATCCTCTAACACACTGACCTATATCTTGCAGGTGGTGAAGCATAGCACCTCAAACATTTTCACTGGTTTCACTTCTATGAAGATCCTTCATTGCATAAGACTTCAATAAGAATGAAGTGCCCAAATGCTTTGGATAACCTCACTTGCAAATTCTAGAGCTCGTATCTAAAGTAACTAGGAAAAGAGAAGGCTCAGGCCTGACGAGTTCCAAATCTATCACGTATTATTTTAAGGGTTGGTAAGGGACAGGGTAGTCATCTTTCATGTCATTTAAATATACCTACAAATTTTAAAAAGCATTTAAATGAATAATTAAGATCATAAATTTTGAACTACTCACAAAATGAATGTACTCCATGTTTTTTCAAATATAAAAGAAATGCATATTTCATTACAAAACAACATGGATTGTGGTGGCAGTAAGAGTTGGGTTTATGTATTATTCATTCACACACACAAAAAATCATTAATTCAAAGGTTGCCTGATGGTGTTCATGCCCTTCTGCACCTCTAAACCTGAGGAGTAGTGAAGGCGTTTCAAACTCAAAACTTCTGTGTTATCTGTTTTTGCTGGCAGTGGAACACTGGGAAATACCTGCACACCATCCAAGCACTTCCAGTTACATGTTGAACTGCAGTCTCCAGAAGCATCAACAGAAAGAATATGGCAAAGCTACAACTAGTGGGCAGTGTTTCTCCAAGGTTCTTAGCTTGTCCCACACACAAGAGCTGCATAAGCGTTGTGTGAGATCTGAGCATTACCAGGTTCAGCACCCATGCAGGTACATGGTGTCACTTGCAAAGAAATGTAATGCATGTGCCCAGCAGCCTACAATTTTCTGCTATTCATTTTCTGTCAGGAGGTAAACGGGAGCAGAGTGTGATGTGTACATTCATTTGTGAGCAAGTGAAACTACAAAATTGGAAGGCAGCAACTGCCATAGTGTAAGGAGACAATGCTGTTTGACCAAAGGATATAGGCGTATACTTTCTGCTAAGGGCAGTGCAAAGCAGACTAAGTAGAATTGGGCATAGTGAAACATTATGGAAAGAGAAAATAGCCGTTGTTTGAAATTCTACCCTAATTTTATATTTCTGATGTCTCAGGCTTGTTCTTTCTTCAAATTCTCTCCAGATGGAAAGAAGAAAGCAGAAGGAATCTACAGTTCTGCACTGAATAAGGATTTTTTTATCAAATTAGTAGACATATGGACTTTTTATCTGGCAATATTATGTTGTTGTTTTTACAACAGAAAGAAGAAAGCCACAACATTTCACAAATATCTATGTTTTGACCTTTGCTGTTCAAAATCTGTATGTAAAAATCTGAAAAAGAAGCAATTAGTAAGGATGTAAACTTTGATGATGATATGAAAATATTCAGAACCAATTAAAACCAACCTTGACCGAAATGAGTTGTAGAAGTTCATGACAATGAACTATGTGGCAGTAAAATGGCAACCAAAATCTGATGCCAATAAACACAAAATAATAACGATGAGAAAAGTACAGTATTGTTTCTGAATAAGCTGTTATCACCCAGAAAAATGACCTTGGTGTTTCTACAGGCAGTTCTCTGTTAGCACCAGTCTAATACTCAAAAGTTGTCAAGAAGTGAAATAGAACATTAGAAATTAGAAAGGACTGCAAAAACATGAACTACAAGTGTTTAATTGTTCCACTCACTTTATAAAGCATTGTGAATGCAGTTTCCAGTTCTGGAAGCCTGATATGTATCAAACATACTATAACAACAACATACAGTATATACATATTATAACAACAGCATACAATATTCAGCTAAGGGTCACATTTAACTAGACTGATCAATCCCCACCCAATGCCATTGTATGCTACATCCCCTTAAACCAAGAAATAAATAAAAAACCAGAAATAATTTCTCTTACTTTCCCCCTAAATCCTGCAAACAGGAGAATGTAAAACTTATCTTATCTTGGTTTGAGCACCTATTTCAATTTTTGTTTCCTATAGGGTGAGTAGGTGCCATTGCTGTAGGTGAAGTAGATGTCCAGGAAATGAAAAAGTCTGGGGCACAGTTCCAGTAGTCAGGGTTTAATCTTCATAAGAGAACAAACACTATTAGAATCACCAGAAAAATCTGTGGACTGGGGAGAAATTAGAAAAGAGCTAACAAGATATCGAATCAGATTCCAACAAGTATTGATTTGTTATATAAACTTTGCCAGGAGACATATCAAACTGCAAGGTAAATCTAAGTAAGTACGTTAATTTTACAGTATTCTGAAAAGCATTAGCAATAGTACCAGGTTCTTAATTTTAACTGCAGCAAACCTGTCATTGTAATGGTACAAGCTGCCAACTCAATTGTACTTAAAGGATTTGACACTCAGTAGAATGTTTACTTTCTAGAAACATATGCCATGCAAATATGTTGAGAGATACCTTAAAAACAAAGTAAGCCCCAATTTAGCATTTATATGTAGGTTCTGTAACACTAACTGCTCATTAAGCATGATTTTTTTTTTTTTCTCCAAATTAAAAGCTGTTAATCTTTGGAATTTAGGGTCACTGATAACATAGCTGTCATTTTTAATCATGGTTAGAGTATTCCAGCAAGTCAACTGCTGACATAGATGAGCCACATCTTTAATGGTTTGCTGTTTTTTCCACATCTCTCATTTTGAGCATTATCAAGTTTCAAAACAGACTGATTATCACTGAAAACTGTACCACTGGAAACTGACTCTAAAAAAAGTCAGTGCCAATGTAATATTCATTTATAAAAATAGTTTTGTTACAATGAATTTAGCTTTTCTCCTTTACTAACATCAAACTTATTTTCCAACTGAAGAAGCAGCAAACACATTATTTGCAAAACTACAAACATCATTTGAGAAACTGAATTCTGGCATAATGAAACTTTGTTTAAACAACTCAGTATCACGAAAAAAGACAATACTACGATAGTACCATGGTTGAACATTAAAGTTGTAACTTCATTGCGATATGCTTCAGAGATTTCACAACTGCAAGACCATGAATGTGAGCTACAAAACTCAGATCCAAACTCTGAAAACTTGCAAGAGTGCCCAAGAGTATGTAATATGTAATCCCACAATGTTTAGTTTAATGAAATTGTTAATGTAAGCAGCATTTCTGAATGAGATATAAAACCATGAAATATTATGAAATAATATAATATTAATAAAATAATAATATAATAAGAACAGGCTAATCCATCAAAAGGTACATATTTAAATACTCAAACTAATTAACATGTCAAAATTTAATCTCACTTTTTCATCCCTTCAAAATGAAAACACACCTATAGGACTGGCACAGTTAGCAGCACCTAAATCAGTTACTCAATTAGAATAACCAAAATGGGAAAAACATCGAGGAATTCGCACTAGAGGTTTGCCAGCATAAATTTCTGCTAGTTAAGAGCTATTTTTTATCACTCTTCTTCCTAATATTTTAGGCAAAAACCAGCCTAAACATTCTACATCTTAAATGTCTCCTGGAACAACAATTTTTGCATCAGTCCTATCCAACTTGTGTGGATCACGCAATGTAGATAGAATAGGAAAAAGAACAGACTTGAGCTATGTCTTATCTCTAAAACTGAAATATTTGAATGTAATTAATTTATTTTTATTTCACTACAGAGGTGTAATAAAAAAAACCCTCAGTATTTTGAAGCCACTTGTGATCTTGCGCAAGTGAAAAGAATAACAAAATAGTTAACTACATAAACATAGAACATTAAGATTTTTAAAGTTGAGAAACAGGGTATGCAAATGTAATCAAATGAAAACCATAAGTTAGATTATCCACTTTACCTCATGGGGTTTTTTTTCTACTTTTTTAAGCACATTTTTACTGTTTACTAGTAATTTTAAAACTAGAATGCATGCAGTCTGTCTCCTCATAATGAACTGCAATATTTATAGACTTAAACATAGATGGATGTCAGAATCCTTACATTGACAAACTTCATTTTGTGAAAGCAATAGACATATTTTACTTCTTTCACATCCATGCCTTTGCACTTACTCTATCACTTTCACTTGCATTACACAGCCTTTGCATTGCCGTTCCATCCATGTTCTATCCAAAAGAAACAATACAAAAAGCGTTTCAGAACATTTTTTTCTTCCTTCTGCAGTATGGGTCACAGAGCATAACCCCCAATAAATCTTTTAAATTTCCTTTCTTCTGGATGCATTTCCATCAACTACCTCTGACAATTCAGAGAATATCACTAAGTTATGAATTTTGCATAAGGTTATGAAAATGTCGCAGCAGTGACAGCCTCAGGCCACAAAGACCCCACAGTTCTCTAGCAGAGCAGCATCTGGTCTCCCAGGTCAGATACAATAAAGAACTATTTGCTGACCAGCTATTCAGGGGGACAAATCTTGCAGGAGGGCTCACTATGCAAGGCAAAACTCACTTTATGTTTAAATTCTAATAGGCTCTAAATATACAAATGCACTTTGATCCTCAGACAAGGCTGCCTGGGAAAGAGATACAAGAAGAGAGAAAAGATTAAAAAAGGAGGTGTATATATTTCCTCTTTGGTGAGAAAATAGCAAAGGGATAATTATTTTTTTCTAAGTAGAAGAGTAAAAAGTGCAGGAGAAAAACAATGAACTTTTAGAGGCTTTCATGCCTTCAAATAATACTTATTGAGGAAAGTAAACCCATAAAGAAATACAAAGACATTTATTATTTTGCCCTCTGTACGTTTTTTTCTAGATTAAGTGAAGGGTGTATCTTGGACCCCTTAGCAAGTGTAAGTGGGTATTTACTTGTTTGTTTTATGCATAAGTATCACAAATATACAATAAGACAAACAGTAAAATGAAACTGTAGGAGAGGAGCTCAGGGAGAGTGTATGTTAACAGAGAATTTGCAAGATCCATGCTCATCTGGGAATATAAAGAAACCAGCTGTAAAGTACAGTCCGTTACTGGGGACTAAACAAGGATCTGCTTCCAAGAAAACTGTCAGGGATGCAAGGAGAATGACAACACTATAACTAATAGAGACATAGCAAAGATACGAGCACAAGCATGATGGTGAACTTCAAACTCAGCAGTCTGCACATGCAGCAATAGATTCAAGTGCTGCTTGTGTTATCACTTCCATTGCTCACCCAGGCTTTCTGTTTCCAGCTCCTGCAAAGGCTTTCTTAATAAGTCCCAATTGCAGAAACAGAATTTTCCTGTAAAATCCCTGAGGAAATCTCACCACATGAATTACGCTAATTAGAATTGCTGCAAGTGGATAATAAATATCTCAACTTATCTCCAAGTTGGGCGAGCTGTTCTGTAGAACTTATTTCTGTAGTCGTTCTACTTCAGAGGAATGTATTTTTCTTTTATTCCACCTAGCCTCTCATCCCAGTATTTCTTGGAACACATGCACCAGATAAAAGATTTGGTTATGGATCACATGAAAAAGTTTAAATACTGCACAGCAGATGGAGCCATAATTACCACCAAGTGTAATTTTATAGGCTTTACTGATTTGGATTAAGACTGTGTTTATGGGGACTTTGGAACATGAAAGACCTGAAAGACAACTAAAGCAAATACTTAATTGGCTTACCTACAGTGTCTGTATTGGTTCTGTTTTTCCTACAGATAAGTCTTCAGTTAGATTTCACTCCAAACTTTTCTCAGTAAAGTGGCTTTTATTCAATATTTATTAATACCTTCAATTACCTCACTGACAAGAAACCAGGGGTAATTTTCTAGCAACAGTTGTAGCCTAAATGAGGTTGCTGCTGGGACAGCTGAGATAGTTACAGGTGTGACTTGCTGCAGTATTTCTCATCTGTTAAGTAAGGGTGTTTTGGGTTTTTTTTGTATAACACTGTCTTTCACACACTTTACACTGAGGGTATTTTCTCTAGTAGCTATACCTACAAATATTTTTAGTGCCAACTTCAAACATTTGTAGACTCTAATAAATATGAATATATAACAAATATAAATATATAAAATATATCTAAAATATAAATATAAATATATAAGGCATTCAAGCAAATATTTACAAAATCACTCTGAGATCATCGGTGCAGAAAATTTCCATAAGAGGAAACAACAGGACATGAAACAACTGTGTTAATGACATTATGTATGAAGCCTACATTTTTGTGCAAGAATTTCATGCTCAAACTCTTAATGTATGGGCTTTCTGTTACACTGAGGTAAATGTTTTTCACACGTGGAGATATAAAACAGGGCATAAATTAAGCATTGAAATAATAGTCCTGGACTGAGAAATTAAGAAATGCAAATGATCAACATTGACACTGTTTGGAAATTTGGCAAGGGTCTCACAAGAATTCACAGTTACATCTTTTACTAGTGGCCCACTTGAAATTCTAGGCAACCCAGTGAATTTAGCCTATAACAGTAAGAATAGATTAAATACTTATTATTTACTAGGTATGGTATTTTTAAACTTTAAGCAGAATCTTATCTCTCAGTATTTTATTTTTTGTAACTTCTTAAGCCTTAAATATCTTCCTATTAGCCTTCTATTTATTTATCTTTAAAAACCAAAAATGCCTCTACATAATATTAAATAACCATTCTGGTTGAGAAAAACAACATTTGGCCAATCAGATAAAAAATATAATACAAGGCAGATAGTTACTCAAGTTACTTAAGCCCTGTGTTTTTGAATGGTGTTTACCCTAAAGATTGTTTTGTGTCATATGGAATTACAGAAAACATCCCAAACCTGCCTGGCTTTCTTTATCAGCTTTTCTGAGACTGTGCAGTAACTCCATGGTTGGAAGTCTCATCCTTGGCTTAATGACACGGAAAGCCAAAAAGTTGCCCTCAAACCCCACTTTTCAAAGAGATTGCTTTAACTGCTGAAGTAAATGAGAACTATTCCCTAAACCACTAGAATTTATTTCAAATGATGCTTCCGCTCTCACATTTGGCATACGGTCCACTTATTCCTTCCATTTCCAAACAATAATGTTAGTTAGAATTAATAAGTATTGGTTATGATCCAGCCTGTTAATAGCAAGATTGATCCATGGGGTGTTTTATATCTTGTTAAAAGTTTATTAGCTATCACAGATCATCAATAAAAACTGTTTAATTGTCTAATTGCCACAGCTGCTGCTGGCAGTGATGCTTGTGATTCTTCCCATATCTACAGCAGTACCTACTCCTACTCCTGAACACCAGTCATCTGATATATACAGCAGACTCAGTGCAGTTTTGTACTCTGTGATAATGCAGCCATTTTTTCTAACGTGTTTCTGAGGAACATTACATTAGGTTACAGCTGCAATCAAAAGAATCTTTTTAAAACATGTGAGAAAATTCAAAATTGATAAGCCTTTCAAGCATGTTGTTTTGGGAAAGTAGTGACCTCAGAAAGCCAGTGCTCTGACGGGCTGACCCGGGATTACTGCAGCATCTTTGTTCAAGCTTTTATTGCAGCTGTTTCACAATCTCACATGGCTAAGAAAGTATTTGCACTGAGAAACATCAAGCAACTAAATATTTGGCCACCTGGAATTGCAAGAATTATGATATTTCACAATTATTATTAGATATGATGCCATTTTATTTGAGTTCTATTTTTAGAGATAAAATTATCATAGTTGATGGGCAAAAGCTTTTTTTTTTCCTCCGTAAACAACTTATTCTAAGTGCTTGTAACATGAAAATGTTGTTTAAATATATCAAGAGTGTAGTTTTGCTCACTGAAACAGCTCTTAACTGTTGTACATGAACAGCTGATCACCATGTTATACGGCAGATGTCCATATGAGATTATCAACTCTTCCAGTGTTCTCAGAGCAACCCAGAAAGTTAGTACAACATAAGGAATATCATCAAGATTTTGCTTGTTAGAATTTGTTGAATACTGTATGCATTTCAGGGTTTCAAACTTACACTAACCCATTACAGTTATTTTACTAATACACATTCTGGACAGCAGTGCCCAAAGCTTTCACCAGAGAAGAGCTCAGGCCAAGTATTCCTCTGAAAAAAGGCTCTACTTGCATAAATTCCTAAGCAGAAAATGCATATAGTGTTTAGTTATTTACTCACCTATGCATCTGTTCCCTCTGTAGATATTCAAATTCTATGTGCTTGAATAGATAAAGCCCTCAAACACTGCTCTAAACTTGCTATTTCTACAGTAGTCCTTGCTACTGGTTCTGAGTGAAGTGCAGTAGCACAACAGCTTAGAACAGCTTGTTATGACTGTGAAATGCTTTGTTTCTAAGTTTCCAAGCTGAATGAAGGGAAGGGGTGGGTTCTAGCAACATCTCCCTCTAGACCTTTCAATTTACCCTGCTGCCAAAGGGTATTGTAAGACAGCAAAATATATACACACACAAAAGAGGGACCTAATTTCAGAATTTCTAATTCTTATATATCACCTAAGGTTCATTTTAAAACTGTTTGTCTCTTATGCAGCACAGCTATGCATTCCTGACATTCAGATTCTAAAGCCACTGGTATACATAGCATATTCCATTTCATGTGCCTTCCAATACCAACTTGATATACAAGTTGTTACATGATGCACCAATATTACACTCTGAAATCCAGTAACACATTATGTTTGCTTGTTGAACAACAACTGTGAAGTTAAAACAACCTTTCTCTTGTGGCCTCTCTCTGCCCTGGATTTTTTGAGATATGAACACAACAGTTATGCAATAGACAGTATCATCCTAGTAGATTGTTAAATCTGCTTGCTAATTATAAATTAGGAGTTGATCAGTGCAGAAAGTGAATTAATGCCTTACAAATACATGACATATATCTTAAGCTACTATTAAGACTACAATCTTCTGAATAAGGAATGAAGTAACATGAAATTTTAACCACAGTTCAACAGGATAATCACATTTCAGAATAATAATTTATGGTATAAGAGTCTTAGTGCTTTCAAAGCCAGTACGAGCTTATCAAGTCGTAAAAAACTAGGACAACTGCAATTCATATTACTGTTTTAATGTCTTACATATATTACTTTAGAACATCTCTACCAATAAATGTAAGTATTCAATTTTTAATAGTGCTCCAGTATTTCTTATCCTTCAAAACGGCATCTTTTAAAGCTTCTTACATAAAAGGGCAAGAGAAGAGGAAGAAAATATGTAAGAATTAGATACATGATTAGCACTGCCACCTCTAAATTGTAGATAAAAAGCTAGATTCTTTTCTCAGTGACAAGCTGCTGCTTCTACTCCAGTCCTTCTTACACTTATCACTTGTTTTCTGATCATTTCCTATCATTCCACCAGCACAGCGTAGAAATTTACAGAGATCCTTACAACAGAAATTCTGCATAGATACAAAGTATCAGAACCTGGGAAGAGAGTATTGCCCACAGTTCTGCCTCTCTGAGATTCGAGAGAACTCACATTGCTGGATCGTGGTTCCATGTTTGAAAGCAGAAGCTCTTGTTGCTCCTAGGAATTGTCATGGTGGCTAGATGTAATTAATCCTGTGCACTGCACCAATGTCAAAGGCCACATTTTGACAGCTTTGGGGTTATTCTAGTCAATCAATATCCTCTGTTCTATCCAATGAAAACAACAACAAAAAATTTTGCATAAGAGAATTTAAATCAGTATATAAAAGATATGACACATTAAGATAAAACATATCCTGTACTTTCCTTCACCCTTGTGTTTTATTTCCAATCCTCATAAGTTCTCTGGATATTCACAGATATGCAAAGCTATAAAAAAAATTGAGTCTCAGATGTCAGCACATCAGTACTGGGATGCCAATAATAAATTCTGAAACAGTATGACAATCCAGAGAACATTCATAAAGCCAAACAAAAGGTCACAGACTATGTACAGCTATACAAGGCTGAATTTAGAAAATATCTAATTGCTTTGTGGATAAATCTGAAGAACAAAAATTGATAGAAAGACTTCCATTGAGAGTTTTTCTTCTAAGGCAGAGTCTCAAGGACATACCTACCATACCTGAAAGACTGTTGATAAGAGCAGAGCATGCTCTGACTATATGGGTTACACTGCAGTCTATCATCTGCCCTTTCAGGGCAAAAACTCTGGGAGCTTTATGATTTCCAAAATCTTGTACCAGGGAAGAGAAACCTAAAAACAAGGATCCTGACAGATGGCATCCTGAGACAGAACAGCCAGCCTTATGGTATGTGTCAGAATCACGGGTTTGTCAAACTTCAACTTTTAAGTCATATTTCTTAAAAGCAAGTTTTGCCAAATAAGAAAGTAACCAGAGAAAATTTTCCTATAGAGTAGTAGCAGCAAGTCTCATGAAAGACTAAATCTCTTCTAATACCATCTGTTAATATCAGATGAAGATATGAGTACTGGCTTTACATTGGCAATCATCGATATATTTTCAGCTGTACCTTGATAAACTCCACATGTTGGTTAATGACACAGACTATCTGCAAAGTACTGAGTAAGCTATGGAAACCCAGATAGAGAAGTAGCTTTTAATACCATTGTTCATATTAATGCAAAGAACTGAAGGATCTAATAAGATTGGAAACACGAGCAAAGCCACAAACCATTATGAGGAAAAGATGTAATCAAGTGCATCAAGGTTTCATTGTGCTTAACTGAAAGATATCTCTCATCTAACCCACTATATAGTTGTTTCATACATACGATAGCTTTTTACCCAGAACTTGACTGGTTATGAGGTTATATACAGCATGTCTTCTTGGTGATTATCTGATACTGGAATGAGTATCTCTCTCTCCAATACAATGAATATAGCACTGTCGGCTGGTACAAAAAGTAATACTCTATTCAACATTAGAGAAGAGGAAGAAACCATGAGTCTTAAAATAACCTTTTTAGCTGTTAACTTCTGATACAAGAAGTTACTTGCTAGTACCATCTTTTGTCAAGTGAAAGAGAAGAAATTGTTACCTACTATGAGATTATCAGTGTTATATTCCTGTAACATGTTTATCAGACTACTAAAGAGAATCACTGGTACCTTTCAAACTTCTCAACTTCAAGACAAAGAGAGCCCAGGAAACAGAAGTCATTCAACTCCTTGTGAACAATCCCTTTGATGATGACAATAGATTTGATTTCATAGAATCATTGAATGTTAGGTGTTGGAAGGGACCTTTAGAGATCATCCGGTCCATGCAAAAGGAGGTCCACTTAGATCAGGTCACAGAGGAACATGTCCAGGTAGGTTTTGAAGACTCCCAGAGGAATATCAACCATTTGGCTAGAAATGTTAATGCAATATAAAATATACACATAGATATAACGAGTAGTAATTTTTTGAGCATGTTGCAGAAAATTGTCCATGTACTAGTCTAGTAAAAAAGTGAAAGTTTAAGGTATGATTCTAAGGTGCCGAATATTAACTAATTATTGTAATTACAGAGTGAGACAGATCACTGTTGTCCTTGACTTCCAACATAAAATGTGTACAAGTTTCAAAAAGCTAAGTACATGTTTCAAAAGCTAATTGCGACACTGCATAAACCCCTAAATTATCCAGATTGTTTATTACTAGAAGTGTTTATTATACACCCTCATGATAGAATCAGCACAAATCATTTAATCACCTTGATCTAAAACACAGATGATCTTGCATGATCTGTTCACAAAACAAATCAACTTCATATGAATGAAGAAGTTTGAATTGGTAGTTTGTTGTAGCACTGCAACAGTTTTCGTTAGAATGCAATACACCTGCTTAGCCAAAACCAGTCAAGTTGATAGTTTTCAGTTCTTCAATAAAAGAGGCATAACACACTGGGTAAGAGATGAAATTATGATATATCAGTCATTACTTTGTCCTAACTGATTTTATTTATCATACTTTTAACTTCAGCATTATTTAAACCCCTTTCCACCCTTGAAAGCCTTACTGTCCATAGTATGACAGTACAATTGCCAGTAAGTGATTGTTGTGCAATAGTGCTGCCAACAGCTTTGCAATATCTTCTCACGCTAGCGCATCAAAGTCTTGACATCTAAGCAAACATTTCAGGGCACTGAGGCATTTTGTTATTGTTCTTACACCGAGGGAAGGATGGGGAACCCAACTTTATGCTCAGATGTCAAGTTCAAAGCTGGAGCATGAATTTCACAAATTAAAGTAATTTGAGATGGTTACAATTCCCTGTGCAAACATATAATTAATAAAATGGGAATAAACCTTGCTGTACAATTTGTGCCAGTACTTGCTCTAATTTCCCAGACAGCCACAGCCTCATTACCTCCAGATTTGTGCATCTCATTATGATGCCGACACTCACACTTGTGTGATTAGTGCTGAAATTACAGATTCATCCTGATTTAGTGTGGCCTTTATTGCTGTTAATTAGGAAATGAAATGTGAAAACTGTTATGGCATTTTAATTATCTGAATGCAATGAGATTTGTATACTAAAAAATACCAAATCTAAACAGAGAGAATGCAACCTTTTCTTTAAAACATGCAAACTTGTCTTTGAAAAAGTTGTTGGTTTTGATGGAAGCAGCTGAATGAGAGAAATGTAATAATTTATTTTGCTGTTAGATGAGGTGATCCCTCCTTTCTCTCTGTCATGTGCAGTTTTATTCTTTGAAAAAAAGAGGAACCAAAAAATGTCCTCTCATCAAAGGTCATGAAAATGTGCAGTAACAAAGAAGTGAATGAAACACAGACAGATGAATTGCTTAATCTAGGTAAAATTTTTGTAATATTTTGGCCAAGATCTTTAAAAAAAAAAACCTGGAGGAACAGGCACAACCTAAAGGGAGACAGCAACCTTGTTGCTGGACCTAGGCTGAAGTAATTTTATGCGCTGAGTGGTCAGTATTGCCCAATCCCCATCAGTTGTTTTAGCCAAGACAGGTACCCTTCTGCAGTCAGCTATCATGGAAGGTGCCCAGCTTCTCTGGTGGAGCCTATACACAGCATGTAACTGTAATGGGTAACATGAGCAAGGTATGTCTTCTACTATTGGATCTTCTGATTGTTTACATATTTCATTGAGCATTATTGCTTTGCTTCACTAGTTTTAATTATTACTGGTTTATCAGTCTCTGCTAACATACTGCCATTGAACTCCTGTCATAGAACATTGTGAAGGAATTTAATTCCTGGGCAGAAGATTTTAAAGAGATGATGAGTCACATATGCTTGCATGCCAGTACCATGACTGCCCTGTGCCACAGTGCTGGAGAAGGCAAGCAGCTGGAGGCTGTTCCTCAGACAGAGGACTACTGATCTCACTAGCAGCCCTCCAATGGCTGCATACCTCTAGGCTTCACTTACTAAAATGGTATTTTAGGCAGACAGATCCCATGCAAACCCATAAACGCCTGAAGTCTGAACTGCACCACACCTCCTGTGCATATACTTCTGTAAACACTGAGTTCCATCAGAGCCAGTCTTTGCAAGCATTTGCATGAAAACAGAACCTGGCAAGCCTAACACACGTGGGGGATTCATAGAAAAGCACCGTTGTCCCACACTTATTATTATAGACTCAAATTTGTAGGACATTATTCTCACTATATCCATTTAAATCCTTCTCCAACGGTGTAACCTATGCAAGTGTTATTTGATTATAAGTAACTTTCTATACATAATACTTTCATTATGCTCCCTTAAACTCATCCACTCCTCTCATCATATATAGGTTAGAATTTCATATATTTTCTTTTTCAAGATCACACACACTCCCAAAATTAGTATTATGTTTATTTGTGAAGAGGAAATTGAACTGGTGTTGTAGTTTTTGCAATAGGCATGTGATTTGAAATAGATTTTAAACAGGCAAACATCAGGCAACTTGAAAATGAAATCTCTCAAAAAAATAGTCAAATTTAATAATTTTATGCATATATATGTCTCGCACATATGCATCCATCAATATCCATAACATTAAAATATAATTGGCATGGTGCTGCACACGGAACTTCTCTGATCTCTCACTGACATTCTCATCTTGATTGATGCACATTACACATTTTTTATTAGTAATTTTTCAATTAAATAGCCAAGAAAAATATTTTGAGGTAAGACTATTTTTTACTGTTCTGTAACAGTGAAACCAAATTCAAAACACTATGGTGATAAAACTGAAATACTTGCATTATTGCTACTACAGACCCAATAACCTTCACAATGTAAAAACCCACCATGTCTTTTTTCAGGTATTTACTGTTCAGAAAGCACAGAAAACTGAGTGTTTCAGAGATATTTCATCCCTTGTTTCTTTCCTGTACATAACATGAATAGCATCTTTTCTAGCAATGGAGTCAGCTGTTTCCATGAATGCTGATTAGTCATGAGGGCCAAATTTTACTCCAGTTGAAAAAAACTCAAATATCATTACTTTAATAGTTGGTTTTAAATCCTCCTTGAATGGTGTTTTCTTACTTTCAAGACAATGTATTTCCCAGTGTGTTTCTGGAGTCCTAACACATCACCTTTTCCTTTCACTGGCTCATGCTTGTCTGGTCATTCTGCTAGAAAACAGATCAATGTATTTGGAATTAAATTCTACTCTGCTGGGGGTAGTTAGTATGTAAAAAAAAATAGTATATATATATGATCCTCTTTCTCCTATCTCCTCTCTACTTTCAATACCACAATCAGTCTCCCAAAAATAATTTTGGGCTCTCTACCAGAAAGACATCTGAACATCTGCCCAAGGAACTACGTATGGAAGAAAACCTAGACTGATGGGTTTAATATATAAAAATAAACATGAATTTATCCATCAATTTTTCACTCTAAACCTAGCTTCTCCTAGAAGCATTGTACAAGAATAAGTACTGACATTTATCAAATACTGGAAATGCAAATATTAGTCAATTTGCCAAAGGCTACACAAGTCAATAAGAGAATCATCAGCAGAGTCCAGTTCCTCACTGAATTCATTAAACTGCTAATCAGTAAAGTCCTTCAAGTCAGCACAAGCAGCAAATATTTCTTATATAAGCAAAGAAATTATGTTGACAATATATATATAAATATGTGCAAACACTCATTGTGACAGTACTGCAGCCCCTTAAGCTTTTTGAAAAAGCAGAAATCAAAATCTATAAAAGTAGAGCCCTCTTTATCTTGTTTTCTGCTCAAAGATACTGCATAGTTGCCTGTTCCACTTAAGAAAGTGCTCAAATTCACCTCTTTATGCATTATTCCACAGGATTTATCTTCTAAATCCCAGAGAAAAAAGGAACATGGGGCATGCATTCTTAACAAACATCCTTTTCCCTTAAGCATGACTACCTTGGAATTATTTTACTTGCCAGTCAACCTTTCATTTTTTTGTCCGTTCATTTGCATACAGATAACGTGTCCATCTGGATACACACTTCAGGGACAATTTTAGAGCTGCCACTAAACAGTGAAGAAGACAGTACTGGCTCCACTTCAACAGCTGACTGTCCCAGCTCAGGACACATGCTCCCAGTAAAACAGATACATCATCCTGGGAACATGACCATTTTGGAACACAAAGATAAGTGCAGGCAATTAATGTAAACCAGTAAGACACACTCACAGATGTGAAGTCAAATGTTTCAGAAGGTCCACCCTGACCAGTTTCATTAAGCCAGCTCAGAATAATGGATATCTGTAAACTGAAAGTTGAATTAATACTAAATAATTAATAGAGTATATTTGACCCATAATTTCATACAGTCTTTTTCAACGGCAACTAAGGAGGAAAGTAATGAAGTTACTCCTGCCCATCATCTTATTTTTTGTCCCTATGTAGAGAAGAAGTCATTGAATTGTTATTTCTCTGGCTTAAAATCGAAAGGTTGATGTGTTACACTGAATTCTGGAACATGATTCCTCAATAAATTTGCAAGTTAATGGCTTACATTTTCATAGTCTAGTAGAGTGCTATACAAGCATATTTTCCATACAATAGCATCTAATTGGTACAAGATGGGTCATTTCATTTAATATTTCAGTGACACAAGAATGGGTGCATTCAAATGAAGTTTAAAATAAATACACACTGAAATATCACAGAATAGTTGGGGAAAAAAACCAACAACAACCCCACAATCAACCTACTACAATACCCAGCAAAATTGCACAGTCTCATAAAAATGTATTCAGTATCTAAAATGTTCCCATGCTACCCGAAATGGGACATTTGCTTTTCCAGCATTCAACTTATCTCCTTTACAGATTCTATCTTTGTATTAATAGTATGCAATATTTCAGGTACAGAATATATAGAAAGTATTCATCTCATACATACATAATAAAAAGCTCAAGAATATATTTTGCCTAGAAAATCAGCCATTTTATGAAGCAACTTTCCATCAAGAAGTAAAAACAACTACTAAACATTGTCACCAGCAGTGTGGGCTGCAAAACCAAGCCATTACAGGGTAATACAATACATAAGGCAATTAAGGAACATTTTTTTTTATTAAAAAAAAAAAAAAAGGTAAATCACTGAACCTTCAAAACAGCCAGCTTGGGTTAAAAATGTAAAGGTGCTTTGTCACTCATGAAAAACTCCCTCCCTCAGCTTATGTTTCTTACATTACTAGATATGAGGTCTCCTGCATGTTCTTTGCGTGTTGAGACTCACTAATTATGACAACACTTGGTACTAATGAAGATGGATAAGAGAGATATTGCACAGGAAACCTGTACAATGTACAAAGTCAAATTTGCTGAAGAAACACTAAGAATTTCACTATATTCTTCAGTTTAGGAAGAGGGACTGTCTCTTGCAATAGCTCACAGAACTAGAGACAGTGGAACGTTACCTTGATCTGAGATTATAAAAAACTCTGCATGTAGCTGAAATACAGCAATGCCACAGCACTCCAACAGAAGTATTAAAAACAGAAGGCAGCTGTGTGCCCTATTCTGCACCGATACTGCATCCTAACACTGAAACAATTCAAATTCAGGGTAGAGCACTTAAACAATGGTGTAAACGTTGGTGTGCCTTTCCTCAGCCCTTCAACATCACTGCTTAAGAATCTATTTCAAACCCTAGGCATTCATGTTCTGCCACTTATCCTCAGCTCCAAGATCACTTCTACATCTTCCACTGCATCTATGAAATTTGAAAGAAAAAAAAAAGAAAAGAAAAAAAAAAAGATAACGTGGCATTTCAACCTGTGATATAAAAAGAAAACACCCAGAAGCAGAAGAGACGGGGATGCTTGTGAGAAGTAGTCAAGCCTTAGTGCACTGCGCAATGGTTGCCAAGGCAGCCAAGAGGGCGCTGAGAATACTGATAGACCTCAGCAGCTCCAGGGATGTAGTACACATGAATTCTTGGTGAGTGGTAAGCATCAACTTTAGATCCTAAAGTAATGGGTAATTGCCTCCCGAGTCTTTTTGTGAACACATTAAGTTAGAAAGGTTGACTTAAAAACACACCATGTGACCATGCAAAACACTTCACAGAATCACATAAAATAACAGAATCTTAGTACAAATGTCCTAACAAATACAAGGTTTACATAAAATTTCATGGCCTGTGTTATTCAAGATGGTGTTTCAGATACAAGAACTTCCTGTCTTCTGTAAACCCCTTATTACCTTAACTTGCACTAGTTCTCATTTTACAGAAGTAAAAATATTATATCTTAATAATATCTCTTGGATCTTGAAATACTCTCTTGATGTGAGACAGTCATACTACTGTTAGTCCATCACAAGGATTATACTCTTCTGTCTACTACTAGCTTTTTGGCATCACTCAAGAACCAACTGCTTACTATGATTTAAGAAACTTTGAGCCCCTTTTCTCTGGATATTACTTACAGAATTGCATCATCTTGAAAGAATACATAAAATGCCAAGTATACTCTCTGCTAATAGCCACTCTTAAAGGAAGTGTACTTATTATGCAGTGTAATCGGCTACAAGCTTCTGAAAGTCAATTCACCATGCAGGACTGCATGACAGAAGGGGAGCCAGTTTGACCACTGAGGTCTTTATGAATTGCAGACATTAGCAAATCTCAGTAAGAAAACGTCTTAAAGTGTATATTTGCTATTAGGGAGGATTAAAAGGTATTCATATACCACAGCTAGAATGGGACAAAATAGAAGGCTTACATAAGCTTGCATTATGAAGAATGAGTATTGAATATAAAAGTAATTGCAACTGAAATTGTAGGCAGCCACTGGAAGGTTAGATTTACCTTTGCTCTGAAAATACACAATAACAAATTTGCTGGTTAGTGGCTGTAATGAGCAAATGGCTGATTGGCATCCACTTATAAACACTGCACATGCCCTGATTAATGAGTTGGTGTATGCAGATTGCAGACTTGGCTTGGTAAAAGACCTGTTCAGAAACTATTAAGAACCATTGGATTAGCAACAATTGCTAGGTTATTTACCAATCAATATGGCTGATGGAAATGCTGGATGACTTAAAAGTCTAAAGTTGCAAGAATTTTTTGCCAAAGTTAGAAAGTAAACATCCCTCAGGCATGTCAACCACACTACTTGGCTTGGTGTCATCTGCACATGTGCTGAGGGCACACTCAATCCCACTGTATATGTCATTGATGAAGATATTAAAGTGTACTGATCCCAATATGGACCCCTGAGGGGCACCACTTGTCACTGATCTCCATCCAGACTTTGGTCATTGACTCTCTGGATGCAATCATCAAAAGAATTACTTATCCATCAAATAACTCCATCCTTATGTTTCTAATTTAGAGAGAAGTATGTGAGTGGCCATGTCAAAGGGTTTACAGAAGGTCTGTTCTATATCTGTTGCATAGAACAGTGAAGATGAAGTTGGCAGGGAAGGGGTTTCACCTGCTGTCCCGAGTCTGGACTTGCTTCCATTTACTCTTTTCCTTTAAGATACTGCCTTCTGCCTGGCAGAGTGAGGATACAGGATCTGCTTCATCTTCTGGTTTTGTTTGGGTTTTTTTTTTTGTTTTGGGTTTTTTTTTGTTTGTTTTTTTTTTTCTGGTGACTATTCTTGTTTCTGTCTCAGAGAGGGCAGAGCATAGTTCCAATAGCACTAACTCTTTCTCTTTTCTTTAGTAATGGCCCTGTGTCCAACTCTAACATACTTTGAAATAGCAGCCAAAAGTCCTAATAATGGTGGCTGATAAGCATAGCTCTGCATAACAAAATGCAATGTCTTTGAAAATGCTGTTTTCCATTTCAAGTCATGACATTAAGTGATTCAAAAGCATTACTTCATGCTTCTTATAATAATGACACAAAATGGAAATTCCTTTTTTGCTCACAGTAGCAGATGAATGCACAAGAACGTACTGCTGCTAAAGGGTCATTGGCAGTCACATCAAGTTTGAGCTGAAACTAGGTAATATGACTGACAAGAAATTAATTCTATCTTACTCAAATTATTTTGCAGTGCTTATTCTCATTAGAGGAGAAAGCTCCTTAGGTCAAAAGGCAATGGAAAATATAGTCCATTCCCTCTCATACTCTGAACTCTACCTGAAATTAAATGCAGTGCTTTAATATCTGGATGCATTTGGATCTGCTCAAATAGGATTTAATATCCTTCTATAAATAGCAAGTTCTGTTAAGATATCACTAGTACAGAGGTAACTCTTGCAAGTGTTACTATATTTTTAGATAAAATATATATACATATATTCTACATGTGCAATACTCTCTATAGACATATGTAGAAAATGTAATAATGTAATTAATATTTTTATACTGCAAGTGATTGCATTTCCACTATGATAAAAGCTTTTTTATCAAACAGTTCCATCTGGATTACTAAAATTTCTGCCAATTCTAAAGGAAAAAGCACCTAAAAAGTTACCATATCAATTAAATGTAACAGAGCCAAATGAGGAATCTACTATTAACTTCTGGAATAAGAAATGTTAATTCTTTTAAGTTAACTGGCCTTTTGGGATTTCTAATAGGCTGAATCTAGCATACCGTGGGACTTTAGAATTGACATGTTTCTAATGAGAGGTTAATGAATCTAATCTCTCATACCATGGTAAAACACAAGACTGGGATTCAGGGAGCTAGTTCTGACAGTGTTTGGCTGTCTTCCAGTCGAGTTCACTTATTCATGAAGAAGTTTCCATCAGACACTCCAATTCTTACTGAAACATGAAGTGAGTTGGAAAAGAAAGGTCCCTGTGGTGTAGAAGAAACTGCCAGCAACCCAAGAAAAAGGCCAAATTAAAATTAAAATTCATTAACCTTAGCATCTGTCAAACAGTTTTGAAAAAGAAGATGAAAAAACATAAGAGTGAATACAGCAGCCTGAGACAAATAGAATTATCACTTTCTGTTTCCCAGAAAACTAGTCTCAGTTCTGTGGAACAATATCTTTGACAAATAGAAATGATGTAACCTAGCTAAGTACTATTCTTCACTGACAACTCCCTTCATCTACCTAGCATTTTACTGTGATGAGAATAACTTTTTCAGTCACCTTTTTCCTGGGTTATTTTTGTTTGTTTCCCAAAAAAACTACTAGTACTTTTCCAAAATTCTTTCTTTAAGGAATGTAAAATCCAGTAACAGCCTGCAGTCATGTAAGGCAGACATCGTGTGAGAAAATCCACCAGAAAAATTTCAAAGATGACTTAGGGTTGACGAAGCATCTCTGCAGGACTGAAATCACCAAGGGTGAGATACAGCATTTGTACTGTGCTTATGGAGACCACATCTGGCTTTCTTACACCTACTGCAGTGCCAGTAAGTATGATAAGAGTTTGGCAAAAAATAGTTTGCTCTATTCACTTTTTTTTTTTGTGGAATTAAAAGATAAAAAACTATAAGGAGGAAAGCGAGACTTAGTGATTGTTGAGAGGAAAAATAAGTAAGACCAGTATTACCAATGCAAGAGAAAACCAGGGCAGGCATAAATTTAAAATGTTGCTTCTGAAATATATTGCTTAGTATCTATCTAATATTACATCTATATCTATAAAATAAACCTGCATCTACGAAATAAGCCATTTTAAAGACTTAGTTCCCAAGCTTGAGAGCAATAGTACATAACAACAAGCTTTATAATTTAAAAACAGCTTTTTAAAATACTTTGGCTTGTTTTGAGTAGAATTGTTAATACTGAATAAAAGATTCTTTTTATTCACTGTTGAAACTTTCATATGAATAAATGAACTCTGCTGAGCTTGATTATCAGGAAGAGCTGACAGAAGTCACACATGAGGACTCTTTTCCTCAGGAGACAGAACACGATAATGATAGCCATTGAAAGATAAAGTCTGGATCTGATACAGCAGCTAATAAAGGAGGTTTCTGAGTCATCTTAAATGTGTTTACCGACATCAGTTGCCATTTAGACAGCCTTGCAGATTCAGGTATTGTTCCCGTCAGTTTAAATAGTTTTAGGAAAATAAAAGTTTGCATACCTTGTTTCCAGTAGAATATTGTTGGCTGTGCAAATTGACAGCAAATACTTTGAGTCACAGATCAGCATAAAGCAATTAAGTTTCTTTTTCATGACTTTATGCACTGTCACACAGAAAGCATCCCACCAGCTAGTCCTACCTGCCAAAAAAGCTGTTGCTATATTACATGTAATCCACATCCAAAGAATCCCAGTGTGAAATGCACAGGCACAATCTCCTCCTGTAGCCCAAGTACACAGTTTCCAGCAGACAGGAGACTCTAAGTACCGAAAACAGTGATATTTCTTACAAGTTTTCTCCTCTAAAATCATCAGGGTCTCTAGTTATAGCAAGAAATTCCATGCACAGCACAGTTCATGAAATCTTATTTCCTATCTCTAACTAGATTTCCCTCTACTAAATCAAATGTAAAGTTTTTGCAGTTGACCTTAACACAGGTTCTCTGGCAACCAGCAACTTGCTTATGGTAGGGAGGGTTACTCTCTTCATAATCACAACTTGCTCTGCTAAGCCACCTATATTCATAAAAGTTTACATATCATTGAGAACTTCAGTACTGTCAAATTTGGTTCAAAGTTGATCATATATCTAAAAGGCACTGAACAACTGCATGGACAAGCTGACCAGCAGAGACAATGTGAGTTGCAAAATTCATTTTCTTAAGAAATTAATAATAGTAATCTGAATAACTAAGTGTAGAAAATTCAAGATATTAAATTTATCAAAGTAAAATCAAACTATGTATTTGAACACTAATATAATAAGAAACACACATAAACAACTCAAAAGTAAACAGAACTCCATGAAACTTCAAGCAGTTCATAAAGAGACATTCTTTTTTATTACTATTTCAAAAGTCAGTCCTTGGCATGTCAATACATAATTTACTTTATTTCTGTCCTCAAAAAAGCCTTTTTTTGATTTCAGACTACCCTAATGAACACTTGGAATTTATTTTTATGCATTTTTCATTTCCTAGCAATCGGAAGCACAATTCTGTAATTTTGACGGTGCCCATAATAATGGGCATATAGAATCATAGAATCCCAGGTAGGGGTTTAGAAGACCTCAAGAGAAGGAGACTCCACACACTCCCTGGGCAGCCTGTGCAAGGGCTCCCTCACCTTAACAGTAAATTAGTTTTTCCTTATATTTAAATGGAACTTTTTGTGTTCCAGCTTCATCTCATTACCCCTTGTCCTGTTGCTGGATACAACACAAAAAAAAAGGGATGTCCCAACCTCCTGACACCCACCCTTTAGATATTTGTAAATGTTAATGAGATCAACCTGCAGTCTCCTCTTCTCTAGACTAAATAGACCCAGTTCTCACAGACTTTCCTCCTATATTCCAGTCCCCTGATCATCTTGGTGGCCCTGCACTGGACTCTCTCCAGCAGTTCCCTGTCCCTTTTGAGCTGAGGAGCCCAGAACTGGACACAGGACTCCAGATGAGGCCTCACCAGGGCAGAGCAGAGGAGGAGAAGAACCTCCCTTGACCTGCTGGCCACACTCTTCTTGATGCATCCCAGGATGCCATTGGCCTTCTTGGCCACGAGGGCACATTGCTGGCTCATGGTTAGTTTATTATCAACCAGAACTCCCATGTCTCTCTCTGTAGAGCTGTTCTCCAGCAGGTCAATCCCCAGCCTGTACTGGTTGGAACCTCATCAGGTTCCTCTCTGCCTAATTCTCAAGCTGGTTGAGATCCCACTGAATGGCAGCACAGCCTCTGGGGAATCAGCCAGTCCTCCCAGTTTGGTGTCTTCAGGGAACTTGCTGAGGGTCACTCTGTCCCTTCACCCAGGTGAAGGGACACCTGTCTTGATGAAGATGTTGAACAAGACTGGTCCTGGAACTAATCCCTGTGGAACTCCACTGGCCACATATATAAACAAATACAACTTATGCAAGTTAGCCAATCTCACTGCTTTTCAAATGCTGTATTTACACTGAGTGATTGTGAACAATTAGCATTCCTCACTCATCCCTCTTTGCTTCGCTTCCTTTTCAGTTCGTCCTTGTCTAAATTAAAGCTCTTTTTCAACACAAGCAGGTCTAGATGATCAAAAATCTTCTAATACCTCAAATATTTTATTTATATGTCCAATTTTTTACCTAGAGTAGGTCACACGGGAACTCATCCAGGTAGGTTTTGAATTTCCCCAGAAAAGGAGACTCCACAATCCATTTGGGCAGCCTGTTCCAGTGCTCTGTCACCCTCACAGCGAAAAAAATCTTCCTTGTATTTCTTTGGAACCTCTTGTGTTCCAGTTACCCATTGTCCTATCATTGGCCATCATTGAGGACAGCCTGGCTCCATTTTCCCAAAACCCACTTTTTACATATTTGTAAACATTAACGAGGTCACCCCTCAGTTTCCTCCAAGCTAAAGAGCCCGAGCTCCCTCATCTTTCATCATAAAGCAGATGCATCTCTCCCTTAATCATCTTTGTAGTCCTGCACTGAACTGTTTCCAGCAGCTCCCTGTCCTCCTTGAATTGAGGGGCCCAAAACTGGGCACAATATTCCAAATGTCAATTTTTTCAAAACTCAAACCGTGATGCCTTGTTGCACAATATTCCAGGATTATCCTTTATAAAGGCCAAAAAAAAAAAATCCACCCCACAATAAAGAACTCACTTGCCAAACTCTAAACTTATTTCATTATTTTAAAGGTTGTAAAAATTGGTCAAAAAAGCTCTCTTTCAGCAGGGTATCAAATAAGGTGTAATATTCTGTGACTTCTCTGTATTTATGCTCTCCCAGTAGCATTGGCAACTTTAAAGAGAAGGGAGCAGAGCGTAGAATTGTTACCTACTGGAGGGCTAGAGAAAGGCTGAGTTCTCTGGCTCACTTCATGAGATGATTCTTGTACTGTCACTTGCATGACAAAACCTACTTACCTGAACCACTATTAGTAAGAAGCATATTTAGGAAGTACAAATTCAGATTGTTTCCCATGAGATTGAATTCCATCCTCCAACCACTCCTTAACTTTACAACAATCCTGGTGGAAGTTGTGCTTGTTTAATAGACTCCAGATTTAACATTTTTAATCCCTGTAAAAAATCTATCCTCTAGAAAAATTGTCTGGAAATAAAAGGCAAAATTACTCCACTCGTGAAGATTATATTTATCAATAAGGTAAGACAAGCAGCTAGCAAGAGTCTGAAGGTGCAGGATACAAGGCAGTAAATGAGGGTGATATGAAGAGCCTTTAAAAGAAATCAGAGGAAACATAAATCAAGAACAAGAAGAGATAGTGCTCAGGACTCATTAAAAAACTGATTAAATTTATAAGATTAATGTAATCAAAGAAACTGAAAAATAGGAAAAGCTATTACTGGGCAAGGTACAACACATCTTTGCTTGCAGTGAAAAGATAAATGTTCATTCTAACACCTCAAAAAAACCCAAACCAAAACACAGACATATCCCAGTTAAGGTTTCTGGTTGACACCCAAATATTAATTATACTATTTCTGCCCAGTGTTCTTGAATTTTGCATTACTTATACTCACCATTGCTTTGAAAATGTACTATAGTCTTTTAATGTTAAGTAGTATCTTTGCAATTTTAGATACCGAATCACTACAAAAGCACAAAGCACAAGTTAAAAGACAGATGTCTTGCCAGCAATACTCCTAGAACTAAAATACATACATTCTTGCTTTTCTGGTAGTTCAAATAAAAGAGGTAAAATAAAAGTGTTAAGGTTTCACAGTGAAGCCAACAGCAGAATTGATAAAGAAAACAAAAAAAAGCTGGTTTGGTTCAATTAAAAATTCTGCTTTTCCATCATCATATTCCTTTTCTTTCCTTTCAGAAACATAACCTTGAATTTTTATCTTGCTAGACAAAAGAACAAGGGTCTCTCTCCATAGATGCCTGACTTGAATGAGCTTTCCTATCATTTGCTTCACAAACTCCAGAACAGTTCTAATTTTATATTACAGTTTGCTTTGGAGGGGATAGAGGGCTTTGTTCCCCCCATATAGCGCCATTAAGTATCAGGTATAGTGATTGGAAATATAGATTTAGCAGAAATACAGATGAAGGAAAGGAAAACAGCCCTGTTCTCCTCAGGTACCATGTTGAAAATAAAAATAGAAAAAAAAATAAAAATAGTAGAAAAATAAAAGTTGTATTTAAACATAAATAGAAACTGTTCAGTAGAGGTGCAAGAGGCAAGGCAGGTCCTCTAGTTAAAAGCACAGCTTCAAACGATGGGACTTGAAATTTCTGGTCAAAGGTTAAAAAGGCTTCAATTATATTTGATAGATTGAGGACAAAGTGACTCTTTGCAGCTGCTCATTTTTGTTAAAAGTAGTGGAACAGTAATTCCAGATAAAGATTCCATTGGTTAAGGATTGCTTTGTTATTCTATGAAACTTGGAAACATGACTAAAGAAAAGTAGTCAGCACATTGCAACAATAAAAATGGCAAAACACTAAAGGAAAGAGGAGAAGGGAAAGAGAGGAAGGTTTGTGCCCATTGCACCAGGGCACATCACAACATGGTCATCCACAGTGTCCGTTATGTCTAATATCCTAATACTAAAACAACTGGGGTTTCATGCATCCTTGAAAAAATAATGGTACTAAATGGGAAGATGCTTAACAGCTATGAGAGATTACTTACAGAGAATCACTGCTCCACGTACTGAAATGGGTAGCTTTATATATAAGTTAAATTGTGAATTTGAGCATTTTGCAGTAAATAAGGACATAGTTCTATCACATGCCACAATTTTATATTTTTACTTTTTTTCTTCAAGGCTTAGCATCTGTGTAGAAACAGTGAACCTATTTTATTTTTTTTAAATTACACTCAGACTTCTTCAAGGATTTTTTTCACATATTTCTATAAATGTTTCTATTTCACCTTATCTATTACTGGCTACCAGAGAATACAAAAGCTAAAATCAGCTTTAAAACTTAAATAATGGTACTGAACAAATAAATATACCAGCATTTTTGACAGTATGCATTTATATAAATAAGGGAAAGTTAATTTCAAAAGCCTCCTCTCTCCCATTACTCTTGTCTTCGTATCTGATTTTGTGCTGGCTGAGGACCGATTTTCATTGAACCAGTAGTTTTTCAATGGATGTGGATTATCTGCAGCCTTTATATATAAAATATGACAAAAATGTTAAAATGTATTTCTCATTCCTAATAACAGGCAAAACAAAGATTTCAAGCTGAAAAGTTAATAAGAAAATAAGCTCTGAAAAGAAATGTATTATCCTATGAACAAAGAGGGTTTTTTTTGTATAAATTAGCAGCTTTAAAAAAAAAAAAATAGCTCAAGAAACATCATATTACTAAAATTCAGATACCAATGAAATTAATGCTGAGAAAATATTTTAATCACAGTGTGGTGAGTGTTTTGGGTCTGAGGTAGTGGTGATTTTCCACAGCAGCCCTTGTAGCATATCAATGTTTTGGCTGCTGCTCACACAGAATCAAGGCTGTTCCCTCCAACGTTTCTTCCCCCATCTTCACCAGTAGCTGTGGGTGGGCAGGATCTTGGGAATGGCCACGGCCAGGATCCAGGCTGACCAAGGAGATATTCCATACCATAAGACATCAGCTCAGCAATATAAACTGGGGGAGAGGATAAGGAAGAAGGAGGCATTTGTGTTCCATTTTGGTCTTCCAAAGCAACTGTTACATGTACCAAAGCCCTGCTTCTTGGGAAGTGGCTGGACATCGCTGCTGATGGGAAGTAGAGAGTAACAGCTTTATTTACTTTGCTTTTCTTCGCTTCTCATGCATATGGCTTTGACATTTCTTTATTAAACTGCTTTTATCTCAGGCCATAAGACTCCTACCTTATTTTCTCCCTTCCCTGGCTTGCTGAGGAGAGGGGTGATAGAGTGGCATGATGGGCATCTGGCATTCAGCCAGGGTCAAACCACCACAGCGAGAAATAGAAACAGCCACACAGAAAATTTGACCTAGATTAGCTAATTCTACTCTAGTGGTCTGAGAATGCATTTTGGAATTTTGATACTAGGAGGTATATACAAATTCTTTTGAAAATAAACTGTTCTTAAAATGTTAAATATCAGATTGAACTACACTGGACTGCTTCAGTGCTTTTCCTACACAGAATGTACAGAAATAACAGTATTAAAACTCCAAAGATAACCTCCCATCAGATCAACATAAACAGAAACATTGCAATTTCAAATGAGAAGCTGTCAATATGTAGCAGAGTTGAGAGGGTGATATTAAATCAGTGAACTTATTAAAGCAGTGAACTTGGAGAAAGTGAATGGAAAAGAAATTATTTAGAATGTAATTCTGGACAGCATATGTCAAAAGATGCACATTGTCATTTGAAATGAATGGCTCCATGTCATCTCTAGAAGACAATTTTTTTCTATGCTCCAAAACTAATAGTATTTTTAAAGACATTTACTTTTCCTTATTACAGGCTTTTTTTCCAATTCAAGTACAAAACTATTGAGAAGTCCTTTGGAACAAATTGTGTCACCTGTTGCCACAGACTCCCTACTGCTTAAATCTGCCTACTAATGCACTTGAAGATTTTAAGTTTATGTTCCTAATACACTTTTATTTATACTTGTCTTTCTCATGGTACTATAAAACAGATTCTAAAAAAAAAATATCACTTATACAGGAAGACATGCTAACACTCCTTTCTTATGCAGGTGATAACAACCATTTTTAAAAAGATTAATGGTAAATGACTTCTTTGCAAATTATCTGTGTTTTACTTTAGGTAAGCTTATGAATCAGTATTAAATTTTGCTTTACAGTTGCTAAATAACTGCTGCAAGCCAAGAGCAGAGATTCAGGCATATTTTATGCTTATTACTTCCTTTATGAATTTCCTCACAGAAGAGTGTATAGGTAAGGAGCACAAAGAAAACTCTCAATTTTTGAGAGGTTTTCAGATTGTATTGAAATTTATTGGTGGAGGTCTCTATAAACTTGAGATATTCCAGTCAGTGTTATGGGGCTTTATTATTTTTATTTTTTTTTTGGTCTGAGCAGACTAAATTTACTTTACACTTGTCAAACACTTTAGTTTCTCCTGACTTAAATTTTAATTATTTTTCTTATGACAAAGTTGGTTGTTTCTGTCCTCAGACTTATCAGTTTTCTTTTATAATTAGGTTTGTGTAGAAGAAAAAAGAGAACAGCTAAACCATTCTTGAGTGCAATTGTTTACATACTGCTGTGCTTTTACATGGCAGCCCTATGTCTGCTGCCCTTATCGACCTGTAATTCTAAAAACCTTACCACTGGCTTCAAGTACAGTTTACAGAGATACTGACACTTAAGATTTAAACCTTTGCAACATGATGTCCACTTTACACATATAGATGGTTATAATAACAATTTCCAGGGTTAAACATAAGAATGATTACAAACAACAAACAATTTACCATTTATCTTCAATTATTCTACCCATTCTCTTGTCTTCCAATTAATTTTCCCAAGGATACATAAATAAGCAAAAATCAAATTGTTCAGGAGGCCTTTGCTATGCAAATTCAAGCACAGAAACAAAACCAGAGTGAACTAAACACCTCAGAATGCCTAGACCCAGCTAGGACTTAATGTCAGGGAAAAAAAATGTTAAAACTAGTGCAATCTCAACACACAAAAATGTAGATTTTTTGTTTGTAAGTAAGCAGCAATCAAGGTGATATGAGTCACTCACATCATATTTGTAACAAAATTTCAGTGTTGACTGCAGAGATACTTCACTCTCTATGATGTTTTCATCATGTATCCACTGGCTAATGAGGGCTCAGTGATGAGAAATGATCATATTAGTTTCCTGGGTTTGGTACATAAAGGCTTCCCTAAGAATGCATGTCTCATTGATTTCTCTCCATCTGCTCATCAAGCACAAATACTGAAATCTAGGACCAATGCTATAGGTTACTATTCCCAACAGCAATCATAACTTCCCTTGTACTGTAAATACTAAAATTAATTCTGCTTCTATATTTTCTCAAACTGTCCAGTGCCTCATTACTGTAAAAATTCAGTATCCAGTGAAATGTAAGTATATCTAAAGTCATTAAAACTCATTCAAAGCAGCACAATTATAGTATCATAGAATGCTGGGGTTGGAAGGGACCTTTAGAGATCATCCAGTCCAAGCCCCCTGCAAAAGCAGGTCTACCTAGATCAGGTCACACAGGAACATGTCCAGGCGGGTCTTGAAGACCTCCAAGGAAGGAGACTCCACACTCTCCCTGGACAGTCTGTGCCAGTGCTCCCTTACCCTCACAGTGAATACAGAATATAGAAAGTGACAGCTTCACTGACTTTTTTTTCTGTATGTACTATTTCAAGGATTCAGATCTGTTCCTAAGTATTGCGTATTTCCATGCCAGCTCTTGACCCCCTTATCAAGTCTTCTCATCTGGAATTAGATCACTCTGCATACTTTGTTGCTGCAATTGCTCCTTTTGCCTAGAACTGTAATAAATGTGTACATTTATTCTTGCCCTCTTGAAAGACAACCTTGAGAAACATTTAAAATATTTTTACAGAATTTTTTCCCCTGTCTAGTGAAAAACATTCATCAATATGTTTTGTAACTTTGTTTTTTCTACTTGGATGAAACATCAGCAGAAGAGACAAACTGCTAATGAAATTCAGTTCATAGGACCAGACTAGACACGCCAAAGAAAAAAGTCCCAAGACTCATTGTGTAAATACTAGGTGCACCACATCACTTTTGTGCTAGTCTGCTCAACACATAGACAAGTAAGGAAGACATGATTTTAGAGATTAAAAAATCCCTAATCCTTTCCACACTCAGAGCTAAAGGACTGATAGTGGGATACACACAGGTATATCACGGAAGCCACACAACAGAATATCCAAAAGGGTACATAATGGAAATAACTTGTTGAAACAGGTTTCTTTCAAGATTTGACATCCAATGGTAACTTCTTCCTATCACTGTCATGATTTTACCGGCTGACCCAGCAGTCCATTTAAGAAGAAAGAGATAAGTGATTTTTCCAATGAAGCAGAGAAGAGGACAACAGATCAAGACAACCCTACAGAGCTATATTAGTATCTCCTCAATGTACATCAACTATGAGTAAAATGGATTCAATCAGAGGGCAGAATCCTGGTATACAGTGAAGTAATGGAAATGCTAAGGAATGGAAAACTATGAAGAAAAATGTAATAAAAATCTCAATGCTTGAAATTGCCCCTTGCACAAGTTTTTTGCTACCTTCTATAAGAAAAAAATCTAGAGACACAGTTGGCCCAAATCCTCTTAAGCTGCTGCTAGTAAAGACATTGCCATGGTAATTCAGAACAAAAGCTCACCTCTAACTGTTCCTAAGCAGCACATTTTATTACCTGCTATTTACACAATGGCAGGCAGCCAACAAAATGCTCAGAACTTCTTCACATAGCTTGCAAGTCATCTTACCACATATCTCTGAATAGCTCAATACAATGTCAAATTAGTTTCTCCCTTCCTTCAACTGACAATTTATTACATCAATTTTCCTAAGTGTTTAAAAATTAACATAAAAATCCCTATTCAAATTCCTTTAAATAAAAGGTAAGCATACATGGTATTGTCTCATAACAACAAAGTTATTCACAAATCTGTTTCCAACAGCCATGTTCGGAACAAAAGCAGCTGGATGCAGAATACATTCAAAAGTTATATACAGCCAGGTGGAACATCAGAAATGCACATTCCCACTTTCAGCACTATATATAACAAAAAGGTCAAATTACATCAATGCACTAAACTTATCAAGAATGTGCTCAGTAGTCTGATTTATTAAATGTAAGTGGCACTACTGCCACATGATAGCCTTTAATTAACATTGCTTTTAATCCACAGCTGGCAATGAAGTTTATCAATTCCCTTTTAGCCCAAGTCATAAAGGCTACAGATTTTCAATGGCACAGAACGGAAAACATCGCTGCACTGCTGTTTCACCTCCTATGAGAAAGCAAAAGAAAACAATGCTGCAATTGAAATATAATATCCCAAGGATTAAGAGAGATGCTAAAAGCAAAAAAAGTGTGTTGGAAGAAGCTCATGAGATTGAGGGGCTTGCTGACCTATTACAAGTCTCAAAAAGGACTCAAAGGTAAAGATACTGCAGAAAGGCTAAACATATTCTTAAGCTTCAGGGCATACTGAAGAATTATTTACCAAAGACACACAATTTTGAGGTGAAGAAGAAATTCTGCCAGGTTGTGATATCAATAGAGGACATGCTGGAACGAACTGATCATTAGAGCAGCAAGTTAGCAGCACCAGATGGTGATGTTCTGACAGGATTTTAATACAGTGGTCAGTTTTAATGATTCCATCTTAGCAGTTGAGACATCTGATTCTTGACAGCCAAAGGGCAGAAAACATTGCCAGAAGCACTAGAGTTGATCTAGGGAATCACAGGCACAACACCTTTATTTCAGGCTTCACATTTCATACAAATTATGTCAGCACTAAACATAAACAGCAATGCAGTTTCCCTGCAGCTAAAAAACAATGTTACTTGGTTGATTAAAGCAGCAGAATGTGCTATAATCTCTGCAATTTATTCACTGTATTAACAAGTAATACTTGTGAATGAGTTGCAAGATGAACATAATAGCTACTGCCGAAAAAATTTTATTTATTCCTGATATATAAGTATATGTGTACACAAGCAGGTACACATATGTGCACTATTTTTTATGGCATGCATGAAGAAAAATAGTATTGCATGGAAAGGTGGTGTATCTTTCAGTAAAATGGTAACTAGTTACTTTTACCTTTAGATTACATTCTGCAATGCAAAAAAATCCCACACTGCCAGATAATATTTTTTGCAAATAGAAATTCTATTGAAAATTATTTTATGAACTTATGGAATGAAAAAATATTCAGTTAATGAAATCTACTTGTATTCAGAATCTGTTTCCATCACATAATTCCTATTCCAAAGGAAACCACAAACAGGAGATCAGCAAATGTTTCTGCACTCTGTATGTAAGTGTATGTATAAGCTATACTAATTATAGAATGGTAGGGTTTGGAAGGGACCTTTAGAGATCATCTGGTCCAATTCCCCTGCAGAAGCAGGTTCACCTAGATCAGATCACATAGGAACATTGCCAGGCGGGTCTTGAAGATCTCCATACTATATTTAAGTTAAACAACTTGAGAACAGACAATTTACCATTGAAGCTTACATTTTATTAAAAAGTACATGCAATAAATTTCAGGAAAAAAAATCTGATATCTACCACACTGCATTTAACTGAATAGATTTTGAATTTTAATACCAGTACTTAACATCACTATTATCATAACATACAAAGGATGCCTTAAAGGAGCTATGACTCAACCCTTCAACATTTTCTACAGTCATGATTAGCATTGGATTATAGTGACCAAGAAAATGGAATCTCAAATTCACTTAGGAGTCAAAGTGAGAAAGATAAATAATCAAGCCATCCAACTATACACTGGACACACCTTCTGAGTAGCCTTGTTATGTAGTACATAGAAGACACAAAAACGAGAAGGAATACCATTGGCTTCACACAATTTTGTTTAGAGAATAAAAGAAATTGATGTAGCCAGAGTATTAATGTAGCCCATGTGATAGTGGATAGTTTGAAAGACACTCACAGATGCTAGAAACTAGGACTTCCTTGCAAACAGCCTGTCACCAATCCAGTGGCAGAAAGCTACTAATAATCTTTTTTTCCTTATTTTTTTTTATGTCAGAAGTTTGGCCTATTTTTAAGCTGCTTTACCTTGAAACTGTTTTACTATGACATTACTACATGACATACACAGTAAAGTCTAATAAATAACTGCACGTTCAAATATATATATATCTGAAAAAATGAACTTAACCATTGATTGACATTCAATGGGGAAGGCAGAATAGTGAAGATTAATGGGTTTTATGTTTAAATTCAAAGTGTCTTGAAGACTTTCTGCAGAGCCTTGCTTTTGGGAGATATTTGAAAAATTCCAGTATAATTAATAATAATCTGTCAGTGAGGAATACGTTAATAGGAATATTCATAAAAAATGTTATTGTCCCATACTGTGCACCAGTGCCCTACATGCAGGTAAACAGAGACTCCTTCAGAAAAAGTTAATCATACTTGATTCTTAGCTAGGATATTTTTGCCATTAACTGAAAAGCAACATGAATTACTACTATAATATTGTCCAGAAGGATCTATGAAAAGTAAAATAGATGCCAGTGTGTTTTCAAGTGAAAACTTAATTCCAAAATTTGCAGTTAGAAAAAAGCAAGATATTTTATCATTCTAGATATTGCTATATTCCTACCTGCAAAAGGAACCACAAATATTACAGTAAAGCTACATTAATTGTGCTGAGCTTGTATAATTAGAGTTGTAAATCAACAAGGCTTTGAGTATTGAGTACTTTTCCTGCCTAACCACTACAACTAACTTTACAGAAGCCTGATATAGTCACTATATCTTTCACAGTAGACAATAGCTTTATGTTCCCAAGTCTGTAGTAATTTTCTGTTATTCATCCAGATTCAGCTGCAATTAAGCATAGGTATCATAGAATCATAGAATGGTAGGGTTTGGAAGGGACCTTTAGAGATTATCTGGTCCAATTCCCCTGCAGAAGCAGGTCAACCTAGACCAGGTCAAATAGGAACATGTCCAGGCAGGTCTTGAAGACCTCCAAGGAAGGAGACTCCACAACCCCTTTGGGCAGCCTGTGCCAGGGCTCCCTCACCTGAACAGTGAAATAGTTTTTTCTTATATTTAAGTGGAACTTTTTTTCCTCTGAGAATCAATATAAAATTTCTGCCTGGCTTTGGAATGCTTCACTTTATCTTGCTATAGATTTTTTTATTTCAGGTGAACTTATTGTAGCTTTTTCTACTCAAAAGAAACTTGGTGGTATATTGCTGTTTGAAACTCATATAAAATTCCAAAGTATTAGGTAATAACTTCAGAAGCTAAGAGAAACAATCTTCAGGTTGACTTCATGAGCCCCCAGAATGATACAGAGAATAAGAGAATACTGCAAAAATTTTAACACAAAGATAGCAAACTGCATGTAAAAACACAGACAGAAGAAAGAAGGAAAAGTATACAAACCATTTTCCCATAGTAGTTCTGACAGGATAGCTGTGCCATCTTTCTGCACTTCTCTGCAGGGAAGAGAAGTTACAGGTCTTGCTGTAACAAGTGAGCTACTAGTTCATGGGCAGCTTTATCACTTTTGCCATTTCCATTCTTGTAACACATCCATATTTCTAAACAAGAATACTTAGGAATTTGAGAATACATCATACATAAGTACTTACTACCCACAGAAGTTTTACCTGCTACCAAGGATCGGATCCCCAAAGGCTCCCAAAGCAGAATAATCCATGCCATAGAAATTCAGCCCTAGAAGTATTTTATTCCTCCATTTTGCATCAGGATCCAGTACTTGAACACAGGCTCGTACCCAGGGAAGAGGTGAATTGGGACCAGGTCTGTCAAGTTAGCAAAAATCAAACAGGTTGTCACAAAAAGCACACATTCATTCTCAGCCTCCTCTTTTTGACTAGTGTGATTGTGAACAGCAAACTACGGCACACAAAAACTCAGTGGTTAACCTACAGTCCTGTGAAGGTTAAATGCACATTCTTTGGTGGCTTGAAATACTCATGCACAAAACATGCTTACCCAATTCCTAACTTTTTGATTCATTTCTAAGGTGAAGGGACACAAAACTTCTTATAGTGGGTAATAAAAGGTTTCCACCTAGCACATTTTTTCTGTCACTGTGCCTGACAAAATGTCTATATAATAATTCAAAACTCTATATGACTTCAATTGTTTTCCAACATCACCTTCCATGATTGTACTGCAAACTGACACAACATACTGGGACAAAATCCACTATTTCCTTACAGAAAGAACAATAAAATTGGTGACTAGTAAGCAAGACAGGTTTCAATGACTGTTAAAAACTTATTTATGGATAAAACCCTGAATAGAAATTACCTAACAAAAAGATACATTGAGAAAAAGAGTAGACTCTTAATATATAGAGTAATTGAATTGTCAGACGTACAGCATAAGGATATCGTGCTCATTCTGTTCCTTCCTCATCAGAGAAGAGAGCAGGCTTTATTGCAAATGCTCAGTAACACAATAAAAGTTACTCACTAACATGATAATAGGAAAAGCATACTCTAGCATTTCAAATATCAATACCTTCTACTCCCTAGTAATTAACTACTTCAAAGCCTTTGGGATATCTGTACATTAAAACTCAATGTGCTAATACAGCACAGGAATGTTGCTGGAAACTATGTTCTTATTTAAAGGCGAAAAAAAGAGAGAAAAAGTATGGATTATTCTGTATTTCATATGCATAGACCAACTAAAGCAAATTCAAGCAAAAAATATTTTATTTATTTTTATCAAATCCTTTCACAGACTGAAAGCATTACATTTCATAAGCTTATTTCAAATACAACAGGTGTGAATTCAAAAAATGCTTCCCTCCTTCTTTAAAGTAAAAAAGACAAACAGCCCTAAATCAGGTCTAAGTAACTTAAAGTGCCAGTGAAAGTATAAGGATGTGATTGTACCATAACAGAATCTGTGCTTTTAACATGGCATAAAGCATGGTGCAGCTTCACCACAGAGGAAAGATACAGCTTACAGCACAGTATTTCAAAATGCATTCAGGGCTCCAGGTGGGTTTGTATAGTCTGTACAAAAACTCTTAGCAGCCCATCCTCATAGCTGTCAGTTTTACCTAGGAGAAAGCTAAACTGGATATGTTTATGCTGCATATTGCATCAGCAGAGTAAAAAGTAAAAGCTGTTCTAACTTCAGTACACGTTACTGTCTATGTTTGTTTTCCCCCAGGTCACTAAGCTTGAAGTTGTAGAGACAGGCCTGGGGAGAGATAGGAAGGAGATATATAAATTCTTTTCTGTTAAACCTGCCTAGATGTTATCAAAATGCTAATGTACAAAGACTTCAGTGACATAAACACAAAACTGATGGCATTACTAATTCTGACAGTTTATTGCAAATGCTGTCTAGACAGCTCTCTTGAAGCAAGGTATACATAATCTTCCAGGAATTCCAAAAGCATATACTTTGCTGGAATTTGGAGGTGAAATGAACTCCACCTTTGTTTAAAGACCTCTTGACTACAGTGCTGTTCCACTTTAATGCATTTCAAGATATTATGTTCCTGTAAAATTAATGTTCTTGTACAAGAACGGGGGTTTTCAGTCAGATCAGCTCCCTGAACTGGCTTGATGAACTGGTGCACAAGCAGCTGTATCAGTACAAAGAAGGGACTAAGTGCTAACAAAAGGCAGTATGCTGCCTTGGGATGAAGCAAATGAGTTGCCAATTGTGCTTTAAAGCTATTTATTTTGACAATGACGTGTACTAGATTGTTTATGTACCTATCCTGCAGAATTGTGCTAAATAACTGAAACAAAAGAACTTGGCTTGGAAAATAATATGTGTCATAAAAAAGTAAAAGGATAACTTTTAAGCTTAACTACAAAGGCTTTCACAACACTTGAGTGCAAAATATACAGTGCTGTTAAACAATGTCCTGAATCATTGGCGTGTTCAAAAAATTATCTATCCTAATCACTAATCCAAAACTTTAGTTTCTGATATAATTGAAACATAGTATCTGCTTAACTAAAACAATGAAGTCATACTGTAGATTTAATAGACTCTTAAGCAGGAACTGATTCCTTCAGCAACCTTTTTCATATGTTAGATGGAGTCTTACCGTTGTGGTGTTGAATAGTCATATGTCATGAGACTGAAGCCGTCTATTGCTGAGGCCAATTGATCAAATTCTTTCTTGGTGAACATTCCTGGCTGATTAGTCCTTTTAAAACAAAACAAAAGAAAAACAACAGGAAGAGATAAATTACAGCAATAATTTGTTTTATTCTTTCCTTTGGGTTTTGTATTATTTGACTAGGCAAGAAAAATATCTCATTCTGAGGTTTCAAAAAAGATTATTCTTATAATAAATGTATAAGAAAAAAACAAAAAGTAATTCTACTTCTGTTGGTAGTGGGAAGAATCAAACGTCCACAGCATACTTACCAAATAAGCATTTACAGCATAGCTACAATAATGATTATAAGGGCTGTAGACTAATCACATTGCCTTAGGTAGGATTCAGCTGAACTCTAAAAAGGTTTTACAAAACCTTTAATAGCTTGGCCTGTCAACTGGTTTTGATGCTAATAAAACTAAGTTATCTGAGCCATACTTAAATAAATTATTGGATGCAGCTGTTGATACCAAAACAGAAACCAAAGGGCTTTTTTTTAATTAATCTCAAAAAAGCTGGTAACTTCGGCCTGTCTGTACTTTCACTGGTGAAGAGCCCTTTGGTTTCTTCTCATTCCCTTCCAAAAAAAGTCTTGAAAATCAGAAAGTCAATAAAACTGCCTGGCTGTCTGTTCTAGACAAAGGCCTAGTTATGCTTTTTGCATATCTTTATATGAAATATGGAGCAATTCTTATTTTCCCCTTTTTTTGTCTTACTCTTCATCTACAGAATCTAGTAATGCGTCAATGCCTGCCTTAGCTTCATGGGTGAGGGGCTGTATTTCCGACAGTTTTGGATTCATAGAGCCTACCAACTTCTTTCAACCATTCAACTCAGAAACAATTAACATACATGAATTGCCTGAAAACACTGAATCTGTTTCAAAAAGAATTTGTAACTTCAAACTAGCAACACATGTAAGCACAACAAGGAACATAAGGTGTTTTTAATCATATTGCAAAGATGAGGCTGAACTAAAAAGGGGAAGCTGCTGCCAGGAAGCCTGTGTCCTCAGCTAGAGGACTCTGGAGCACATTAAGATGAGACAAACGGGTAGTGAAGTAGTGCATAATCCTAAGTAGCCCAAGAAAGCAGAGTTCATTGAGGAACATTACAAAATTAAAGGGAAGAAAAAAGGAAAAAAAAACCATTTTAACAGCTATAATCTGTGGTGTGACTTTGCCATTCAAGAGGCAGACTTAGAGGATTGCAGAAGATTCTTCCAGAGTTGGAGAGAGACTGAAGAATCTAGACCTTCTAACTAATATCAGAAACTGCTGTTTGATCTAGAAATTAGTAGGCAACCCCCGTCTAGACAAGGTAGACATTAAATTCATTCACATTCCATCTTAAATGTAAAAATCAAAAAGATGTTCAGTGACAGGTGCAAGTAATAAACTGAAAAATCACTTATTTTGACCCTTGTCACTTTTGGACCAGTGTCCAAATTTTCCATCCAAAATATGCACTGAGGGGATCACTAGAGCATAACAGCATTCATTTATCAGTTTACAAGGACACTTTCTGTTCCATCACATTAGGAAAGAGGTTAACAGAATACAGGTTACAAAGTGGGCAGATTAAATCATTTAACACACCTGCTAGGTTATAAGGGAGCGAAGCATGAATGGTATTTGCAAGTCAAGTCAATGAACCTGATGACACCCACAATGGATTACCTAGCTGTAATCTGTATGAACAATAGTAGTGTTCTGGAAGTTTTCAGAACCAGTGATACATTTGTCATATTAAGGAGAAATCACATTCTTTTCCTTCCAGGTTTTTAAGAAATTAAAACAAATCTTCACTTCTGGAACCTACTGGTGGGCCTTGGTCTTTTAGATAGTTATCTGCTTGTCATTTACTGCAAGTGCAAACTACAGTTCTACAAGGATAAAGAAAATGAAATTGAAACAATGCCATGGTGGCTTGGATGTCTGTAGGCAGAGCAATTCCTCAGCACAAACTCTAACAAAACATATTTTCAGTAAATTGATTGTGATTACTTATGAAGGCAAAACCATAAAAAGTAATTATAACGTGTATTAGATATTATGGCAAGTTGGATTGATTATAGATTAAGCTGGGTAGTAGTTTAATGAAATCTGTATATGTAACTTGCTGTCTATATCCATTTTTCATATATGCTGTCAAGGAATATGAGAAAAAAAACAAAACAATCAACCAGGACTAAAAAAAAAACTCATCTCAAGTTAAAATTGATATTGCCATCCTTTTCTCCAAAGACAGATTGTAAAAGAACTACTTCTGTTACAAAGGAATACTGTCTTACGAGCAAGGTCACAAATTTCTAACTTGGACCAAACTCAATAGCAATGACTATGCTCTGTTTTTTCCATGGATACTGTTAAAGCACCACTACTCTTCACAGAAAGCGAGCACAACTCACAAGCTCAGTCAGCACCACAAGTCAGTTCTGCTCTAGTCAATGACTTTAAGGAAACTGTCCGCTGGAGCAAAACCAAGACTATTTGATTCATGCCTTGAAAATTGTTCTGAGTTGAGAAAATTGGCTGGCAAGGTTAAAAACTAGAGATTTTTCAACATCTGTTACACTTCTTATTTGAGGTTTTCCAACTATTTTGATATTACATTGTAAACTTAACTCAAGGGCAGGTATGTTCTACTGACTGCATCACTGAGAAAGCCAGCACAAAGAATCTCCAGAAACTTGGCACAGAACATGCAAAGTCTAAGAGATGAAAAGTTTCCAAGTTTAAGCCAAAAGCTTGACATTCTTCTAAGCCTTGAATACCATTTCCAAAGTATTCAGTGAAACAGCAGAAACTTTCATCATTTATCCGCACTGTACAATATACATACTAAAGACAGCTAGTTATTAAACTGTCAGATGACTAAAACCTTGGTGATTTTATCTGCTTGCTAGCAACATCACAAATGTGAAGGAGCAGAAGTCAGGTGTATGAACATGAATAAGAGAAAAAGCAAATGAGTGAATATATATGAAAAGTCTCTTTGCATGGAATTAACCCTAACCTCTGAACTGCTTCATTTGCATTATCTTTGAATTCACTGTAAGACACATCTCATTTGGAGCCTAACAAATGTACTCAGCAAGAATGAAGCTAAACAGTGAATACAAGAGTAACTTGCTGTTTAAAGAAATCTTCTCCTACTGGCCTAAAAATGCACTGAAACTATGCAACATGCAATACAGATATGAAACAACTGGGATTTGGGAAGTAAATTGAAGCAGAAAAGAGTATTCTTTTTATTTTTGCTTATATTAAATGCTTTTTATTGTGGTTCTAAGAGCCAGACACTTCATGTGATGTTTTCATTTGTATTTTTCTAACTCAATTCCTTAAGCAAATGTCATTCAGGTTCCTTAAATTCTGCTAAAATGCACTAGTGTTCTTACTTGATTCTTACATCATTAGTCAGCACAGTTAACACCAAAATTCATTAAACACTAGCAAAACTCACAACTATTCTAGTTTTGAAATGACTATCTAGTCTGGGCAAAGTTTGCATCTATATGGATTGCAAAAGTTGCTCTACGAGGAGAAATTCACCAGAGATTAAATTGATGGCACTTTAACTGCAGTTAAAAACACCTCTGATACCATATATACAACAAATAATTTGTTTCAGCTGAGGTCTAGATATAATGTCCATTACGATGTGTACAGGACATTATCTCAGGTGCCTATGCTGGTTCATTGCAGACTGAATATGAGTCAGCAGTGTGCACGGGCACCAAGAGGGCAAACTGCAGCCTGGAGTACATCAAACACAGCATCACCAGCCAGTCAAAAGAGGGGATTATTCAGCTGTGTTCAGCATTGGTATGGCCTCACTTTTGAGTGCTATGTGCAGTTGACTTTTGAAAAGTCAAGAAGGATGTGAAGGTCCCTGAATGCATCAGGAAGAAGGCAACAGAACTGGTGACAAAGCTGGAAGGCATACTCTGTGAGGAGCAGATAAGTATTTCAGGCTCATCTAGGAGGCTGAGGGGAACCTCATGGCTCTCTACAGCTTCCTGAGGGAGCCGTGGAGGTGCTGAGATCCCTGGTATCCAGTGACAGGATGCATTGGAATGGCTCAAAGCTGCATCAGAGGAGGTGTACGCTTGACACCAGGAAGCATTTTTCTAAAGAGATGGTGGTCAAACACTGGAACAGAATTTCTAGAGAGGTGGTTGATGCCCCAAGCCTCTCAGTGGGATTTGGATGATGGCCTTAATTATATGCTATAACTTTTGGTCAGCCCTGAAGTCATCACGCAATTGGATCACATGATTATTGTAAGTTCTTACCAATGGAAAATATTCTATTCTGTTCTTCCTGTCCAATTTCAGGGAACCACTGAGTTACTGACAGAAAAAGCACTCTGCTTTTTGGGTGTAAATATACACAAATATTTCTAGTAAGTGACACAGTTCTTTTATTGTACAGAGAGTAGCTGGCCCTGAGACTTATCAACATTTTCGATTTAGATCAGTGCATTTCCTTGAGATGTGATGCCGCTTCCATCATACACTTTAAGAGATGTATTTTCTTGGAGAAAATACTGAGTTTCCTGATAAAATATTGTTTACATGGCCCAGTGTTAATTTTTTCTCATTCTTAGGTATGTCACTTCTGATTTGACTAAGAAGTTCCCTTACTCTGTCGAGAGATTCACCATTTATATTTGTAGGCTCCTGATCCAAATTTCTGCTAGGCAACACAGCAAAACAGGAACAACTATTCCCCTGAGAGCAGAGGCCTTTGTTGTGGTTTAACCCTAGTCAGCAATTAAGCCCCCACCAGCTGCTCACTCACTTCCAGTGGGACAGAGGAGAGAATCAAAAGAATATGAGAGAAAACTCCTGGGTTGAGATAAAGACAGTTTAACAGGGAAAGCAAAAACCACACATGCAAGCAAAGCACAACAAGGTATTAATTCCCCACTTCTCATCACAGGTAAGCGCTCTGCCATCTCCAGGACAGCAGTGCTCCAGCACACTGACAGTGACTTGGAAAGACAAACGCCATCACCTCAAAAGTCCCCTCCTTCCTTCTTCCGCGACTTTATTTGTTGAGCATGATGTCCTGTGGTCTGGGATATCTCTAGAGTCAGGTGGGGTCAGCTGTACTGGCCATATCCCCTCCCAACAGCTTGTGCTCCTCCCCAGTTTCTTGCTAGTGAGGTGTTGTGAGGTGCAGAAAGGCCTTGATGCTATGCAAGCAACAAAAAACACTAAAACATCCCTTAATAATCTGCGCTGTTTCTAGCACAAATCCAAACCATCCCAGCCAAAATGAGCAGTCTTAGCTGCATGTATTCCTGACGATGTCAGTATTTTCCAATGGCATGCTGTTACATGTATATACTGGCACTATATAGGGGCACCAGACTGAGAAGGTATTGGTATTTCTGTATACACAGCTTAGAATTTCCCAGTCCTTTTGTACTGTTCTATTTTTTTACATCTAAAATAACTGCAGAGGAGTTTGTTTCATAGCCTAGAATGTCTACTACCTGGATCTTCCAAACAGCATATGGTTAAATGTATCAAAATTCTCATTAGTGCTTTACTGATAAGTATTTCTATAAAGTTTTTACTTTGTAGTCTTTCTTATTGAAAGACTGGAAAAAATGGTTCAATCATTCAAGCAATTTTTGTTTACTTTCAAATGAATCTACATTCTCAATTACTTCTTGTCTCACTATCATTATTCTCAAAATTAAATAAGACAAAAAAAAAAAAAAAAAGGTCTTGTAGCTGCTGTTCCCTGCAAGTTTGAACTGCATTTTTTGGTCACCTTAACTTCTCTCTCCCACATAAAAGAGAAGTTTTCTGTATCCTTATGTCTTTAAACTGTCTTTCATAATAGAAAACAGATCAGTATTTTGGTTTCCTGTATATATCTATTTCAGAAGTCATCTTCTCACTAACGACTTAATTTTCATGTTGTGTATAGTTCTATAAAACAACTGTTTCCAAATCTCCCATCTTTCTCCACCATCAGATATTATTGGTGTTCATAGCTCCTTGCAGTTAGCAGCACTAAAGTATAATGCTACTGCATTTTATAAGCACAGACCACTGAATTCAGTTAATGTACAATCACTGAATAAAAATTCACATCTTTCTCCTGCATCCAAATTTGTTCCACTCTCAGTATTCAGAAAATAGTTCTATGTGAATCCTGAATTACGTGGATCTTTTGAGACTAGATTATCTATTGTCTTATAGATGTTCAATTTATAATGCCCTCTCACTGCTGGGTCTTGGGGGCAAAAAAGATGGATCACCTTCATCTGTCCAGCTGCCTATTTTTATGAATGGTAAGGACCTATTAAAACTCTATTTCTATGTCAACTTTGTTTAAAACTTTGTTTTCTTTGTTTAAGAATGCTGTGGAAGAGAGATGAAGAATGGAAGAAATAAAGTTTTCAGATACCCTGCTATCTCAGAAATTGTGCAAAAAATAGTTAAGGTCTGTATACAATAGCATTAGATGTAGCAGGCAAGTCAACAATGGGATCTTAACACGATTCAGAGTCAGGGACAATAACCACAGACCTAATCCTGGCTGTCAAAAAAAAGAATGTGACCATACAGAATGATAAACCAAAAAAGATAGATTCTCAGACAGATGAAAACAGATTCAATACATGGTATGGGCAGAATTCCATGCAGTTGATTGAAGACTTCAAAAAGCACAGCATGATCTCCATTTCTGAACTCTCTCTGAGTGAGCACAACCTTGCATTCAATATTATCAAGGCTTTTACAGAGATGCATGTTACTTGCTAAGCATTTGGAAAACGTATTTGCTTGGTATTCAAACACCTTCACGTGTATTTGTAATTTGGCAATCTTTTTCTGTATTTCCTTTCTAAAGACAAAAAGCTGCAAGAATAGCATGCCATTTTCTGATCTGAATCTCAGTTAAATCAGGGTTTAAACAAGGTATCTTGTTTTGTGGTCTATGAACTCAGATCAATATGAAAAATCAGGAATTGTACACTGCAAAACCAAAAACGTTAGTCCATTGAACCATAGTGTTGAGATCAGTCCACTGCAGAAGCAAAAAACACACACTCCAAGTTAGTGTTTTGCCTTCGGATAATGCCCCTTCCAGTACTCTTCTCTACTATTCAGAATAGTAGCTTAAATTCAGAAATAAAAAACTGCCACCTTACTTGTGTTTTGTCTTCAGCTGTTGCACTAATTTAATGACAGGAATGGTAAAATCCAGGTGCCTTTCAAAAAAGAGCATAAGGACTATCAGCAGTCCATGGAAAAGGTCACAATTCAGAATAAAGGAAGTATCTCTACCAAGAATATCCTAAAAACACAAATCTGATTTTATTAGCATTATTGGCCATGTTCAAGTTTTCTTAATAGCAAGAATCTCTTTACCAAATTCTGAGATTAGATTAGGACAGGCATTCAAAAAACAACAAAACCTAGCCAGCTTGACAAGCAAGAAAATTGTAACCAAGTGCTACAAATTCCCAATACAAAACATCTGGGAGTGCAAGATCACACACACAGTAAACCTTGTTCATATTACTAGGGAACTGTAAATAATAACAGACTGAAAACCAAAAAATTTGCTGTGGTTTTATCAAGAAACAAAATGACACTTATGTAACAAATGAAATTTCTGCAGAACATTTGAGGGCTGGCACTCTTCCCTAATACATGTATCCCATCCCAGCTGTTGCCTTTGCAGTACTTGTTCTCCAAACAAGGAGAAACATGGGACTGTTCTTCTCATGGAGTAGCCTACACAGTTTTCATGAAGCCAAACTAATTACCTGTAGTCCATCTGGCTTAAACCAGTAACAGAAGTCAAGAAGGAGAAACATGCCAACAATTATGTGTCCTGAAAAGAAAGCATGAAATCCCAGAAGGCACCTGAGAACAAATGAGCCTGAAAACTGCTGTCCTCAGAGCTGAGACATATTGGCAGATCAGTCTGTACTACTTACACCATATTTTTTCAAGTAACTTAAGATTTTATGTCTGAAATTCTTAAGCTAACATAAGAAACTCACTGTTTGACAAAAACAGACAATATGAACATCAAAGGAGAAAAAGTGGTTTTTTTTAATACTTGTAGTTCTATTTACTGTTTCCATTTTTGGGAAGGTTAACTGCTATCCTCTAATGTGTTTGTGTGATGTTGCTTCAGCCTCTTCCAAGGAGTCATTTAATCAAGACTATGCATAAATGAACATCCACTGTGTCACCATTTGGTTCTCCTAATTTCCAAACTACTCTAGTGCCTTTCATGCCAGAGCTTAATGCCCAGGCAAGCCATGCTGCAATAGTAGAACATCACACAAAACAAGCTTGTACCCTGGAGCATATGAACCTAATTTAAAAACTCTAACACACCAAATGTAGGCTCAGTTCCTCCTTGCAAAGACTTAAATGCTCATCATTTCACTTTTTTTTGTTTTTTGAAAGTTTTCCAGTTTCACACTGAAACTTATGCAGTAATTGCTCTACAGCAGGTGGCTCAGAATTGGTAGAGTTACAAACACCAGACGTGGTGAGGAATACATTCCATTTTCTTCCTTTGAGTGTCGTTACTTGACCTACAGATGATTTTAATGATTCTCGCTAGCAGGAATTCGAAAACTGATGTGTACACCTGCTTCAGCACATGTAAATATTATTAGACCTTGGCTGCATTAATTTTATACAGTAAGGCATAGTCTTTAAAAAGCCACTTGTAAGAACAGATTTGTTCCTCTCAAGTCCTCATAAGTCTATACAAAATGCATTAAACTTTTCATGGCTGCAGTCAGAGTCACGCTCTACTGAGCTGGCAGCTCAACAAACAGCAGCAGAACCAGGGAAGTCACTGGTGAGGGAAACAGGTCTGCCTTAGAGCTGACAACAAGCATCCAGATTTACTGTAGCTAATAGAATTCAGTTTAAAGAAAGATGTGACTGACAGACCTATACTTTAAGCCTTTATACAGGAAAGAAACAAAAACCATGAGCCCAAAAGTGTGACTCTGAGTATGATACAATAATATTACTATAATTTGAACAGGTTATTAAATTTTCTCTAATAACTGTTTCTCAGAAGTCGTCAGCAGTCATTTCATAACCAGTTTTCTGCTCCCCTCAATATAAACTCATATCTTAAGCTTTATCCTGTGATCCAGGTTACACATTTTTTAACAGGATCTTTAATATGCAATTAAAACTATTATGTCAGTTAGCTAGCTTAGACAGCTCACTTAAGAGCAATTTCTGTGCCTTCCTGAGTACTGAATTTTATGCACAGAGCCCAGCTTCAAAATCTCGCGATATGTAATGGTACTCTCCATATTCCTGACAGTGCCTTTTTTTGGGATACTCACAGGAAGATTGACGACTGTGGGAACAATGGAGGGCAATGTGTTATTATCAACTAGGCATAACAAATTGGAAACTGTGCATATAGTTTTCAGATTTTCCTTCTCAAGTCTCATTTTCTGTATATTGCTTGCCCAAAGAGAATGTCTTTCAGCACCAATGTTATTTATTAACAACAGCCAGCATGGGAGACCATACTTGGTGTATATACTAGATAAATTCTACAACGAATACACACTGCTCATTTATTGAATTGCTTGCTTTTATATGACCTCATTTGTCAAACTGGAAGGAAAAGTAAGAATGATAATCAGACATGGAGAAAGATCAAAAAGTGCAGCAAGAGTATTATTGATTCACACAAAATAAGGTTATTCTGGCCAGGCTCCACACAAACATTTTAACCTTTCATAATGCTAAGTGTAGGCACTGGTAAATCAGAATCCTACTTAATAAACACTGCTCTACAAAGTTGCCTTTCTAGTTTGCTGTTATTTGACATATTCTGATAATTTAAAACTCTATCTGAAACAAGCAATAGGTTTCCTGCTGTTTTGATCTCTGTCATTATTTATTTACAAAATATTAAGTCTTAAAACTCTGGCTTGCACACTGTTAGTTGAGAATGATGTTAAAAGTGATGGTTCCCATTCCATTCCAAAATAGGCATCTTACAAGCAGTTTATAATTGAATTAAATTTGTTTACCACACATTATAATAAAAATTACCCTGTTTTTTACTTGAATATTCTGCATCAGATTTGCTACTTGCTAGAAATGCTTCTAATGAAAACAATGCATCAATCTGAACCCACAAACATATCATTCTCTATACACAGCTATGGCAAGGCAACTGAACCTACCACAACTTCTAAAGATGACAGAATCCTGGTGAAAAACACAGGTTACCTTAATAATTACTAAGTATCCATTCACAATCAATTCCTAAGAAACTAAACCACCTGTTTCATTTATCACATATGCAAAACATTGGTCAATGTGGCATTCATTGAACCCAGCAACTGTGAGGTCAAGAAGTGCTTTCCATCATGCACTCTTCCTACTTTTCAGCCCAGAGTGGGTGTCAATAGGATGGGGTGAGTGATAGGACAAGGGGCAACGGGCACAAGCTGCAACACAGGAAGCTCCACTGGAACATGAGGAGAAATTTCTTTCCTGTGAGGGAGCCCTGGCACAGGCTGCCCAGGGAGAGTGTGAAGTTTCCCTCTCTGGAGATTTCCAAACCCACCTGGACATGTTCCTGTTTGATCTGACAGAGGTGAACCTGCTTTAGAAGGTTCCTGGGTCAGACTGGATGAGTTATAGAGGTCCCTTCCAAACTCAAACATTCTTTGATTCTGAGAAAGGAGGAAAAGAGCACGACAGCACAAAGCAAAAGGAGAAACAAGTTTTCTGCTCTGTTGCCAATCCTTCTCAAGAGGCAGGGTAGCGAAACCAAGCTGATACCCACTGCTACTGGATATAAGCAATGAAGACTGCATAGATTCTGGTAATTGTCATTGCACACTGGCTCTGGAAAGAAAGAGCTGAAGGTACTTAATACAGTCCTTCATATCTACAATGCTTTTGCAGCAAGAATAAATAATAAACTGTGTATCAAAAATCTTAATTTTGGACAAGTGGAAATTTAGAGGTGGAAAATCCTGACAGTACATACCTAGAGAACCTTTAACTACCAGGGAGAGAGGCTATAGACCTTTAAAACATTTTTTTTTTACTCTTATATATGCAAATATGAACATCCAAAGTTAAGGATGCTTGTTGTATTTTGAATGAGAAGCATACATTATGTTCACATATTTGAAGATGGAAAGTGGTTTGGGTTCCTGTGGCTTTCAGATGAAAGCAGTTGTACTACTGCTGTGCATCTCAAGAAGCCAATAAAGACAGATGGATTATTTGCCAAGACTGCAGTAGCTTTAAGATGCTCTTTTCAAAGTCTAGAATCTAAAAAAGAAAAAAAAAAACAGAAGAAATGCTCAATTACAGATGTAACTGCACATGTCTCCTGAGCAAGTAAAAAGTTGTGAGCAAGACTACTTCACAGTAGTGAAGTATTTTACAAACTCTCTAAAGAACAAACTAGTATTAAAAGAGCATTACAGTGGAGTAAGATGAAGAACCTAAATATCAAAACTTCTGCTTTGCAGGACATTTTGGCATCAGTTTGAAATTCTGCTTTTCAGCCATCTCTGGTTCCAGTTGCTTAACAAGTGACTGGTTTATTCAGTTGTTTGGCTTTCTGTTAAATTTCAGAGAGCATGTGTATATTGCTTGAGCATTTTCTACTTGCATTTATCATAAGAGATAAATACAAAGTTTATAAAAATAAAGGTAGTAATAACTTTAAGACAGCTATTTTAAAAAGATAAATAATTTCAAAATGTTGGAGGGTGTCCACTTCTCAAATCCAGTGTTACACAATGAAACACTGTCAAGGTTTCACAATCTTCCTACTCTAAAACCAGTGATAAAGTAATGGCTATTGGGTTATTTTTAATTTTTCTCGAAGTCCTTTGTCTCATAATGCAAACATGAAACAAAAATATCATCTGCCAGCAACTTCATTTTGCTTTTTAAAAAATGTAGTGTCAAGAACACTTAACCCCAGCAAAACCCAAACCAGTTCTCAAATCTTAAGACTTGAGACTGTTTAAAATGTAGAAGTGCTAGGATTTTCAACTTTTTTTCCTAATCAAACACACAATCAGCCATGGTAAGAAGCAGGAGTTAAAAGTGATGGTTGAGTACAAGTGCACTTAGCTGTGAATAGACAGGAGGCAGAAACTGATTTTGAGATGCTATGCTTTACATACAGCTGTGGCAAACTTTTCAAAGCAAGGACAAAACAGCCAACATAGTTTCTGACAAAGCATATTTTGTCATAGGCATGTTTTGTCAATTTTAGACAACTCATGAAAATTCACATAAGGTTATAAATGTAACAGTATAGGTCTCCTTAGTGTTTCAGACAAGATTTTGGAAATTCAGAATTTGAATTCATTGAGGCTAGAAACAAGCTTAAAATGTCTCAGTTTAAGAACAGAATGCGCCAAAATCTACCTTATGTATCTTCAGCTCTCTCCATTCCCTTCCTGTGTCTACCCACCACCTCTTTTTTAACCATAACTAAAAGAAAAACATCTCTAGATTTCTAGCTTACTTAAAACTTCAGTAAGAAGGCTAACAAAGAAAGCCTTCAAAAGTATCTATTTAAAAAACAAGACTAGTCTGAATCCTATGTGTATTTGTGAATGTTTGCTTGTTCCTGGGACAGAGGAAGAAAGTTCCACACTACATTGTATTATTTTTCTTCTTCTTCCTGCTAGCTTAGCTCTGCTTCCTTGCATTCTTCTGCCCAACAGGCATTAATGGAGAATTAATAACTGTCACTTAAAGAAACTAATAAAGGGGCTGCTCTCCCTTTTCTCCTTGCCCAGTTGTGCATCATCTGCCACCCATATGTGTATCAAGTTCAAAATGGACATTCCAAAATTTTCCCAGGTGTTTCTACAGTGCTTTGCCATTCGATGTTATTCTTTTTCTAGTGTTCAACCTAAGAATTCTTTATCATGAACTAAGAATTTTCATCCTTTTCTCCCAAGCTGATGTGAAAACCAATGTATCAATATCACTTATAAGCCTCTGTTGACACATCTGAAGACTTTCATCTCCTGATACTTTTTAATATACTAAATACAGTACTTCACATTTTCCTCAAAGGAGGTATTATCTATACTTCTAGCCATTTTTCTTACTTTCCTCTAAATACTCTAATTTTTCAATACCCTCCTTTTATAGTACCCCAGACTCATTTTTCCATGAGACATGCCTTGCACTGAGAGCAAAATAATTACCTTTTGTGACCCCATAAGCTCCCAGCCAATTGTCTCAAAATGAAAAGTGTCCCTTTCCCTACCTCTCACAGGACTGTTGACTTCACGTTTTGAAATTGCCTCATTCACTTTCAATATATGTCTACTGAGAAAGTTCCCATGCATTTCCATGTTTTACTTCTCCCTCCTTAAAACAGTATTTTATATTCATGTTTATCTCATGGCATTAATCCCAGGGGTTTTTTTAAAGTTTCTAGAATAACTTCAAGATCTCTTACCTCCTGTTAAATGTTTACTTACCAATCTTTTATCTCCCACAAGCTTAAAACAATCCACCAGCCTTTCTGTTTTAGGAAAATGATTTAGGTTACCTTCCTGCAAAATCAACTGCCCTACCACTTTTGCTCAGATTCTACAGAGGTCCTGAACACCAGCAAAGAGTGATTTTTATACTGCAAATACAACAGTATATTCAGTATACGATGTATCCAGAAAATAATAAACTTGCTGAGCATGTGCCACACAGTTACTTGTACTGTCCTGTATGTTCTGCACATATGGACAGATTTTTTTCCTGGAAAATCTAAGGGCCGCACCTTAAAACATATGGTCAAGGGAACCATATATTAAGGAAGATGGGGGAGATTTAGAAACAGTGCAGAGAAGAATGATACAAGGTCTAGAAAATATGATGCATAGTAAAACATTAACAGACTTTGGTTTATTTATTCCATACAAGGTTTGCTGATGGGTTCCACCTGAAACGTCATCCCAGTCTGACAGTCGCACATCTACAGAGCAGACTACTTGAAGAAAGCTGGAATTTATATCAAATTCATACTGAGAGCTTTTGTTTTAGGGAAAAGAAACTATACTTCATAATTCCACTAATGCTTCCCAGTCCTGCCAGATGTGAAACTGTTAGCTTAAACGCACCTTCCATCAGAGACAAACATGTTTGGCTTGAATTTTAACACTACTGTGATACACACTATCGGAAACTGGCCAGGACATAACAAATTATTCTAGTTAAACTGTATGCAATTTATTAGTAGTATTTTTGAGACCTTTAGGAGGACAGTTATGGTTCTAATGATCTGTTTATGAAGTGCCTCATTCTTGGTAATAATCCGAAATACCATGTCCAACAAAGTCAAATGAAAACATAGTGTGCATTGACTCCTGCATTGTACTGGTAAGCATGCTAAGACATAGTTGCATACTATTACTTCAACCAAGGATCAAGGTCTGATACACCTCTAGTACTATCATGCTAGACTGAATAAAATTACTCTAAGTATAAAGCTGCCTTGTGTTACCTTTGACTTCTTTAATAGTTGAAAATAATCCGTTTTCAGCTGTAATCTGTAATCAGATTCACTGTCTCTGGATACATTCCAGCACCTCAATGTCTTTCTTGTAGTGAGTGGTCCAAAACTGAACTCTGTATTTGAAGTGAGGCCTCATCAGCGCCCAGTACAGTGGGATGATGACTGTCTTAGTCCTGACAGCCACACTAGTGCTAATACAAGCCAAGATACCATTGTCCTTCTTGGCCATCTGGACACACTGCTGGCTCCTATTCAGGTGACTGTTGACTAAATCCCACAGGTCCTTTTCCTCCAGGCAGCTTTCCAGCCACTCTGCCCCAAGCCTGTAGCACTGCCTGGGTTTGTTGTGACTCAAGTGCAGGACCCAGCACCTGGCCTTGTTGACCTCAACACAATTGGCCTCGGCCAATCACTCCAGCCTGGCCAGGTTCCTCTGTAGAGCCTTCCTGTACTCAAGCAGATTAATACTCCCACCCAACCTGGGGTCATCTCAAACTGACTGAGAGCATACTTGATTCCTCTGTCCAGACCATTGCTAAAGATATTAAACAGAACTGGCCACAACACTGAGCCCTGCGGAACACCACTAGTGACCAACTGCCAACTGGATTTAACTCCATTCCCCACCACTCTCTGGGTCTGGTCATCCAGACAGCTTTTTACCCAGAGAAGTGTATGCTCATCCAAGCCATGGGTAGCCAGTTTCTCCAGGAGAATGCTGTGGGATATGGTGTGAAAGGCTTTGCTTAAGTCCAGGTAAAAAATATCCACAACCTTTCCCTCATCCATTAAGCAGGTCATCTTGTCATAGAAGGAGATCAAGTCAGTCAAGCACGAGCTGCCTTTCATAAACCCATGTTGACTGGCCCTGATCATCTGTTTGTCCTGTATGTGCTTCATGATGGCACTCAAGATGATCTGCTCCATAACCTTCCCAGGCACCAAGGTCAGGCTGACAGGCCTTGACATCCCAAGATCCTCCTTCCAGCCCTTTTTGTGGATAGGTGTCACATTTGCCAATCTCCAGTCCACTGGGCCCAGTTAGCTAAGAATGCTGAAAAATGATAGAGCACTTGTGCCAGCTCCCTCAGTACCCTTGGAGGGAATCTCATCCAGTCCCAGAGACCTGTGTCTGTGTAAGTGGTGTAGCAGGTCAATAATAATTTCTCCTTGAATTATGGTGACTTCATTCCACTCTCTGTCTCTGTCTTCCAGATCAGTAGGTTGGGTACTCCAAGAACAACTGGTCTTGCTATTAAAGATTGAGGCAAAGAAGGCACTAAGTACTCAGCCTTTGTCACTATGTTTTGACTGTATGTATGATTATACCCTCTGTTTTAGGTGAGAAACCATGATTCCTGTGTAACTGTTCTCAGACACTTTGGTTGTTTCTAGCACACCAATAAGTCCCGTGTCTTTGCTGTCATGTGAGTTTCCATCCCTTGTCTCCATTGAAATAGCAGACCGAAGGACCTTGCTAGCACATCCCTCAAACATTGGCATGCTGTATGTAGGGCTATCTCTGTTGAGACTAGTTTCATCCCTTTCCCCCTCCAAATCTAGTGGAAGCAGACTTCCACTAGAAGCAGTGGAAGCAGACTTCCCTATGAATTTCATCTGATGGCTGTTACTCTCAGAAGAGAGTCTCCTATGACACTGACCTATCTTTCTTTTTTTCGTTATGAAAGTGGTTTTGACACAGTGCATAGGCCAACTTAACCTTGGTGACTGTTCCAACCTAGATGAACTATCATGGTCACTGTTGTTCAGCTCCACTTACAGAATCTTGTACCTATTACACAAAGGCATGTGGGAAGGTGGGGTAGTCACAGAGGAGATGGGCTTGCTGCACTGGGCAGGAACTTGTCATCATTAGCCCCTATTCCTTGAGTCATCATGTTCAGCCAGGTGGAGAGAGAATAGTCTCTGACAGGCCTGTCCCAGGAAAGGTAGGGTGTGAATCCAGTGGTCTCTCTCGGATTCCCTGATATTCCTCAAACTATTCACCTTGGAGCTCTGTCACTAAGCAGAGGAGTTACTCTACTCAGGTGCACCAGAGATGTGCTCTGTGCTGCTGTCTGGAACTAGTCTAACAGTAGGATACGCTCTGGCACTGCAGTGGCACTGCATGTTCCCACTGAAGCTCCAAAGGGGAAGCTGTGTTGGTCATGGTGAGTGCAGAGCTTAGAGAGGCCATGGCCTTCTGCAAGGTGGATGCCATTGCTCCCCAGAGCAGCTGGCAGAGTTTCAGCACCTTTCCTTCAAAAAGGGTGGGAAGGACAACCCAGGAATCTACAGGCTGCTCAGCCTCACCTCCATCCCTGGAAAAGTGATGGAACAACTCATCCTTAATGTTGTCACTAAACATATGAAGGTCGTTATCAGGGGGAGTCAACATGGATTCACAAAGGGGAAATCCTGTTTGACCAATCTGACAGCCTTCTATGAGGGCATAACTAGCTAGCTAGATGAGAGGAGAGCAGCAGATGTCATCTTCCTTGACTTCAGCAAGGCTTTTGACACTGTCTCCCATAATATCCTTATCAGAAAGCTCAGGCAGTGTGGCTTCGATGAGTGGACAGTGAGCTCTTAGTCTGGCTGATCTCTAGAAGTCCCTTCCAACCCTACCATTCTATGATTCTATGCAGGACAAACTGCTTGGAGCATAGCCTAACCATTAAAACACATGTAAAGAGCACAGTGTTATATTACAAAGTGACATGGCCATTGCTATTTTTTAATAGTACTTTGTGCAAAGGATTATGCTTTAGGGGACAATAAAAGCCCAAGAAAAATGACCACTAACAATCTGTCTGTAAATACCAAGTTACCGAACACTGTGTTTAACAAAACTAACAGCTTTTAATTACTTTGTGTATACCAAGCTGGTTCATAAGACAGTTATACCATATGTCTAATCTCTTTTATAAACTACAAATGCCAGAAAGGCTGTGGTTGTGCAACCATGTCTAGATTCCGAATCCCAGTGAAGACAATATCCCATTTACAACTCAAGCGAGCTTTCTGACTGCTCTTGCTTTTTCTCAGGACAGCAGGGAACAGGATTATTAATGACACTCTTTCCAATGATAGCTCATCTAAATAAACTCAAGAATTTTCTTTACTCATTGCTTTCTTCAAAGTAACATGAAATCACCATGGATAAAACAGTTCCTGAACCCAAACAAAATATGTAATAATCTGGTCAGATTAAATTCAACTTTACTCACAGACAGGAAGGAGTTACTATTCAAATTCGAAGCCTTGCTTTTTGCCTTTGAAAAAGCATTCCTAATGTGTTATAAAGTATGTAAGTATACAGAAATAGATGAAATAAACAGCTCAATCTCTGTGATTTACAGACATGCAACCAAATTTCTACTCCCATTTGTTATCTTTTGTTTTCTTTTTTTCCAATAACATTTAAAGGTGCAATAACATATAAAGGTGGCCCACTCCAGCATAGCTATCCTATTTGGAAAAAATCTTGTGATATCAGTATAAAAATATTTCCAGAGCTTTCAATAGTATAATTTCTGCAGTACAAGAATCACTGAAGTGCACATACTTAAATCAGGAATTTAATCAAGTCCAGGATTAGCCAGGACAAATGGAGTTAGCCATCATCATCAATGGGCAGGATATGCCTGGTCAGCCTTTGTTGTTTTAGAAATGGTGCTCGTGTAGTTTATACATGTATCCACATCCATGCATGTTAAAAGCAGTAACACTCTCCCATTTTGAGACAATCTGTTAAAAGACAGGCTGGAAGTCTTCAGCAAGCCATCTGCTCTAGCAACCATTTACATAACACAGCAATCCTAGCACCTCTCTTCAGACATACGCAACCACCAGTCTCCCATCCCAAACGAGAGGCACAGTGTAACGCACACAATTTTTAGAGCATAGCTTTAGCTCCTGTTGTTCCCTTCTCTCTCACAAATCACTTGCGTTTGCAGGAAACTCATGCAATTCCTGGACATCAGGTGGACAGAAATACTGTCTCAGAATCGTAGAATGGTAGGGGTTGGAAGGGATCTTTAAAGATCATCTAGTCCAACCCCCCTGCTGAAGCAGGTCTCAATCTGTGTTTGCCAACATGATAGCTCTACATACATTTTTTTACAGCAAAGCTTATTAGAGAGATTCCTGCCTCCCCATCAGCTTTCACACACATTCCTACCCCTTGATTATGCCAGTGAAACTGTCTCTGGACAATGCTGTAAACAGATAAATAAACAATGCTGTCAAGAAATGCCTAAAATGTCACGATTAAAAAAAACCTCAAAAACATAACATGTTTTTTGAGTTATATTTTCTTTTAGCCCAGAACATTTCACAAACAAACAAAAAACCAAAGGCTTCACTGGACCCTTTAGTTGTGAAAGCAAGTGTCAGCTACAGGATCGATCTCACTCAGTCTTTGTTTGCAAAAACCAAATTTGAGAACTTAAAAAGATGACCTGTTTTCTTCCTGCATCATGCACTTGATCTCACGTGCAATGCTGCACTTTCCAAACTGTTTTTCCCTAAGCAAACCAGTATTTTTGGCTCTTAAAAGAGTCTCCTTTCAAATAGCATTTGCTGCCAGGCTTCTTTGATCTTAATGCATATCAAAGGAGTATAAATTACAAATTCCTAAATAAACTGCTTACATTTCACTATGTTCTCCCTTTAAATTTTAATCAGAATGGAACACAAAAGGAACAATGTTTGAGCTTCTAGCATCCCAACTGGTTAGAGTATTCCACATACAGCTCATGTCTTCTTTATCACTCTTTTGCCAGCTGCTGAACTCTAAAATACTATTTCATTCTTGATTGTGCTTATTTCCATGTCTTTTGCTGTATTTTTGATTAACAGTCTGCTATGATTCCAACAAAGAAAGAATATAAGACGCATTAAAGCACACTTTCAACCATGTGCAAATGTTAAAACCCAAAGTGAGCATCAAGACATGAGATATTTAATACACAATGGGAAGCACTTCGCAGCTGAAGACTTGCTATCCTATAAATCAAAAGTCTTCTACTATACCGACTATCTAAAAAGTCAAATATGGCAGAAAGAAAATTTCAGGATTCTGCTTATTGATATCACTAAATCCAATTACTTCTAAGCTATGAAGCATGCATGGACATTGTGAACATTTTAGAATATTTCTATAACTTATGAATGTACTTTCAACTATTTACTCAAGAAGTTAAGGTGTTTTTTCTAGTTAATGCAATAGGAGTATATAAATGGAAAACATAGACAGATGGCTTATATCATAGAATCATAGAATGGTAGAAGTTGGAAGGGACCTTTAGAGATCACCTAGACCAACCTTGCTACCAAAGGTCCACCTAGATCAGGTCACACAGGAACGCATCCAAGGGGGTTTTGAAGACCTCCAGAGGAGACTCCACATCCTCCCTGAGCAGCCTGTGCCAGGCCTTACCCTTACAGTAAAATAGTGTTTTCTTATGTTTAGATGGAACTTTTTGTGTTTCAGCTTCTTTCCTTTACCCCTTGTCCTGTCACTAGATACAATAGAAAAATAGTATTAATGGAAAAGAATATGACTAATGCATTCTCCCAGGCAACAAAGGCTTATGAATAAATCTAAAATGCTTTAGAAATGCAAAAGAAACAAAATAATTGCTTTAGAGGAATGAGACTTCTGGATTCGTTCATATAAACTACAAGTTTCTTTTCCCACAGCTAGAAAACAGGAATACTTCACTACTTCCCTACAGATAAAGCTATTTATGGACAGGCATGCCATACATATTTAAGGTTAAAAATTGCACTTGAAATGACACATCTGCCTAGACCTAATAGGACACCTCTACATCCGAATTCAGAAAGATTTTGGAATTGTGAATCCACAACTCTGCCAGTGAGCAGACCAGCAGCAGGAGGAGCAAAGACAACACAAGGTTCACACCTCGGGATGGTGTTTGACTGTGAAAGACACAGTTAATATAATAATGCAAATTCTGGTTAAGGCAAAATGTGTTTACAAATCTAGAGGGCTTAGAGTGGCTTCAGCTCTTGTTTTGGAGAGCCTCATGTGACTATACAAACAAAACAGATTTAGGCCCCTCTGGCAATGAGACTGAATCCATTAATGCCAACAGGCATACTGATGAACAGGAATCTTAAGGTTTGTACTATTCTCCACTTTCTCCCCACCATCAAAAGGAGCAAAAGTGCATTAATGTGAACACTGTTTACAGTGATTACTTGAATTCTACCAGAGCATGCATTAGCATTTTAAAAAGCATCTGTCTGATGAAGTGACTGATAAAGCATTTTAGAAAAATGTTTTAAAGTGTTCTCCTTTGCTTTATCTGCAATAGATTACAATTAATAGCAACAGAAAATTGCTTTAAAAAGGAACTACCAATTGGGATGAAATGAAGATCATAAGAGCATGAAAGACTGGAATAAATGACAGACGGTAGAGAAGACATAGTAATCATTATTTTTTTTACTTAACCAAAGCACAATAATCTCTAAGTATCTGTTATCACCATTGAACATGCCTGTAACACAAAGGCATACCAGCCCACAATTTCCCAGAGGAATCTGTAGGAAATTAGAGTATTAATGGTCTGTAAATGTGGAAAAAGTTATCTTGTGAGCCAAGAATGGATTTTTAAAGACTTAGTTTCCAGGTCTTTATTTTAGAGCAGTATTACAGTGATTGCTCTATGGTGCAGTGAGTTAACACAACAAGACATATAACACTGTCTTATTGGGAGTCATGATAGCATTTCAGAGGGCACTAGCCAAAAGCAGGGTTCAGATCCCAGAACCTTCTCTATAGTAGAAAGTTTTACCATCAAAGTCATCTATGCATCAGAAGAAACTCCTAAACATTCACATTCTGAAGCAAATCTGAATGACTCTCAATCTTCTCTTGACAGAGAAAGCTGGCTTCCTTAGACCCAAGTATTACCAGCCACAGCAGTGGCTCTCAACAGCGTCACAAAGACGCTGATGACAATAAGGATCAACAATCCTGCCCTGTAGCTATGATTATTCACAATACATGTGATGTCTCTTCCTGAGAAACAGTGCTGATCAACTGTGTCCCCCTTTTCCAACAATTGTATGGTGGACAAGTCACTACAGCCTCCAGCTCTGGGAATACCACATACAGAAAAATTCTGACTGACTGGAGGAGTTTGCATAAACTTCATTTGAGAGCCAATAAAGAGGAAGTAGAAAGAAAACATGTGAAATAGCCCCAAGTGAATCCCAAGTTTGACAAGGAAGTAGCATGCCAAACTGCCTCGGGATGATAGGGTGTGGATTCTGACAGGGGAAGACCATGGAAAACAACAGAGGACAAGAAGGAAAAGAGAACAAGCCATATCATGTCTAGAGAAAAAGAAACAACAGCATAAGACTAGTGTTGTCCTGAAATTTGTATCTACTCTCTTAATGCCATAATGCTCTAGAAACTAGTACTGTTATACAACAAAAGTGTCTCACAAAAGTGTCTCACATCTTTTGCTGCAAAAAACACCAGAGGTAAGATATAAATAGAGGGCCTTAGGTGACAGAAAATGCAGGTAGGCTGTCAGAGCCTTTCAGACCCTAAAAAAAGGGCTCTGCACAGGTATTATTTTATGGGACTGTCTACTTTACCAATTTACATGGGATTTATTTTGTTTTCGTTTTCCATAGTCTTCAACACATTGCTTCTCTCTCTCTGCCTAGTGGCCAGCCACACATGGAAGCAAAGGGATTTTTGCGTTAAACTACTTCATTTTAAGGATATAAAATGGTTATACTGTGCACTAAAGAAAACTATAAAGCAACAAAAACCATCCTGAAATACACAGTTTCACAGAAAATAAACTGCAATCAGATTTCATGCAGCTACTGAAGAATGAAATTACAGGTATTATTGTAGGTTTACAGACTTAAGATGGTAGAAAGTAAATATCCTATATTCAGGAATTGGTTTAACCTACAGAAAAGGCAGCACAGACACTAACCGATCTCAGCACATAGCTTTTTAGTCATCTACTACAGGGTCCCGAAATCTTTTTGGCAGGCAGCATTGAATCTCTCTGCACTGATATTTGTAGGCAGAAATGCCTTATTTCCCCCTCATTCTATCAGACCTCTCCACAAAATGCAACAAAATCAAGACCATTGCAGAGAAAAGTCCATCTGCAGAAGAGACATTTACAAGCCTGCTCAAGTAATCCATTCTCTCAGCCCTTTTGGCACCTTGAAAATGAATGTAAACTGAAAGATTGTGACAGTCTACAAGAAATTTAGGAGGTTGTACAACACCATCCTGAAAGTGTGCTGTTAAACTGTCATAAACAGTAGTGGCTGTGAGCCTGTCCATACAGCCCAAGGTGAGAAAAATACATTGCAGAATTTTTCTTTAGCTGTCTATTACCTTTTATCAGAAAAACACCCAATAACGGTTCCCTATTGATTTACACGACTGAATTTTCATGTGCAGGCATATGGTTGCTGAACAGCTTGAAGGAAAAAGGAAACTGGAAAAAAAAAATCTTGCATTGCTCACTATGCAAATTTACAAGTCTTTCCCAGTTTATCATTATCAGCAAGTCAAGTCCAGTAAGTAAAAAATATATGCATAACCAGCAGGAGGTACTTATTCCATTAGATAAAATTCTGAGATAAGGAATAAGAATGACATAACACGTGTTCCACCAGTCATCTATTCTGCAGTTAGCAGAACCCACTGCAATATACTCCATTACTTGACTGCGTCATGTCTGTAATCCTCTACAACAGGTTAGGCTCCATTCTTCTACAGTCCCATATGACTAAAGTCCCTAACAAAATCTTTTTAAAAGAATTAATAAGGATTTGGAGCCTCTCACTCTGACAGTAAAAGGCCAGCATGCATGACATAGATGTGACTTTGACATTTAGCCTACCCACAGTGTAACAAGAACATCCATCCTTTACGTTTGAAAAGTAATAGAATACAGAGATTCAGAGTCTGGTAGGCTTTGGGATAACTATTATCTTTTGACCTGGAAGGGCATCACACGTGAACAAATATTAATGGCAGATAAATACTGGCAAGATTCTGGCTAATAAAGCTGTATAGCATTGGTATAGACCACATTTGAATTTGAAATTATAATAATGAGACCTTATCACTCTGCTGGCATTCTGAATCACGTTCCACCCTTGTCTTCAGTTTTATCTGTTTACTCTCATATGGATGTAATCACTTATTAATAATACAAAACCCTGAAGGACTAGACACAATCTCCATGAAACACTGAAGTGTCATTTTCTTTCCAGACTAGAGATACAATAAAACTGATTTTTCAGTTTTACTACACATCACTTAAATACAACATAGAATATTTTCCTAAAAATGTAAAATCTTACAGAGGATTCAAATTCCTTCCACATCGAATGAAATCATATTCTCATTTTCCACATGGGATTTGTTTTTCAACAAACACAATCTTAGGAGCAAATTACTTCTCTGCTATAACCACTGAAAGATAAGAACTCCTTACTGCTGTTGAGGCAGAAGAGCATATAAACCAGTACACTCATAAGACTCAAATCATTGCACAAACATACAGATTCATTAACAATTCTAAATATTGCTCTCTTATTGCTCTCTTATAAATATTGCTCTCTTATTTTCTGCAGATGTGAACTATCAAGTCAAAATGAATAATTTTTAAAACCCACAGCCCTATTATAGATATAATTTCTTCCTGTAGCTCTGTTTTTTCTTATAGTCTAAATCATGCCGAGAGACTCAGAAAGTTCTTTTATATGCTACTTTCATGACATTATTTTCATTCTTTGGCAACAATTCATTAAGCTCCCCAATTGTTCTGCTCTTGTTCTTCTGGAAGTTCTTACCAGACATTTTAGGTTAATACCACAATAGAACATCTCTCTGCAAGCTGTAGTTAGCAGACAAGAAAGTATTTCTCATCTGGAACTTGTCATCTAAATAGGAATACTCACCCTGCTGCAACTGCAGGAGGGATGACCAGTATGAGTTTAAGTCGTGCTTCACGCAGAGCTTCAGAAAGGTGAATGAGCAAGTGAATCAATTCCCTGAAATATAAATATATTGTTAGAGGGAAAGGCAGTAAAACTGGTGCTATATATTGGCAAGAGCAAGTTAACAAGTAGCAGTAGAAATAATTGAAAAGATATAGTTGGCAAGAGAGTCAAACACAGTTTTGAGTGAATGGACATAACAGAAAAAGAATAAATTAGACTGATCAGAGGTTTCCCCTCTTCCAGGACTAAGAACACTGAACTGCTGGAGACATTGGAACTGGTGATCACCTTGGGGCTAAATATTTCTTAGTTTTCTTTTAACCTAAGTATGCACTGTTAGCGTGTAAAATGAGCATCTCTTATCAAATGAGGTCATTTCTTGAGGTCATATTCAGTAAAAAAAAAATTGATTAATAGAAGAACCAAACACTGTTCATGAAACAAGCTGCTGTTTGAATAGATTCAAGTTGCCACTGTATTACTACAGATGAGTTCTGAGAATTTGTAAGGATGCTTTTACAGTAAGACATGCAATCTTCAAGGTATATTTCTGGAGTTCTGTATTTAAGAATGCTTCCGCTGCTGGTTTTTTTCTGTATAATCTTTTTTTATTCTCAATACATTATTTTATAGTTACAAAATAAATGTTTGACAACATCTGATCTGGAAGTATGCATATATCTTCCATACAAATCATTTAAAGACTTTCACGGAAGTTTATTTTCATAACCATACTCTAAATACTTCAACAGGAAAATAAACTTCGAAATTCTCATGTAAGTTGTTTTTACTCTTCATGATTTGAAGGGTGTTGTAAATAGAAAATTCTTCAGAGACTGGAGAAACAAAAAAGTTTAATGGCTATTACTGTCTTAAGAGGAGTTCACTATTACCTTAAATTTGCACTATAAATATGGTCCTTCTGTGTGCCTTAAGTCATTTAATTTTTCAGAACAAAGCAAACTTTTACATTTACCCACTGGCAGAGTGGATCCACAAAAGCAGTCAGACAGATGATGCTAGCTAAGAATTCTAGAGCTGTACAGAACTACACTTAAACCTGAATCGAGTAGAAAGCAATCTCATAATCCACTCCAGTAGGCTGCAAGTGCTAAAGCAGGAGAGGCAGGATATACACAAGCAATCATTCATAGAATCATAGAATGGTAGGGTTGGAAGAGACCTTCAGAGATCATCTAGTCCAACTCCCCTGCAGAAGCAGGTCAACCTAGATCAGGTCGCACAGGAACATGTCCAGGTGGGTTTTGAAGACCTCCAAGGACTTAAACTGGATTAGACCTGAAGTTGCAGAAAGAACTTTTGGTACTATCATGTCTTTAAGGGAACATCACCTTAGTCTTCGGAAATAATTTTTCTTTCAATATAATTATTCATCACACTAGTGATGTTTAACAATATAGACACTATCCAAAGTTAACCAAGTATTTTCATTTCCCCTGAAATGGTTTGATGCCTGAAGAAAACTTCCTAAGGACACTACAAAATCCATTGCTCTCAAAATCCTGGCAAACAAAACAAGCAAGTTTGGTGACTTTCCCAATATCATCAGTAAGTTGTGCTTGTAATTTGAGAGTTGACTGTGCTGAACAGCTCTGGATAATGAACACTGTCACCTGTATTTCTCTTCCAGGGGAGATGAGATCACAGAATCCATATTTTGCTCTGTCTGCACCATATATTTCTTCTGTTCTTGCTCTGGGAACATAATAGCTTTCCCTCCCATTTCCCTTATCATATGCATTCCACATTAAGTGCCACTATTCAGATAAATCACTTATAGCAAAGAAGACTCTTTTTCTATAGGAGTGCTTTAAAAAAATTACAACACTGAACTAAACAGACTCAATGTATTGACCCCAACGTATACAACTCCCACATGACAAAATCTAATAAAAAAAATTATAATCAGTATTAAAACTAGCTAAGACCTTTTTCGTCACTGATTTGTTGCATGGGTAAGTGACCTTTTTAACTCATTATGTCCATACTGTAGTATGAGTACACCCTTTATCAGAGTCAGAGATCCTATGTACAAGAGAAATTTGACGAAATAATCAATTCCTCTGGCACTGAGATTATTCTACACTGTTCATCAGCAGGGATCTCTGCCTAACTGCCCTTGTTAGCTTTAGGAACTTTGAGACCTCTCCACCATGCAAAAACAATTGTTAACTTTAATTATTTAGAAGGTGAATGGGACAGAAGGGGGAGCAAAACAAGACAAAAGAATCTGACATAGTTGCAGAGCAAAATAAGCATTGTTCCTAAACAAAAAAATATGTAACACCCTCGATCCCACTTGTCATCTTCACATATCTGTCTTCGCTCCTAAAATTTTGCTATCAAGCTAGCAATGCTTTGAAGCATAAGAAGAAAAGCAGTTGGGATTATTTTGAATCAGATGGTAAGAAAAAGAAAATTCATGGTACCCCTCTTTCTTGGTAATGTTAGAAACTGGTAGTTTACCAGCAGAGGTAAAAATATATCCACAAAAGCAGTCATATTTTAAAACCAGAAAAACACACATTCTAGAACCATGTCTACAATTGTAAACAAAGGGAAGTTCGTGGCCTGATAAAGGGGTAGTAGTGCAATTTGGATTGCTGGTTTTATTTTCTAGCTAAAAGACAGGACTCTGATGAGACTCCATCAAAACAGCCACTGCCTTTCCTCCTATCTCCAAATCCAAGCCATATAGCTCTGGTCAAAAAATAAGTAGCTTCAACTTGGAGGAGCTGAAAAAGAAAAGGGATAGCTGGACAACTGCGCAATCTTGCTTAAGCAACTCAGATTAACATCTACTCATTAACCCATCAAGATCTCTGAGCCTTAAAAACTTTCCAGCAAATCAGACCAGATTAATGATTAAAGACTTAATTTAGGCTCACTTCTATTTCTCAGCCAAGACAGGTTATGAAAAACAAATTTGCACTCTTCTCCCTTCCCCAAATAGCAATATGCTCATTTATTGTGGTATAAATTAAAACTTTACTGTGTCCCAAAAGTGCTTTCCAGTGTTTTAAACAACGTTCTCTCATATTACCACTGGTAATTTTGAAAGAAAAGCTACTAACGTTTGAAACATGACAATGAGGTGCAAGAAATTAGGAATAGAAGCAGTCTTCCTGAAAAGACTTCATTAAATATTTATCAGAGACTTCACCATTGTCAAATTTAACTTCACATAACTATACTGACAGCTTTAAGACTATCTTAAGCTAATTGAGGTCTATTTAATTTCTACTACTTCAGGCCTTCTATTATCAATACCATTTGGTAGGTTAATTTTCCAAGTGTTCATGATTTCAAAGTACCTTGTCACCTAGAAAGTATGCATACCTCTAAATTTTCATTCAACAAAGTTTGAGGGAAGACGATTTTTTCAGAACTCCCTTTTCCCAGGATTGCTGATCTATTGTGTTTGGGAAACCTTGTACTACAGTTTAGTTCAGTGCACCAGAGTGGGCTGTAGGTATATCTGGAAAGCCTTGCAGAAGATATATAAGCCTGTTAGATCTCTTCCAGCAGTTATGTAACCCTCGAGAACTCTGCAACTTTTCAACCACTTTTTTTTTTTTTTCCACAAGTTGGGAGGCAGTACTCCCTAAAATTTATGCCTTGTCAAGAAAATTGGACAGAATAAAGCTGTCTACTTCAAGAAGAAATTGCCCTTTTGTGCCATTTCATTGCCTAGTTAATACCAAGAAAGTGGAGTGAATTACAGCAAATCTTTGATTAATAGATTAATTTTTCAGGGACTAAAATGAAAGATAGAACTGCCAGAGAGCTTTTTGCTCCTATACTCCTACCAACATTAATAAGATGTCTGAAGGTCATCTTCTGCATGGTACCAAGTGCCTGCAGCACGTGATGACAAAAAAAAAAAAAAGAGAATCACATTTTTCAGATTGATTCTGTGTGATGGCAGTGCCATCTGTCAGCTAACGCCAGACTGATGAGATTAACGTCTGAGCTTTTATGTTTGCTGTGAGATTCTGATGGGCACATTCATGCCTTTTTCACAACATGACCCAGGTCTCTGAAGGAAAAGAAAAACGGCCAATAAACTCACAAGTGTGATTAGCAAGAGAGATATCAGCCTGTCTGGCTGCTAACTAAATAAGCAGGAGAACCTTTGCTTGCAGAGTTATGCCATGTACGTTTCTAAACTTAAATGCCACAGGATTAATAACTTGGAATATTTTATTTCAAAATCAGTCAATAAAGCTTTATCTAAAAGACGTTTTATTAATTAAGCAGCAGGTTTAAACTATAAGAAGCAGCAAAATACATTAGAATTGAAATACCTGCACAGGAGATCTCAGTTGATTTAGATTTTTGTTAGGAGACTGATTTGCTATGTGTTAGAATAAAAGATGGGAAGTTGAATGCTTTTTTGTTGTGCAATGATTGTCAGCATCAGAGGGAGCACCATCAAGTTAGATGCAGCCTTTCAGCTGACGTAAAATTTGACCACACTGTGGTTTGTAGATCCTATCCCCTAAAATCACAGGAAAGAAGTAGGTATCAGTACTACAGAAGGTACTTTGAAGTACCTATAACAGATGTCTACAGGAGTCTGAACTGGTTGGTATAAACTCTGTGTATCTTAGGTCCATACACAATACAATTCAGGTTCTTCAGATACAACAGGTGGTATTTCAGCATCTAAATATGAGAACTTATTGCTGTTTCATACATCCAAAGGAATACAAAGCATGCATGTGGGATTGCTATGCAAGACAAGGCATCTAGGACCCTATGTGAACTGCCAGAGACCAGGCTACCTAGGACATCCAACATCAACTTCCAGTCAGCTAAATTTATGTACATAGTTCTCTTACATAAAATTTCTACTGTTGGTAAAATCAACATTTAAAGGAAGTTGCAAAAGAAAGCAGCGCAAAGGACTGTTATAATTTAAGGCTTTAGCTTGCTGAGCATTACAGTGCAATTCTATCTCTAAACCAGAATGAACAGAAAACTTTTTGTTCTTGAAAACAACCAAAACCAGATTAAGCTAGATCTGCCTAAGATGTAAACCAAAAAATACACGGTGAGCTTGAAACCCCAGAATTTCATGTCTTAGTGGATGCCAGCAACGTAACTTCTCATGTAATGCCAGGTAGGATAAACAGGAAACTGAAGGCTCTCTTCAGGTTGAGGCCTCGCAGACAGAAATTTCATTGATTCCTCATGTTGAAGTGAGTATCCAGAAAAATCAAGATTTTCTGGAAACATCCAAAGGGCTGACAGAGATGTGTCTAGATTTTCCTCATTTTAAAAATGCTCTGTGATCTGAGGTTCTTAATGAGGTTGGTCACAGGATTTATTTGCACAGAGCTAACACTGTTACCTTGTTATAAGGAGATACTTAAAACATTCAGTTGTTGCAAGGTCTTTAGGCAATTCAGCATTTCAAATCTCAACATCATCAAGACAATGGGCAGAGCATGTGTTATGAAGATGTTATCACATCTCTTTAATCCAACCAAAACTGATATTCAGCTATTGAAAAAAGGTATCTCATGGCACTTGCTCTGCTGAGGCCTACCAACTGGGAGTTTCAGCTGCAATTAATCCAGATTTGCTAATACATGAAGTAATGCATAATTCATAACCCGATTTATTTGTGAGTTAGGGCACTAACTTGCAGCTTTTCAGATTATTTTGCAGACTCACATGCCTCAAGAAATACTGGTGCATTGCTAAAGATTATCAACGCACATTGACTTTAGAGAGAGGATGCTGATTTCGTAGCTGAAACACCACATCAGGCACAAATGGTCCAGAGACAAATCCCACTACCTAGTTAAGTCTGTGCTATATTAAGCGCTCCTGCATCACTAAGGTAGCACACTGGATGGGATCACAGATCTTGTCCATAGCACTACTGAAAAAAATAACAGGAATCATTTCCACTGCCTTCTCCTCAACAGAGATACATGAAACCATGCACTAGAGTAACTGAGTGCCATTTGATTATTTATTAATTTCATAGCTAGATATCCACTTACTTTAGGTTTTGAAAAGTTAAAGCCATAATGACTGTAAGGAAATATTTTCTACTTAGATCCACATAACTTCTCTGTCATTTTATAAGGCAAGCTTGCAGCTGCAGCATATTTCTGATATTTTTATGCAGCTGTTTTGAGTTCAAATAACCTCTTATGAACAGCTTATGGGAGCCTATTCCTTGAATTTTAGAAAAAAAAAAATCTGACTATTTTATTTTCTTGTTAAACTAACATGCTCACACTAAATAATAGGAATAAATTGTATTAGCTCTCCTCATATTGCCAGACAGCTCAGAAAGTAATTTGAAGACAGACTGTCTGTTCCTAGGAGCATCATTATGATATTTTGTTCCTTTACCTTGAAATAGGTTAAGCTACTTTCAGGTGTTTGATCTTGATGGATTTGAATCAGGAAAGACTAGAACATGCCCCTAACAGTTAATACAGATGCTTTATATCGAGCATACACAATTGCTGTTTGTGAATGCTTCATACGGCCGAAGGATTAAGGGTCATCTCTGTGTTGACATCTGCCTGTGAACTGACCCTCATCCTTCGGAAGTTGAGAGCATGCATTATCACCACAGAAGGACTCAACTGGACACGATTCAGTGTGAATCCTGTTACCATACTGCCACTCTGTGGGCTACAGGGGCCATGGGCTGCTCAAGGTTTTTTTCTAGCAAGGACAAGTGAAGCAAAAGACCCTTCATGCTTACCCATTTACCCATTTATCAGAAATGACTCCTCTCTGTTATTCAAAAGGAAATTAACAGATCTCAAGGTAACAGCACGCAGTGTGCAAAAAAAAAACAAAAAAACAACCCCAAAACCCCTATATGCTTGCCAATGTGCTAAGTTCACTTAATTCTGCCCTTTAAGAACTGGGCACTCCAAAAATAAAAAAAAAAACATGGGTAAGGAAAACCCCTGGGGCACTGAATATCCAGATCACTCAGTTTTAGAGCAAGTGGCAGACAAACTGACTATTTCACAATGAAGACACTGTTCCCATGACTTACAGGCATCATGAGACAAAATTTTAATGTCATGATGCACTCCTACTTTCACAAAACAATTGCTATTGCACACACAAGCCTAGCTGCAGCTTGCTGCTTAGATTAATTAGCCTTTCTCAAAATGATGTCTGAAGATGCAAACCCAGCATTTTGTCATTTAAACATCCTAACCATTGCTGGGGAATTGACACTAAAGGGAGAAAAAAAAAAACACAGATGAGTTTACAATTAAGAAGTTAAAATTTCTTTCAAAAAGAAGGAAAATCTGCAGTTCATAACTTCTGTTTCTAGTTACGTTTTTCTGCCAAATATCATCATTCAGATTTTTGCTAGGATAATCCTAAAGCCTTGTTGCCAGGTGGGCACACATGATGAAACATTATTGACTCAGAGCAAAGGAGACAGTAACCATTCTACTCTATGAGACTAACTCTTTCCTTCTCTGAAGCTGTAGAAAATACTTTCCACTCCTTGCTGTGGTTTAGACCAATACCCATTCAGTCATGATATCACTCCTCCTACAAAACTGGACAGGAGAGAGAGACGGGAATATAACAAACTGCTTGTGAGTTGAGATAAGGATGGAGATATCACTCGGTAATTAGCATCACGGGCAAAACAGACTCAACTTAGGGAGAAAAAGGTTTGAATTCTTAAAGAAACAATAAAAGCAGGGAGATGAGAAATAAAACCGTCTTCAAACACCTCCCCCCACCCCTCCACTGCCCGGGACTCCTTTTCCTTCCCCACCAGCAGCGCAGGGGATGGGGAATGGGGGTTGCNCCTCCCTCAGGCATCCACCCGCTGCGGCGTGAGCAGCTCCCCCACGGGCTGCCAGTGGGTCTCTGCTTCCCGGTGGCCTCCATGGGCTGCAGGGACACAACCTGCTTCACCATGGGCCTCACCACATAGCGCAGGGGAGCTTCTTCTCGGTGCCTGGGCACCCTCCTCCCCTCCTTCTCCACTGACCTTTTCACATTCTCTCTCCCTGTTGCTGCTGCAGTTCTGCTACTGCACAACAACTTCTTCTGCTCTGCTCATGTTATTCACAGAGGCGTTATCTCCACCACTAATTGGCCAGGCCTGGGTCAAGTGCAGGGTCCAGCTTAAAATTGACTGGCCCTAACCCTGTCAGCTTCTGGCAACTCTCTTTGTTTAAAGGAGCCACCTCTTTAGCCCCCCTGCTACTGAAAAAACTTGGCCCAGGCCAAAACCACTACACTCTGTTTATCAACAAGCTGTGAATACATTTAAGTGAGGCTTCTGTACTTCACCCAAACAACACTCAGATACTGAAGGCTAAAGTAACTACACAGCAGTATCTCCTCTAGTACAAACAGTTCTTATCACACAAGATGGAACAAGCAATCCTGCTTTGAACTAGCATTATTCCTGGAAAAGGGTAATATTTTTATCATGTCACAACTAAACTCACCCCGGAGGTAATAATCACATATGCTTTGTTCATGTGTGTCATTTGCAATACAGCACTTTGATGCTCCTGTCCTTAAACTGGTCTTCAGTGAGTCTTAAAATTACAGTAATACAGTCTGGTTTGCATCCAAATAAGTTAATTAAGAGGAAAAGCATCAATTTTCATTGAGAGGGTTACTAAGCATAGGAATGGGCTGCCTAGGAAGGTGATGGAGTCTCCAGCTCTGAAGATATTTAAAAGATATATATGTGAGCGACTGGACTTCAAAGTGGGCAATAGGTTCAGAGCTCAGTATAGAGATAACTATTAGGAACAAGCTCGGAATTTACCTAATTATGACCAAGAGTATCTTAAGAGTTAAGGTTTAAGTTTAAGAATTATTAATTCCAGTGCAAATGGTGGAGCCCTTGACAACATAACAAATATTCACTTTCAATTCTTTGATTCCAAGTGTTCCAAGTGTTGATTTTATAAGGAAAAAGGTAGGGCTTCATTAATATCACACACAGTTCCAGAAGTAACTTACAGGCCATCAGCCAGTAACATTTGCTGTAACAGGGTAGCCCAAAGTAACCACTTTTGAAAGGTGAAAGTCCTCCATAATTAAGTCTATGTTCTGTGGAGCTTTAAGTTCTTTTTTCCCCAGACATTTTAGGCAATAGAGCACTGGTAGGAATATTGTGCTTTAGGAAATGGGTACCCAAATTTCCATAGTGAACACAAATAGCTGTTTCAGATGCTGCTCTGAATCATCCATTTCACCACTCCTTCTGCATTTTCCTCCTGAGGCAGCAGTTTGGAGCTTGCCTTAGCTTGACTCTGTCCAAGATGTTAGGACAGCCAAGGGACTTTTACTCAATGAAAACAGATTAGAATATGTCAGGAAAAAAAGCTTAATATGGATAAGATCTTCAGTTTTAGTAGCTACAGTAAACGCAGTCTCACTGAAACTTCATAGCTGAGCTACTAAAAGATACATCAGCTACTCCAAAACTTAAACATACTGTGCTGGCAAGAACCAGATGCCAGTTTCTTCTGAGATTTGCTTCAGGTTGGGGATTTTGATTGTAGTTTCAGTACATCTAGAAGATCTCTATATAAAGGTGTGGAAGGTTTCCTTATCAACTCAGGTTTGGTAGTCTTGAAAGCATCACACACTTTCAAGATTTACCCAGTAAACCAAATTAATCAATGTTATGATAAAGGCTAGTGAAAACATCTGAGCAAGCATGCAACTGAGGTATCCACTTCAACCTTGTACAACAGTGACATCTTGTAGAACTCGAGTATGAAAGGCTAATGTTGTCTACTAGGTCTTCTATGAAGATTACTATGTAATGAGCTCATGTCAAGTAGAGTAGACTCTTCTACTTCATTCTAAGACAAGTGGAACAATTTGTAGTTGTCCTAGAATTTACTTATTTTATAATTCATTTACGAGAAATTCAAATCAACAATAGAGAAAATGCAAATATGCTTTAAAAGAGCAGCTTGTTAGGAATTGTGTACTAGAGACTTATACTCACGTTTGCTTTTGATTTCCCAGCTGACTCCAAACTTCAACTACAAAACCATCAAAATTTTCATCCTAAATAATCAACAACAATATACCATTAAGCACCATACTTACTCATTATGCCTCTATCAGAGATGATAATACAGTATCAAAGGACACAATTAGTGTAGGGTTTTTTGTACTATTACAGAGTGAACATGCTTATACCAGCTTCATCTTTAATGTAGCATTTCACAAAGTCAAAGAGAATCACAAATTTAACACACATGCAAAAGTTGGAATCTCCATTATGTATCCACGTCTTCTACTCTTCCAAGATAAACCAGTATCAGATGGGAAAAAAATCAAAGAAATTAAAGAAAGGTGGTTGTTAAGCAAGTATTTTGACACACATTTACATGCATATTGGGAAAAAAAACTTGCGAGTTGCTGAGTCTAGAGATATAAATACAAACTTGGCACAGGCATGATTGCAGATACCTCCCACAATTAATTACACTTGTGATAACTCATATTTAGCATGATAAAGGATACTGTTGTACTTGAGTACACTGTCTTTAAGAGGCCAACTGTTCCTGAAGATCTAAAAACTGATGTCCCAATTAGATTTTTTAGGAGACTATTCAGTTTACCTCAACATCCATCTTCTTCTAGAGCATATAAAGATTTCTTTACCCCATGTAGCAAGTGAGAGAACTTACTCTGACAGTACTTAAGCAGGCTGTCGTGAATTCACCACTAAAGTTGAATGTCTTCTGGGTGCAGCTTGTCTGGTCCTACATATGCATAGCTCTAAAGCCATTAGCTAAGGAGCTGCCCAGAAAACCTTAGGAAATGCTAACTATTCATTAAAGGAAATCTTCTTCTCCTCTCTCCAGACTCTTAACACTTTAAGGAAACTGGTTTATCAGACCTGAGAAAAACCATACAGTAACAGATATCCAGAGAGTTATTCCCAGTATTTAAAGTGGCTCATTAGCTCTAGCACACTGAGCCTGAACATACTCTTGCAACATTGCACCCACAACCTTTTTTTCTGCTTATCAAAAAAATGTCACTATTCAGTTTAGTCTCTGTTTAATAGATTTGTTTTTTCAAATAGAAATTTAAAAGTGTGCTCACTAGGCAACCCTCATGACATGTTCATCAGCTATCCACTACTGCCTCAGCCTGTCAGCTGTTTGGAACTGCTTTTGTCAATTTCAGCTTACAGTAGGCAAAAGTCACAAATGCAGCTGCCAACAATAACAAAACTATATTCAGCAGACTTATGTAGCCTCACTCTAGACTTATAGTTAACTGCACTTCCATGTTGCTATACTTTGTATTTACAGCAATTGAGCACATACTAGGATACACAATTAAGAACTCTGCCTCATTATTGTTTTGAGCAGAATTTTATTTTGTAGAATACAGAACTACTGGAAATAAGAAAACACTCATTACAAAAGGAACCAGTCATTACAAAAGGAAACATCTCATGCTATTTTATAAACATTAGCAGAAAGTCTTTTTACCTTGGCTAGCAGAACCATGTTCTTTGAAAGCTCTTCTATTTCATCCTCACTGCCAAAAACACTCTCAAAGTCCTGATAAGTCCAGCCATCAAACAAAATTCGAGGCACTATCAAGCAAAGCCATCAATCAGTAGTGAAAAATAAGATTTTGTTATCTACATTGGAATATTTCTGCAGAAACAGAATACAGCAGATACAGGTAAAGATGCCACTAAACCACATATCCTATGACTCAGATCATTGCTCTTTTACTCTGAACAACTTTAGCAGCACACAAATTGACACAGTAGAACATTCTTCTTCATTTGAAGTTTAGTTAAAGGTCAGCACTGTTGAAAGTTTTAAGAAAAGATACTTTCACCTGATTGAACTATCTTAATTGAACTATCACTTAGGGTCCCAAGTGGAGTCTTAAAAGAACACTCACATGAAGCAGCAATCTTTCTTAAGCTGTGCAGAACAAGATAGAGAAGTTCAACACTAAGTCTAATTCACTCTTTTGTAGATAGCTCTATATTTCTTCACTCTTCTACTCATCTCAGGACCCTATGACAAATTTTTCTTTTGGAAAACATGGGGACATGAGTGCACTTAGTTTCTTTTTCTAATAATACAAAGAACAGCTAACAATCACGCATACTGGAGAAGCTAGCCACTCAAAGTTATGTCTAAGCCTTTTCTGTAACTATCAAGGATGTAAAAGAGTATTTTATATGCATCTGGAGAGACCACAAAGGTTTTACCATCTGGCTGCTGAACTAATTTAAAATATCTGACTGATCATTCAATTTTTCCCGTATATTTCAAGTTTCATCCTTCCTTCTGAATCAAGATGGGTTTCATAGTTCCACGGAATTCTTGCTATAGACAAATGTAAGAAGTCTAGCACAGTATTACCTCTAGAGCAATGTTTGCCATTTTCCCTAAACACATACAAAGTGGTACATCTCTTGAGTTCTCAACTTCAAGGAGAGAAGAACCAAAGGACTTTTTCTATCATCATGCAGAAAAGTCTGACTGACCCAGGTTTGGAATTTTCCTTTCTTTCTAACTATACAGAACCCCTGAGCAACAAGTTTGAAGATTGCTTCCCCCAGATAAACATATAGTCTCATACAAAAAGTATGCTTCCAAAGAGGGCCCTAGGCTGCAGAGTTTACCCAGAGACAAGAAGCAAAACATTAGGGCACCAACAGGATCAACACTTCAGCTTCTTAACTATCTATAGTTAGCTACTTTTATTTTTCTTCTCAGAAACTTCTTCCTTCAAACAACTATGTTAAGGTAACCTCCCTTTCTCCCACATACACCTGGAACAAAGTCTTCTTTTTTTCTGCTAGCAGTTAAAGAAGATAAAAACCAAGCAAACATATAAACTCACCTATTTTGATGGTTTTGGAGGTTTTTCTGACATCTTTCATCCAGCCTGTCAAACAGTATCAAGTAAGAGAACAACTGTTAAAATATAAATGATGCTGACAATGATGACATATTTTCAAGCATTCTTCAAATAAGGTAGCATAGTTTCGTTATATCTATTCTCCTGCCACAGACCACTAGTTCATAACACAGATGAAACATCATGATATACAGAATTTGAAGCTCTTCACCTTCACCACAGCATAACTACAATTTACTACAGTCTTACAATAGTCCTACCCAACTCCTCCCTGCTGCTTACAGTTCTGCCTCATCATAGAAACAATCTTGCTGCCTACTCAGAACAGCATTTCATAGACACAAAGCATCATCTGGGAGGAATTTGTTTCTATATGGTAGTGCTTTCAAGTGTCCCATCCACTCCTCTCGGCAGTGACTGCACTAGAATTAATTTGTTAGCAGGCATCAACAAGATAAGAATGAAGAATATAGGTTTCAAATGAGATTCCACATTCAATCAAGTTGAAAAGTGTATTATTTAAGAACACAGTAGATTAAATCTGAACTTGCTGACAGTTTCTTGACAGTGAAGGAAAAAAAAAATTTCTTCAGATTAAATTCATCTTTCTTTCCCAGAACAAGTTTTAGGAAAGCAGAAAAAAACCTCATAACAGGTAAACAACTGCACAGTGCAGACACTGAAGACTATTTTTTTCTGTACAGATTTTAAGAGGAACTTTGTAGATAGTCTGGCGGAAGATCCAGTCTTTTTACTTATTCTTTGAACAGATACATTATGTATACCTGTGGAAGCATGTGGGGACAGAAAGAAGTTCACTCTCCCAAAATGGAATGGATGAAAGTACTTCACCATGAATCAGAGCCAGAAAAACACACACACGCATATATTGCCAAAGCTACCTAGACTGCAACAACAGCAGTGATCTGACTTGCAATGCATATTCAATGAAAAAGAAAATAACACCTTTATCAGCATCATGGAGACCAGTGAACTGGAACCTTTCCTTCCCTCTCCTTTTCACTTGTAACCAGACTGGTGAGATTAATGTAAATTTGCTTCCAAATATTTTTGCTATGTCATAGCCATGGTTGTTCCACTTGCAAATGAAAGGGAAAAAGAAAAAAAAAGTGAGAAGCTCAAAAGCAAGATAAACACTTCACTTTACTTTTGACCATTATAAATTCTTTCACACAAACATAATAAATTCCTCGATATTCATTTGTTAAGGCATCTATTTCCCTTTTCATCAGTGTAAGACTGAAACAAGCAAAAAGCATCCTCCAAACAAAAGGAAGAAATACTTCGTATTACTGAAAGGATGTTCTGATAACAGTAACAGTGGATAGAAAAAGAAATCAGTTTGACAGCAGCATAAAATTTTTACTGTTTATTTGAAGCTTCAGGTTGGTAGCTGCATGGTACACAGACACTTACAAGCCCTTCTGACTTTACTGCAACTTCACATGGCTGATCAAGGACAAGAGACTACTATCATCTCTGTTTAACCAGTGAGAAGAAAAACAGTATGACCTAGATATCTTCCAAGAGATGGATGGGAGAACAAGGGTTTGAGACTGTTCAAATCCCATCCAGCTCTTAAATAACACTATGTGACTGGTTTTGACTGGAAGTTCTCATTGTTATGAAAATGGGTTTAATGCAGGAATGCAAGATTGCACATTACTAGTCTGATGCATATTCATTCAAACCATCATTTTTATTAACTTACAGGGGTAACATATCCCAGAACGTCTCCTGAGAAATGTCTTTCCTTCATCTTCTTGGAGCAATAACTTCTGTGTTCTAGTACAATATCCTTTGCCTTTGGATCCACAACTACTAGTCCTCGGTCCTGCACATTTTTGTCAGAATGTACCATCTGGAGGGAAAAGACAGGTTTTTAGAAGCAGCCATGCAGAGAAGCCACTTCCAATAGTAACAGAGCTAAAAACAAAACAAAACAAAATAATCACACAATTAAACTCTGAGCACTCCTTTTAAATGATGCAGAGCACTTTGATTTAAAACTGAAATAGGAAAGTGCTCAGAGATTACTTGTTATCATCAGGAAACCTACGTGGTTTGCACGGCAAAAAGTATAAAAACAAATACATAATAATGTTAAACAAATAATAACATTAAATAATATCTTTCACTACAGATGATTGTTGTGGCTCTGCTCTCAGTGTTTTCTGGCATGTTATGCCCAAAATGATAAAAAGGGGTTAGGGTCTCTTAACCAAGGATTTGAAGGTGACTTTTAAACTAGATATATTTTAGACTAAGCATGCTTCATTGTGGTTACTGAAAGCTCTGAACAACTTTCTTTAAGGAATATCTGCTTCACCTAACAGCATAAATGTTTTTAGTAGACAGAATGAGAAGGCTTAATAAAGTGTGTGTGGTGAGTTGGTAGAAACCATCTATTCAGCACAAGGACTTTAGGAATAAAGTCTGTCTTTGTATTATCCTCATGATCTGCAGACCAGATTTTCTTCCTGGTAGATGCTGAACAAGTAAGTAATCCAAACAATGAGAGATGTATCTGCATAATGAAGGATTAACTGTACTTAAAATTTAAGGAATAGGATTTTGAACATGACTACTTTTTTACCTAACATGCTTAGCAACACTAAATACATATATTTAGTATATACACTGATAAATACATCTCCTCTCCATACACACTCTCTTGTGCTGCTGTGCCTTATCGCAGTTTGAAAGAAAACAGGCAGAAAACAAGAACATGCTCAGCAAGTTAAGAAAGACTGCAGCATGTTGGCTCCACTTGCTCAGATTGCTATGGGACTCTGAATCATTTCTGCCTGCAACAGAACTGCTGGTTAAAAGGCTCTTCAAACTCTTCTGTCGGGATATAGCCTCCCCAGTGTCGAGGCAGAGAACATCAGTAAATAACCTAGCACTCCTGGGCCAAACTACTGTTCCCTGCTCTGCTTTCCAAAGAGACAGAATATGTCTCCTTTAGCTATGCAAGAGAAGACAAAACTTCCTGCTTCTGCAGCTTTCATGAAGGATAAAGCCACAAAAGTCTACATCATATTGGGTCAGAGTGACACATTTGTGACGTTCATAAAAGATGAAGGAAAGGACAGTTTCAGTTAGTCTTATTTGTGAATATAAATTTCAACAGAAATACACAATTGCTTTTAACACTGTTTTGACAGAACGAGAGTCCATTTACCAAAGTTCAATTACTTCACTGCATATATTAGATGAGCATTTCGATTATCTGTCTTACTTTTTCTTCCAGTTTTTTTGTAGCACCTTTCTTTGCATCTGTTTTTGACAGTGTACCTTCAGCTAGCCAGCAAACCATGGCAAGAGAAAGTGAAGTACAGAGAAGCCTCATGGTGTTTTTCCTCATGTCAATTTTCTCGTGCCATGAAAACACAAGGCTTCAAATCTCTGTGAAAAGATGGATTTAACAGTTTAATTCAGATTTCTTGTCTAAGAGAAGTCAAACAATTGTCTTATTTTCTGAGACTTATTCAGGCAGTACTGTTTTAATAGTGCTTTTATTCTGGCAGAAAAAAAAAAAAGGCAGAGTATTTTAAGAGATTCCCATGCTTGAACACCTGGTTTTGTTGCTTGTTTTAATAGGTGTGTCACAAAGAAAGTGGGTTGGACACTTGTAACTTTCGTTTTAAAAAAAAAACCCTCAAGAAGTGTAACTGCTTACCACTGAAATGAAGATATATCTCTGCTGCTCAGAACAATTATAGTACCACCTTACCTTTTCTATAGCAAATAAGAGATACTGTTTGTTTCTGCTCCTGCCTAACACAGTCACAAATTAATTAAGAGACAGAAAGAATTATAGCTATGTGCTTATAGATATGTGCCTTTACTCTAACAAAGGAGAACTTTGCTTTCAATTCCTTGCCAAGTTAGTGACATACATAGAATTGCAAAAAAGAAAAAGGGTCCTTCTGGACTAGAAAAATGACTTTGACAGTTTGTCCCAGCTCAAGATAACAGAATTGAGAAATAACAGGGAACAGTTTTGTTTCCTGCTATTTATCTACCACACTATAGTTCTGTCAGAGGAAAGACTTTAACAAAAAAATTTCAAATACAGCCAGAGCTTGTTTTTCAGCCTCTTCCCATTGCTGAGTCACACTGGTTTTCCAGCCTACTTCACAGAAGTAGAAAGAAGGATATAGAGAAAAACTATTTTGCTATAGAGGAACCAGGGCAAAAAGGAGTTAAATGTAATAAAGAAAAATAATCTATTACTAATTCTGAAGTCTTAAGTATCAAACTGCAACTAGCTTTCATCTATAACAAAGCAGAGGCTCTAGATATACATCAGGTTACTTCTCATGAAGTAGAAGGAGAAAAGGTCACCTTTCCCATAATTTTCTGCAGTTTTCTCAAAAAAAATTTCATGCTTCCTGTATTACTCAGAAGAATTAACATTTCTACCATTTACTTTAAAGACTTATGAGCTCATTTCTTCAAGTCATATTTATAAGACCTGCCATCCTGTTAGCAGTAATAACAACTGCTAATCAAAGCTTTGAGTATTTTGTTTCTGTACCAATAATCAGGTCAGGGACTCCACGACAGCAGACTGAGCACTCTAAAGGAGTCCTGGGGCTGTAACATGGTGGCAAAAGGAACCTTACAGGTTCATATCTGGATGTGGCTGGCTTAGCAGTGGGATTTTAGAAAGCAGAGATACTTATTGCAGGACTTAGGGATTCTGCTTGAAAACAGAGAGGATTATGTCATTAGGGAACAAAGTAGAAGAATGATGGAAGAAGTGCTTGTAGAACATAAAAAACCTCATGTACAAAATGATCTGAAGGCTTTAGGCAAGTCATACAAAGGCAGTAAAGTAAAGTAAAAATCCTTCTAATACTTCTTCAGAGGACAAAAAAAGCTAAATTATTATACCATTTCAAATTCACTATTATTAAGAGTTAAGGTCCTATGCTTCTACTTTGACTTCAAGGTCTCTGATAACCCCTTTGTTTTCCCTATCCTAAAAAAAATTAGACAAAACAGGTTGCTCTTGATATCATCTACTCTGTTCCATCTAGCTTGGCAGGATCTATAAAGTACTGCAGCGAAGAGCAATTGAGAACCCAAATAGTCAATACAAGTCTTAACTATTTGGACAGAACATCAATTCTTCCAGAAGCTGGTATACATTGATTTGGAGGTGTTTGATTTCACTTTCAGAAACAATTAGCAAGAACATCCATTTTCCCTGAAGAGAAGTTAACATTTAGCAGCTGAAGAACAGAAGTTTAAAAAAAAAAAAGTTGCTGAACTCTAATTAGACAGCAATGTGCTCATCTCCTTGACATGATCATATCCATCTGCCAATTATTGCTAACATCCAGTCCTCGATCTACAGGAAGCATCGAGGCTGCGACAAAATGGTTTCTGCTAGTGATGGTCCCATATTGACTCTTGTTTGGAACTTTAATAATTTTTTCTTTAACAACACTGTTATAGTGAAAATTCAGTAGATAGTATTGTTCTACTACATGAAGATGAATTAGCCAAACTTTAAATGCTCTTTATGGAAACTATAAGCATTAACTTATAAGCAAGCTTTGTAAAATGAGATCCTCATCGAGTTTTTCTTCTACCAATCATTCTTCAGTATTTTTTATTTGTCCCCAAACCATGTAAACTGACGGGAACTTTGGGAGCTTGGCGTATCTGTTCATTTCCTGTATCACTGCAAAATGCAAGCAAAATTGACACAGTGACCTTGTTCAAATGATGTGATGGCCAGCTTAAGGTTTAAAACGTCTTTTAATAAACTGATCTGAGGCCCTGGTTTACCTCTAAGCTAGGCCACAAATGTTTTTTAGTCTCCGCATAAGGTAACATGCTTTTAGTCAGTCAGTTTAAATACACCTTTATTTTTGAAAGATAGAAAAGATGCCATAGATTTAGGCTGTCCAAAAGAAAACAACCAAAGAAACTAAACAATCTCGTAGGCTGGCACAGTAACTGTCTGGAAATGGGAGTTAAGGGTTATAGTTTATTCCTGAAGAAGAAACCCGAGCCTCAGCAGCTGCAGAAGGAGCCTGCCTCGCTTTGTGAAGGACGGACAGGAAGCGCTGTGGGTGTGTTTTTAAACGAAACGCAGGGAAGCTCGGCTCAGCAGCGAGAATTAACCCGTATCCAGCCTGTGTAACGTTACTTCGTGTTCTCCTGCACACCGCTCTACTTTGACCATGAGAACTGCCTCCTATACTCGCCCGACTTTCGCACACCAAAGCGTTCCGCGCAGAGCCCAGAAGCCGCCAGCAGGCTGCCGAACCAGCTGGCTGCCGAACCAGCGGGCTGCTCCCCAGCGGGCTGCTCCCCAGCTCGCTCCCTCCCAGCAAGCCCCCGCCGCAGCCTGCCTCGAGCTCCTCCCTCCGGGGTCACCCGCACCACCCACCCCCCCCCC
>WBNH01003754.1:84717-149009 GCA_013401255.1 Urocolius indicus
CATCCCCGGCTACGGCGCAGGACGCGAGCCGCCGCGCAGCCTTACCGCCCACCGCCTCTCCGCCCACCGCCTCTCCTCTCCGCCCGCCCCTTCCGCCGCCTGACGGGGCAGCGCCGAAGCAGCAAAGGAGGGCGGAGGGCGGGCGGCGGCGGGCGCGCCGGGCTGCGGCGAGAGGCGCAGGAGCAGCTGCTGGCCCCGGCCAGCCCCTAGGGCAGGAGTTACCGGCTGGGCTGTCTCCGGGTGCTGGTTGTGCTGGTGCTCGTCGGCACCCGAAGAAAGCAAAACCTAGTCACAGTCTGACTGTAAACGGCCTTGGAGAAGCTCTTGGTTTATTCCAAGCTGTAACAAATAGCTTAGGTATGGAGTTTGGACAGACAAGGCGGCAGGGTCAGCGAGTAATGTTGTAACTGGCTGTGCAGAAAGAAGGGGTCAAGTCGCAGGTAGCCGTTAACAACTTTCAAAACAAAATTTTATGGTTTAAATTGAGATTTTTTTATGACCTTCTATGTTCGCCTGCAGTTTGGATTTTTTTGCATACAATGTGGCTGTGCCACTGCTATTTCTGCTGCAGTGGAAGTTTTGATGTAACCCTGTTATTTCATGGGCTGCTTGCACAGGCTATACACATGTCAAAAGACTGTATGGAATCGGCGGTGTCACGTTGTTGATGCTGTGGCAAGCTTGGCATATCCTGGTAGTGCACTTCCCAACAGAAGCCTTTCTGTGACCTGCTTTCTGTGTTGGTTACAGCTTGGTGCAGCCTCCCAGAAGCTAGAAGTTTACCTTATTTTCCCCTGATCTGTCCTCCTCTTTCATTCCCCCTTGTGTAATTAAGATCTTCATGAGCACTGAAAAGTAATTTTTTTCCTCCAAATAAGCCTTGCCAGTAAATTGGATGTAGGAACCCTCTGGTAAGTGCGAAGAAGGTATATACTTTCTCTGTGCATCGAATCACCCAGATTTAAGTTGCAGCAAGGACTTCACAAACTGGTCCTTACTGGTACATTTGGACCCACACACTAACAGACTAAAAGAAACATCGCCTCCCACTTTTTTAGTGTGACCAAAACAACTCTGAATGCTTCAGCTTTCTCTCAAGAGGCAGTGATTTTTTTTTCAGTTCCTAGAGCTGTTTAACAGGTGTGTTTGAAGCATGTTCATAAATAAACCGTCCCAAATTTAAAAGATGCCTAAATCTAGTGCCTGAATAGTTTTCCATCAGTATGATACCAGATCTTCTGTTGTTTCATAACACGCTGTCTCATCTCTCTTTTAAATACTTCTAAATAGTAGGAATGACAGAAAAGGCATAGAGGCATGAAAACCCAGGGGTTTTTTTTTCCAGTCTCTCTGTAATTAATTCTATCCTTTCCTGTGTTGTATTCCCATCGTAGACTCCTGTTGACTCTCTTTCTTCTAGCCCATAATGGGACTGATCCAAAGGTGTCACGTCGGAGGGAAGACACAGGCACTCAATATGAGTGATCAACGAGCTTCGTTTATTAATTGTGCTTACCCAATATTTATACTCTAGTTAATTAACTCATACATAGTGCAAAGCTGAGCTCCTAATTGGTGCATGTACAAAGGATCAGTCCCTCCCGCTTTTCCCATGCCTTTCTCACTGCAAAAGCAACCTGTTATTGTATAATTGCAACAGCCAAAGATAGTGTGTCCTTGCCTCCCCAGCAGCTACACCAGCTGTGTGCGATGTTTAACTCATTCCTCCTCAGTCAGCTGCAAAACATCTACGTGCTTTTTCTCATGCAACCATTTTCAGACATTTCAGGTTTTCTGCAAGTAGCTGACAGGCTACATGCCACCACTGGGGAGACCAGCAGTTACATGTGAGAGAATCACAGATCTTAGCTCCTGTACATTAAGGACGCACTCACATTCTTAACACATCCATTAGGTTTTGGGCAGGCCCATCAGAGTCTGACATTCACCTAAGCAAGACTACAGTGGGATCTTTATGTTTCTACATTCCCAGTGTTCTCCAACAAGATAGGAATCTATCTGTTCTGTGAATCATGAGTGTATCTTGTTTGACTTCCACTGTCTAGCCTACACACGACTTACCAAATTCAGTAACTGAACCTAGCAATATGAATTCCTTTCCTTGAGCCAGGTACTTGAAGGATGGGTACCACAACTCTGGGCATCTCAGCACCTAAGTTTCACCTATGTAACTAATTTTAAATCAGTAAATTTCACTCTTTTTTTTAATATTTCCCATTTTTTTCTTCTTTTTTCTTTTTTTTTTTCCCCTAGAAATGTAAAGGACCCAGGCTTTGAAGGTGAGCATTTGACATAAAATACTGATAAGTTTTCTGGTTTTTTTCTTCATACTCTACCAGCTACTGTTTTTTATTATTATTACTAAACAGTAAGTCTTTTGCCAGTCATTTGTGACTAGCTCGAAGAGGCTTAAATAAGTTTCAAAATGGGTTATGATTGCCTGTGATAGACTATATCAGTTTTGCCTATGTGGTTTTAGTCTGTAATCTATTATTCCTTTTAAAAAGTAAGATAGGATACCTCGGGGAGAGTAGAAGCATTCTGCTTCCCTAGCAAATAACTATACATACTCGGAAAATAAAAATAGTGTGGCAGCAAGAAATAAGTGGAAGCCTGTAGCTAAGGAGAGAGAAAAGTGAGAAAAACAGCTGCATCTTGAAAGCAACACATCTGCTACTCTGACATGGCAGAAGGCATTGCGGATAAACCTGTGCTTTCTGTTAATGGATAATGAATGTCAGATGTCAGGTAGAGAAACAGGATGTGAAACAGTACATGAGAAGGACCCTCCAATTCTCTCCTTAGTTGTTTTTGTTTCCAGTAATGGTTAGAGTGACCGTGAGGAGCAGAAGAATGCAATAACTGATGGAGTGTGGGACAAACCCAACAGAAGTAACAACGAGAAAGGAATAATTCCCTTTTTGTAGTTCCCACAAATGGATACTCACCAGTGGAATCTATTCAGTTTAATGGTAATAGTTTTATGAAGATCAGTGTAATTATTCAAGTCTTTGTACCCAAGTGCAATGAAAGTTTGAAAATAATGGAAGTAACTAATGACAAGGGAAAGAAGAGATAGGTTTTATGAATTCGTTGGTAAATCTGCTGCAAAACATTTTGTGTAATGGGAAAGCATTTCTCCAGACTATTGCTCTTTTAATGCTGATTTATAGTAATTAGACATTTCTTTAAAAATCACAACATCTTGGGATGGATGCAACAGTCGAAGATGTTTTTTTTTTTCCACAGACTGATGTTTTATAGGTGTTAAACTCAACCTGAAATGTTTTTCAGACTTATTAACTCAGTGTGTCTGTACAATAGCACAAGTGTACTAGTGCCTAGTGTGAAAGCTGTACTGCATAGTAACAGCTGAGCTGATGTTGCAATGTTTCTTTCAGTCAAGACCTGGAGACCATTACAAGCTCTCTTTCTTCTAGCTGTTTATTCGCATCAAAAGTCTATCTTCTCCCTAGCAAAACTGTCTGAAATGAGCTAATAAATTCTAAATTATGAAGCAGTAAGGGCGGACATAGAATCATAGAATTGTCACGGTTGAAAAAGACCTTTATGATCATCAAGTCTAATGACTAACCTTGCACTGCCAAGTCCATCACTAAACTAAACCCTCAGCATTTCATCTATGCGTTTTAAAAATATCTCTAGGGATGGTGACTCCAGCATCTCCCTGGGCAGTCCATTCTAGTGCTTAAAAACTCTCTCAGTAAAACATTTTTTCCTAATGTCCAACCTGAGCCTCCCCTAGTGCAACTTGAACCCATTTCCTCATGTTCTATCATTCATTACTGGAGAGATCAATCACCACCTCACTACAACTCCTCTTCAGGTAGCTGTAGAGTGAGATCATATTTCCTCTCAGCCTCCTCTTCTCTAGACTAAATACCCCCAGTGACCTCAACTGATCCTCAAAAGACTTGTTCTCTAGACCCTTCACCAGCTTTGTTGCTGGTGTGTCTCTGGACACACTCCAGCACCTCAGTGTCCTTCTTGTAGTCAGGGGCCCAGAACTGCACACAGTATTCAAGGTGGGGCTTCACTAGCATTGAGTGTAGAGAGGACAATCACCTCTTTGGTCCTGCTGGTCATATTATTTTTTATACAGGCCAGGATGCGATTGGCCTTCTTGGCCACCTGAACATACTGCTGGCACATATTCAGCTGGCTGTTGATTAACACCCTCAGGTCCTTTTCTGCAGGACAGTTCTCCAGCCACTCTGCCCCAAGTGTGTAGCATTGCCTGGGGTTGGTGTGGCCCAAGTCTAGCACTCAGCCTTGTTGAACCTCATCCAATTGGCCTTGGCCCATTGCTCCAGCCTGTCCAGGTCCCTCTTAAGGGCCTTTCTGTCCTCAAGCAGGTCTACACACCTGTCCAGCTTGGTGTCATATGTTAATTTATATATATATATATTCACCATAATTGCATAAACCTTTGTTGAGGTAAAGAGAAGACAGGGATCAAGGATGACTATAGAAAAACCTCAATAGTAAGTTCTATGAGCTTGACATAAAATAACTGAGGTATGTGCACTGCATTCTGAGGTACTTTTAAATGAAATATTCAGCAATAGAGTTACAAAACTAGAGAGCTCCAGATGGGTTAATTACTTGAATATTTACCCTGGTTCTCAAGCAGAATTTGGAGCCCACGCTTAGCTTGGCAGTGCCACAGCTATTCTGCTAACAGTACTTCAGCCAACGCTTAGAAGGTAGTCTAACTGTACCTTCATGACTTGCAGTATTGACTGTAACAGCCAGATTGGACTGATAGCCTTTAGGTGTCACTGCGCTCTTAAGAGTAGAAATGAGTTCAGCATTTTGGCTGTCTCAAAACATTTATTATTTTTTTCTTTGTGAAATGGAAACTCACTCCTATGTAGTGACATCTTAACATTTTCAGCCTCAAAGGTAAATGGGAATTACTGTTAAGCATCAAAACTTGTTTTCAAAGCTAAGAAAAAGGAGAATTTTCTACATGTAAGCACACAGATACAGAGAATCTTGTTGAATATAAGGCTAATGTATTACTGCATGTAGTTGCACTTGGTCTACAAAATTAATCCGGAGAGAAATGGATGTACATGTGACTACCACACATTGTCATCTTGTCTTTCTGATACTTGCACAACTAAAACTCACTCATGTAACAATCTATTCTGAAAACAGGATACAGGCACTATAGGGGAAGCAGTATTCAGTATTATGTAGTTCTTTATAAGATAAAAATGTATCGTTAACTTCAAGGCAGCAGAGCTCGATAAATTTATGGAAGATGCAAGGTCTAAATGAGGAGTATTTACCATGGGACCAAACTACCCAGGGAAACTGTGAATTTCATGGTTTCACATCAAGACCGTGTGCATTTCTGGAAGACAAACTGTAGCTAAAAGCTAGATACTGGTCTCAGGTCAGGGGAAAACACAAACCAAAAGAATGGGTAAAATGAAATGGGTTGAAGTATATGAAGAGCAGATTAAATGACCGATTGATCATTTAGGGTTTAGCCCCTAAACCCCATGATAAAAACACACTGAGTATACTAATCACTTGCATTATGACTGGAACTCTCAGCATACTTTTGGCTAGGCAGACCAGGGCAGCTTTGACACCATTCGATTCTATTTTCAGCTGATGAGATTAAATGTTCTGCACAGTACTGCCTCTGCGTTTAACAAAGTTTAACCTTGAAACACTTCCAATCTCAGGAGTACCCGTGGCATAGGTCTATGTCGTTCTGCAGGTTTGCAGCTGTCAAAACAAGCATATGGCCCTGGGTTTGCACGTCTGCATGCCCAGCGAGACAGAGAAACGTGAACCACCGCACATAATGCAGAGCATCTGTGTCACGCACACAACTGAACGAAGGCTCGCAAGCGGCATGTCACAAAGGACGGCTCTGGAAACAGTAGCTCTTGGGCTCGCAAACGTCCGGAGTGGCGATGTATGTGAAAGAGGTTCGGTGCACTGCCCCTTCTGAGCTGGAGGACCGAGGCACAGCCTCTGTTAGTAGCCCCGGTCTCACGTAGTGTAGCACACACAGCCCGTACGTGCGGTCCCAGCTTAACAGACTGCACAAAGCTGTACCGACAGAGCGAAAAATTGTCTCCTGATCTGCTGTCCCTCCCCTTCTCCCTCGGAGGTTACATGCTCTGAGGCACCTGCAAAGCCCCACGTTGTCCTTCGGGAACGGTAAACCGCCTGGGTCATTGTGTGCAGGGGCAGGGGCCGGCGTTGGGCGGTTGCCGAGCAGGGCGCGTGCGGCGCGCTCTGCGAACGGCGCGGCCGGAGCCGCCCCCTCGTTTGCCCGGGCGGTGGTGACCGCTCACCGCGGCCCGGCATCCGAACAACCGCCCCTCCCGGCCCGTCGAACGGCCGGGCGATACCCGTGGGACGGCGCAAGGTGCCGGGGCCAGGCCGAGGCCCCTGCCCCTGCCCGCGGCTGCNCCCGCGGGGGCGCGGGAGCCGTGGCGGCGCCTGCGCGGTGCAGGGGCGGCGGTGGCAGCGTCCCGAGGAGCCCCGCGGGGAGAGCGGGCGGCGGCAGTGGCAGTTGCGGCGGTTTGGCGTGTCGCCGGGCGGCCGTGATCGCGCGCCACGATGCCGGCGGTGTCGAAGGGCGATGGGATGCGGGGCCTGGCGGTCTTCATCTCTGACATCCGCAACTGTGAGTGGCGGCCGAGGCGCGCGGGGGTCGGGGCCTGCGCCGGGCCAGCCGTTGCTGCGGGGCCGCGGCCTCTCGTTCTCGGTGCCGTCCCTCGCTCTCCGCTCGTCCCCGAGGCCCGCGCGGCCGCCCGGTCGCAGCGCTCCCGCCTCGCGAAATGGCGCCGCGCCGCGGGGCGCTGCGGGCGGGGGGGGGAGGTTCGGGCAGGCCGGGGTGTTCTCCCCTTCCCCGCCGCCTTTGCTGGGGGGGCTCCGGCTGGACTGCTCGCGGCTCTACGGGAAACGGGCGCCGCCGCCGCCGTTGTCTGTGAGGCGTTGGGGCCAAAGTGACGTGTCCGTGGCGTGCGGGAGGGTCTCGTTGCCGGCCCGGCAGCGGCTCTCAATTGCCAGCGTCACTGGTGGAGGGGAGGCCTCCCAGGGCGCCTGCGAGCAAGGCCGCCGCGGGTGTGCCCGCGCTTGGCTCGGGCGGGCCTTACCGTTCCGCCGGCCCTTAGGAGCTGTGTGGCGAGACGTGGGATGGAGAGAGGCGCGAGGAAGCGTCCCCGTGAGGGAAGATGGGGAGCACGGCCGGGAGCGCGCGCTGCGGCTGCCTGGCGCGCAGGGGGTGTGGAGCACGCCTGGGTCCGCAGCTTGCGCCTCTTGACCGAGAGTCGCCCCTGATAGCAGTTTAATATTAATCTCGGTTAGAAATCTAAGCGTGTGATGTGGCAGGAATTGCCCGGGGAAGGGCTAAGGTCGTTGTGGTTGGTGTGGTGAAACAGCTGTTCTGTCCACCTCTATGTGTCTGTAAATTACTCGAGGCTACTCTAAAAGCAATGGCAGTAAAGGAGATTTGCAGCTTTTTAAATGCAAGTCATGGTGACCTGACTAGGCTTTTATGGGAGCAACCCCACCAACTTGGAAAAGATCGTGTCGATGACTTCTAATATACACAAAATGAGACAGTCTAAATGCAGAGCGTCCTTAAGCTAGACTCAGGTGGCTTGGACTTCCAGCCAGGTTAACGTGGGCTTTGTGTGTAAAATTCAAGGTGGTTAATCTTCCTTATTGCAGAAGCTGTCTCAGTGTGCTTTCAGAACAGTTGCCGGTCTTTAGATTCCTTCAGAATTCATTCTTGTATCTGCAGAATAAGACTTATGTTGTATCAGTTCAAGTTTACGTGGATGCTCTTGTGCTTTTATCTGGTTGGTCTCAGTGTATACTGAAAATTCTCCAGTGCTCTGGTATTTTGTGCAAGCTGCATGTATAGCATAATTTCACCTAGTGTTGTTCCATTTAAGACTTGCCGTTCTGTCTACTCACTATTTTTTAATTATTGCTTTCATTCATTTAGCTACAAGTATAAAATTGTTCTTCAGTGCCTCTTATGTCTTACCTCTCACTGACACATCTTCTCTCTCTTATTTTCAGTGGAATTCAGTAGAAGAGAATACAAGAAAAACATACAAGCTATTAGGTTCCTAACTGAACTTTAGAAATGTGGAATAACAAGATTTAAGGTCATAGGATAGAGCAAATTAACTAGTCATTTCCCCACAAGCTTGACAGTGTGGGAACTCTGCTGGAACAGCCATCTCCCTGTCCAGATTGGACCAAAAAACCTCACTTGCTCTCAGTGTCTGCACCCGTGACAAAGATGTATCTTGCCTGTGAAACAAGTATTAACACTTTCACTGTTAAAATAAACATAAATATTTCTCAAATTGTTTTGTACGTGTCCAGACAGCTATTTGGGAGCTGTAATTCCTTTTGTATCTTTCTGATCTTCATGATGAAGAAAGTAACCCCATCTTCCAAATAACTGAGAAAGAGGCTGATGGTTCTCACTAGCAGGTGATTTATGCAGCTTCCAGATAGCTGCCTGATGGCATTTGAATCTTTTTTTCCTTTAAGGGAGCTCCAAGTGTTGCCAGCTAATCGTGGGCTGGTGTATGCTGACTAACATTCCCAAAAATACTTGAGCACTCTCTAGAGACTGTGTTTTGCAGGCATTTGTATTGGCTTAATTTCCATCTTTTTCCCTCTTCGGAGTGAGGAGCTGGGTATTTGTCAAGAACACAAAGTAACAGTTCTTCAGGTGAACATAAGCTTTTAGCTTGTAAATCTAAGAAAATGTTCTGAGATGGGAGGGAAACTGGACATCGAGTGCAGCTCTGAACCTCTGTTTCTAGTCTTCAAGTTGGATTAAATACCTGACAGTTGTTCCAATGTGCAAAACGCCTACTGGCATTCTGGATTTCACTGTTAGCTTTGGGTTTGTTGGGCTTATTTATCTCTTTGTAATACTACCTTTAGAGCCAGACATTTTTAGCTCACCTACAGCCTTTCCAGAGTACGAGTAATGATGAGACGTGGTGTGTGTTTAGGTTGTTTTTCTGAAAGATTTTGCACAGGTAAGGGATCTACGTTATTGATGTTGCTGTAAATGCAGTTATTGTATACCATTTGTTCTCAGATGGATGTACAGCATGTGATCACAAAATAACCTAAACTTCACAGGGATACTTACGTAAATTTAGACTATCTTTGGAACTCCTTAATCTTCTTACATCAAGTCTTCTTTCTTGGGCATTTGTACTTACAATATCTGCAGCCCTAAATGCATCATTCTCTTACAAGTTTATTATATTACTGATTTGGGAGTGATGCTTGTCTTGCCTATTTATTTTTACCAGTCAGTTACAGGCTTTAAAAAAAGTTTTGATAACAATTATCTGTGCTTACAGCTCTAGTTGATTGTGAGTGAACATACAGCTCACACTGCCAGTCTGATTTTAATTGTTGAAAGGTTGATTGTCACTTCTGTGTTGGTTAGGCTTATTTTTGGCAGTTGGGTTACTTGTTAAACTTGTCAATGCATGTGTTAAATGTGTCTATGCCACATTACTTGGAATGTAAGAATTACTCTATATGTGACTTTTAAAATTCTGCTTAAGTAAGAAAATTAATTATCCTGCAGTTCCTGATAGGTCTCCAGAATTTTGTTTTGGGGCAGCTTCTTGAGTAGGTTCTTGTGTTTTACACATAGATCCTAGTACAGATGGCAGAAAGAGAAGTTTTGAAGAAAATAATCCTTTTCGATGCCTGACAACTTGCCAGTAGATGTGTGGGCTTTTCTAGAAACTTGCTCAGTTGGGTTGTTTGTAACAGCTGTGGAAACAGTACAGCAAGTAGCTTTTTAGCTATATTATCTTTTGCAGACAAGAGAGGAGACAAGAAAACTATAGATCGAAAGCTGTAATGCAGCTGAGTTAATTATCATGTAGTTAATGTGACCCACTGAGAAAATTGCAAGGTGTGACCATGCTGTAAAAGAGATTGTGGTGGTAGTGGAGCTGGAAAGCTCTGAATCCTGTGGCTTGGTGAAAGTGCCATCCAGACTTAGCAGCTCAGGTCAAGAAGGGTCCTTGTCACTGCTTGGATGAAGTGTTTCATGAGCTAAGACCCAGCAGAGCCACATGTGTTGTAGGCATATGGACTCCTGCAAGAAATAGTTATTCTTAAATGGTGTGTTTAAATCTTTTTTTGTATATGTAGTGCAGAGCTGCAGAAGTGATCTGACTTATGTAAAATGGTGCTTTATAAACTCTCTAGCTGACAGATAAAAAATATGAAAATTGACTGCTGATGATGTGAGAAACTTTATGCTTATCTGGTGATTAAGTACTGTTACGTTTTGTCACTCAACCTATTCTGTTGCAACAACAGTATTACCTGCTATTCACCCTGAAAACTAGGGAAGCTTGCTTTTTTCCCTTTCTTTTGGAGGAGGTAGTATAGAAATAGTTTCTATCACAATATTAAGTGTATATTGGGAACCCACTTATCCACTGTAAAATCAGAAAGTCACATAATCGTGGTTCAATGAAGTGAGTCTACACAGAAGCCAAAGTCACTTTTGCTACAGGCCTGGAGGACAAGATGGTTCTTCATTTCCCTCGCTACTCTAAATAACTGTTGGATCTCTTCCATGTCACCTCAAAAGTTGGACCCAGGGAGAAAGGATTCCTTTTGTTTGTTCTCCAAATGTTTCTATGTATGTTTTTTCCCCAAGATACTCTTCTGTTCTCCTTGGGATAGATTTTCTTTTTCCCTTAAGTAAACGCCAACAGATATATTAAATCTAACTTTTCTCATAGAAGTTAACGCATAATTCTTCTTTGCACTGGATGGGGAGTGTCCAGAGGCTTTATCCTGTCATACTTCAGTAGCTTTGCTTCACTGAAAATGAGACTAGTGCATCAGGTTCTGGATAAGCAAGTGAGGATTAAAAAAGTCCAGTTGGTGAAATTCATCATATGATGATTACACTTTTGACTGGATGGTAGATAATGGAGGGATATGCACATGAATTAAACAATCACGTGGTTATGTATAGAGTTATTTGTTCTCCATGAGAACACAGGTTGAGTTGGCCACATAAGCTTTAGTTCCATATGTCAGCAGTATGTCTTTCAGTGAGTAGGCTGAAGTTACTGTGTTCCTCCTCTGAATTGTAGGTTCTTATTTGGTTTGGGTATAGTTTTAAAGTAGGACTTGAGTTATGTGTCTACACAGTGACTTTTTTTTTATTTCATAGGACAATAGAATGGTTTGGATTGGAAGATACCTTCGTGGTCATCTTGTTCCAATCCCCCTGCCATGGATTGAGACACTTTCCACTAGACCAGGTTGCTCCAAGCTTCATCCAACTGGATCTTGAACCCTTCCAGGGATGTGGCAGCCACATCATCTCTGGGCAACCTGTCCTAGTGCCTTACCATTCTCACAGGGAAGGTGGTCTTCCTAATACCTAACCTAAATCTCCTCTCTTTCAGTTTGAAGCCATTACTTCTCATCCTACCACTACATGCCCTTGTAAAAAGTCTCCCCAGCTTTTGTATTCTTTAAGTACTTATCTTTTTGAAGAAATTTGGTTTGCTTTCCTGTTGCTCTTGCAAGACTGTGGCTGCTCATCTAATATGAACAATTTCAGTCCTGAAAAAGCCCCAAGAGCGTACTGCTTACAGCTATAATAGGCACAAAGTCTTGCATCACCCACCACTATTTGAAAGATGAGGATGTAAGTAAAACACAACTAGAATGAGATTAATCTGAGGCGGATGTGTAAAACAAAACTAATGTTCAGCCGATGGCTCTTCTGTCTTAGCTTTCTTCTGATCATTTCATGGAACTCCAAGGGGCTGGAGTTTTGCAGGTTTTTTGTTGTTTGTTTTGTTTGTTTTTTTTGTTTATTTATTTGGGGTTTTTTTTGTACTTACTGAAATTGTGCATGTTTGCCTGAGAAAAGAGGAGAGTAGGCAAAGGTGATAATTAATAGATCAGAGGTAGTAAAGAGCTAGAATCTTTCATGTGGCATCCAACCTGTCTATTAGAGGCACTGTGAAATATAATGTGCTGAATTTGAAATCCTTTGGATAAAGGCTGCCTGCCAGGACTGGTAAGGGGAAGTTAAGGACTATTGCAGAGGCTGTTGTGTATCTACATCAATTAATGAGCTCATATAGGATTTTTTAAAGCCCCTGAAGTATCAACTTAGAAGTTTGAGGCTTATCCAAAGTCTCCTAGTTAAACTGTTCTATTATTTGAACGTGAACTGGAGTGGAAGAGCGTTCACAGTGACTTGTACTAAATCAGTGTAAATACTATCTTACACTCTCTTCAAAAGAGTAACTGTGCAAGACTACTGTTCAAGGAAATGACTACTAAAATGCTCAGTCAGGGAAGGAGGAAGAGCTGCTTTACGTAGTAGCTTAGCCACACACTTCTGGTTTTGCCTGTCTTCTTAGCATAAAATGTGTCTTTTGATAGGAGGCAATGTCGTTTTGTCAATTCAACTGCCAAGTAACTGTTCTGTATGTCATAAAGTCACTGGAACATGAGCTTCCAGTAAGCTGGAAGTAAGTAAGAGAAAGATCTGATCTTAAGCCAAACCCTGTTTCTTAGTTGTGCTTCAAACTCTTTCACAGTTTGACTGTTAGTGTCTTTCATAATTTATGGTGCCTAGTTAGAAATACGGTTGATGATAGGTACCTAAAATTATTGAACTTGTATTAAATTGCTACAGTTAGAGTATCTGAATTGTGATAGGATTTGGAAGCCACTGCATGCTCTTCTGCATTTATTTCCCTTATGAGGACAAGGAGTTAATGGATTACTGGATTACAGTAAAGCTCCAACTCCCTGCTGTTTCTTGAGAAGTGGTGTTATAGGGGCAAGTCTCTAGCAGCATACTAGAGAAAGAAGTCATTTATGTGGATAGTAATTCACTCACTGCACAGAATATTACAAAATGTATTCTGCGGAGTTCATAAATGTGATCAGTAGGTCACTGATCTCTTTGTCTTTAGTAATGGATATCTAATCACAACAGGATATCCTAAGGCATGACAGTCTTCCAGCTGCCTTTGTGCAATAGTGTGATCCTCAATGGAAAGGCCCTTCTTTCCTCTAATCAAATGTATCTCGTGAAAGGACAGCATGCACTGCCAGTCTCCTTGATAACAGGATGTTAATACATCATTAAGTAAAAAGCAGCTTCTGTAGCCTTGAACTGGTCAATTTCTGAACAAAACTGAAGCCACGGCAACATCTTGGAAGGTGCAGTATTTTAAAGCAGTCTCTTTGGATTAGTTGCACAGTGAGTTTGTGAACAATAGCACCAGCATCCTCTTTTGGACATACCTCAGTGGACTTGGAACTTGCACCTCAATTGTACTCTGAATAGTTCAGTCAAATAAAGGAATTTAGACAAAACCTGCAAAATGCGAGGGCAAGCACACAGCAAACAGACTGCTCTAATGCATTGCTGTGTAACTTGCCTCGCTTTTATCCCCCTTTCCTGCTGTGTTAAATAGCCTACTGAGAGATTAGGGAGAGGTGAAGGGGTATGAATTTGGTGTTTTAATTCATGAAGCTAATGATATGTGAGGCAAATGGCTAACCTATACTCTAGAGCTGTAACATGAGTATCTGTCCTGCTGGCAGGTGAAAGTAGCGGTTTGTTTATATGAAATGTACTATAAAAACACTCTTTGAAGGTAAGAACGGATGCACTGATTACTTCTTACGTGAATATTTTTCTGTAAGTATTGGCACCATTTTTACTGTAGAGATGCTAGTATTTGTTTTCATTTAGGCTCCTTCTTCCAACCAGTTTTTTTCTGTCCCCCAACAGCAGGGTTTAAGAGTGTAGCACAGTCTTAGCATCATCCTTGTGTTATGGCATTAGGGAAGGCAAATAGGTAATTTGATTGCTTTATGCCAACTAAGATGTGTTTGCATGACTTACCCTTTAGGTGTTTATTGAAGCAGTCTTGCTTTCTGCTGTTTAGCTCCCTACCTGACCGTGCAGCATTACAAGGTGGTACCAGGAATGTGTATGCCAGGAAGTAACCAATGCTGAGGAACAGTCTGGTATTTTGTCTTTTAAGAAGTATAGCCTTGAATCAAACTGATAATGAAAGTACAGCAACAGATTTTGCTTAAGGGAAGCTAGTAGTTGGGAGAGATATCACAGTCAAACTGCAAACTCTTCAGCTTTCATACTGGTAACCTAGAGGCTAATGAAAACATAACAAAGCTGAAAAGTTCTCATGTTTGGCACACAATAACTCGCTCTCAAGAAAAACATCTAACAACATCTTTGAAATTGAGAATTTATCTTTTGTATAAGAACTGTATTCTTCCCAAGGGGATGTTCTTAGCCACTACAGAGTTCAGAGGACAAACTTCTGCTCTCCTTAACAGAGAACTAGAGTAGGCCTGTCTTCAAGGCCTGTTTGATAACTGAACATTAACAGAGAGGCATGTTATGTTAGGCAAATGGTAGTGCCACAAATACTGACGCTACTATTGCCTTCAAGAAGCATGACTGAATGTTGGCAAGCTTTTTCTTATGCTAATGGAGCCTTTTGCCCAACGTGTTTTATAGCTCTTTATGCTAATAATGGCACGTCTATTATCATAGAACCATCAGAGGTTTACAGGGCAAAAAAGGCCAAGAGGTAACACAATATAACAGTTCTGACCTGTGCATAAATTAAAAATAAATGAGTTATTTGGGCGGGCTCAGTTGCACTGGCTGCTGGCCATACACAGATTGGAGCCAAATGAATACTAGGAACATCTAAACTCCTGCGACTTTTGGTTTAAATTTTGTCACTACACTTGACTCACGAGAACTTACCTGCTCAGTATTTGTATAAACACTTCTATAGAAAAGTGCTTCTCTGTTCCTTTGGGAAGTAAATGTGTAGGCTTGGTCAGAAGTACACTGGGATTTAAATGGTTTGTGTGAAAGCTAACAACTTGGAGCAGTTCTCATTAATCAGTGTGGATGTGCTTGTTGCCTCAGACTTGGCTTAGGCAGTCCACAGTTAATCCTGATGGAGCAGGTGAGTGTTTCTGAGCCACAAGCAGCTCTCTAATTCCAGCCTAGAAGCACTTGCTTAGTCCTGCAGCCCTGCTGCCAAGTATTAAGCTACGTCAAATATTTTCTTTAAATGGACACGTTCAAACATCCCTTTCCTGTAACCTTGTTTTCTTATTCCTCTGTGGACTGTGATGCAAAACTCTCAAACTGAGATACAGTACAGTACTGAAGCTCTCACTGTGGCCTGGATTACTAAGATTTAAGAACAGTAATTGACTCTCTGAAGAGCTGGATGACTTTTGAGATTCCCTAGTCTCTCTTTGCTAAACAAGATGGCAATTAGAGAATGGTGTGCTGCAGACTAAATTTACCTTGCCTGATGAAGGCAGTAGGTAGCAGAGTGGAATCTGAAGACTGACAAACTGCCAAATGTGAAGTAAATACTCATAAGTGCCTTAGACAACATTGTGGCTGGTTATGGCTTTGCTCAAGTACTCATGGAGAAAATTGTCAGCAGTCATATACTGTTTATAGTCTTACAGTCCTAGTATATTCTGCAAAATAGAAAAAAGCTTACTGGCTTGTAATCACTTCTTTTAATAACTTCTTGTAGGTATTTTAACATAGTCTTGCTAAACTTGCAAAAGCTTGAATAAGCCAAAGTGAGAAGGATGTGCCCTGAATTGATGTGGAACATAGTGGGCTTGTGCTTTGTCTTAAAAGCTACTCTGCCAATCGGTTTGTACCTGACATGGGTGGAATGCAGCTCTGATAATTCCTTGAAACTGGGAGCTGTGTACCAGCCTGGAAGTACAGGGGAGCCATTGCCTCTGCAAGCTTTGAAATGTAAGCCTCTAGGTACGCGCTCCTTTGGCTGTCATCAGTGGGGGTCTTATCATCCTTCTTATAACCATCTTTAAATTTACTGAAGTGTTTCTGTTGATGGTGAAAATCAAATATGCATGTAGAAATTCTTCAGTATGTGTTACCATGGCTGAGCAATGCGATGAAAACTTCTCAGTTAATTAAACACACTTTCTTTAACACTCCCTGCCCCCTCCCCCCATCTCTCCCCACAGACCTGCTTAGCGGGAAGAAAGATTTAGTTAAAAATTTGTCCTTGTTTTTTTTTTTTTTTTTTCTCCTCCTTTTTTTTTCTGTACATAGAACAAACAGAAGCTGCCTGCCACTGTGAGGTATTGATTTGCTTTGTCATGCTCTAATGTGTGCAGTAAATTAAGTTTTATTAAGGTTACCATACACTAGAATTGCTGGAGTTGAGAAAATCTGTCTTTAGATTTTAACTTACGAGTTAAGCAGCTGGTGCAGCACTCTAAAACTACAATTTCAGGCACATATAGATGGTAATCAATAATGAGGAAACAATTTAAGACTTAATCATTCAACTTGATTTCCAACATATGGATTTAAACTATCACCAGCTCTTTGTATTCAATAAGGTCTAGGTGAGATTATATACTACATTCAAACTAGAACAGATGGAAGGAGTTATTAAAACCAGTTTTTATTACATTGTACAATTTTATTAACTTTGAGAGAATAAACCTTCGGTTGTGAATTTGCTGTTTAGTATGAGTGTTCCTGTCAACTCACTGCTACATCTGTGTCCACAGGGGGTGGGATTTTGAGTTTTTTATTGCTGAGGCTGCAGTCCATTTCTGCTAGAGGTGCTGACTTCACAAATTCCTGAAGTATTTTAGTCAAGCTTCCCTTAATGCTCTGCTGCTTGTTTGGGACACAAAGAACACAGTTTCTAGCAGTAACTGATAATCTGTGAGCATAATAGGTAGGTAATGCTGCTTTAAAGTTTGCTGAGACGTTATGGCATTTTTTTAAAAAAAGACAACCTTGATTTTTATCTTGGGCTAAGAAGAAACTGATGACAGATACTTACTCTTGTTCTCCCTTCCTCCCGTTGTTTTTAACATCAGTGATTATTGCCACATTTGTTGGTTAGTAACAATTGCTAATAAATCACAGTAAACATTGCAATATGCTTTCCTTATAAACAGAAACTAAAGATACAGAGCAAGGACCTAGCTTCCAAAGTGAGATAACTCAACAATCTACTCTGGTTAGGAATATCCCAGACTGTTGATGTTCTCTGCTCCATTAATCTAAATGAAGTGCAAAATCTGCGGGCTCCATGGTAATGTTTAATGGGATGTGCTCTTACTTGGTGAAAGTGAGAAGTAGTTAATAGTTCTAGAAATTAAAATTTTCACGGAAAGCAGATGAATTGCTGAAAATAAGGGAAGTGTCTTCAAGTCTTAAAAAAAAGCTTACAAAATTTTAATGGTATTTTTTTACCTAAACCCTTGTACCCTTTTGCAATACGTTAGTGTGTCCCTCTGTTCAGAGTATGGACTCAGGAGCCAAAGACTTATTTCGTTCCAGTAATGAATTCCTAAAGCTGGCAGTTGTCTTAGACATAAACACTTGAGTATGTCTGTCATGTGCACCAGACAATCTAATCCATTTAAGATAAATCTAAAATCTGTAGTAGAAGACACTTCAAGCCTTCAATTTTATGTTGCTTATTTATACAGTAAATAGTATAACTGCTTTAAAAATAGCTTGCTTTAGATTGGCAAGTTATATTGGAAGAAAACTAAGTGTATTGCATGATATAGTAGTGAAAACTAGTTAAACTTTGTGATCCTAAGAGAGACATCTTATAAACAGAGAAAAGTATTTTCTGTTCTCTAGCCTTGCCATTCTAGAAGTTAAGTGGAGTTTCTAGGTCAAAATAAAACAGTGGTGCTGTCTCCTACCTTCAAGGTGCATACAGAAAGCAACTACAACTTGTGTTTCAGAACAGGTATCAAGAATTTTTGAGCTCTGAAAACACTGAATTTCTTAAAAGCAGTAAGTCAATTAATAGGTATAAGTAAGCACAAGTGGGTTTAGGGGATTGAGTGTGGGGGAAATTGAATTTCTTGCCAAGTGGAGTGTCTACTGGGACACCCTGTTTTGAGCAGTGGCACTTAAATAGTGTTATAAAATGGAAAAATTCCATTTTAAGCAAGTTGTAGGTATTTTGTTAAAAAAGCAAGGCAAACCAAAGCAGCCGCTGCTGGTTTGTACCTGACTTTTTCCCATTTGTGCAGTGTGCTAGTATGACTGTCTCTATTCTTGTTGCCGTTGTAATAGGCACATTAATGTAAACCAGTTTTCTGGATATTGTGCAAGAGTTGCTTTTGGAAGTGTGTAACTTCAATTTATTTGAGTCTAATTCAAGAAATTACAAAATAAGGGTTAATTTACACAATTTGAGTGGGATTCCCTTATACTTTAAATGCTTTGCTGTTAATGTGTCCTGAGGCACTTTTTTCCTTGAGATGCTTAGTCACCTTTATTCTGGCCTGCTGTCAGATCATCTTTGTTATCACTCACCTTTTCAGTCGTCGGGTGACACTGGAAGTTTCGACATGCAAATGTAGTGAGGGATTTAAATGCTGTGAGTTCTTCTTTTGCTTATGTGGAAGAAATGGATGAGATCGGAAGTGCTTGGGAGTGCTGGTCCTGATCTACTCTTCAAGCCTTGTCACTTAACTTTCTTGCGTTGCCATAGCTGTAGTCATGATTGGAGTGGTACGAGGGTTGTGAAAACAGGGCATCTCATCCTCTCTGCTAGCAAAGTTGGACTACTTTCAAAGAGGGACAGGAAACTTTTATTCACAGCCTTGTAGCCCAAAAGTGATGAAGAGTAAAGGAAGCAGGTTTTTTTTTCTGCTGCTAGCTGATGTTTTGGAAACTGCTTGAAAGTTTAAGGAGGTATGGGTCTGGCTTTCCAACAAGACCAGATAGCCAGTGGTTGAAGTGGACTCTGTTTCATAGAGTCTTAGAATTGTTTGATTGGAAAAGACCTTTAAGACTATCAAATCTAACCACTAATGTGCAAAGTTAGTGTGAAGCCAGAACTAACCCTCAGCACCTCATCTGCATGCCTTTAAATATCTCCAGGGATGAGTCCACTACCTCCCTTGGCAGCCTATTCCAATGAAGTTTGCTTCCCTCAAACTTCAGACAGCCATGTATAATGCAGGAGTTGGCTCTTTTGCTCTAAGATGCTCACTTATGTAGGAGATCATGGATCCAGACCTCTATAGAATCTCAAACATCAAAAACTTAATATGTCAAAGAGTAATAAGCTGCTTTGGTTTGGACAATGCAAGAATTACTTGAATAAGCTTCAATAATCAGAATTTAAACTGTGGCTTCTCAAAATATCTAACTTGAATTGGCACTATAAATACTAATATCTATTCTTGGAAGCAAAGATTGATATAAAATATAGACTGCACTGAAAAGCCTAGGGTGGTAAAGTCACCTAATGAAATGTGAATTTTGAATACTTCTGTTTTTTCAAGTGACCGAAAGACATGTCTCATGTGTGAGACGTGTTTAGCTTTTCCTCTTCAGTTTTTAAAGCTGTTGAACTGAAAGATCATTCAATAGAGAAACAGTAGATTGGCTTTTCCTTAAGGTGAGAAATAACGCAAGGTGTTTGTTTATAAGATTGTGCTTAGGAGACTTCCCTTCAGAGCCCTATCAACCTAGTAATCAAATTAGAAAAAAAATCAATTTTCTCTTGGCGTAAGGAATAGAAAAACTGAAGCGTTTGTGCAAGTCAGAAATAAAAGCATCTCGGATTAATTGTATGCAACTGATACTATCTGAAGTCTGCAAAGCTTCTTGAACCTGGGAGATCTTTTTAGCTTCTCAAATTCCCTTCTAAAGTGATGTTGTAGTTACCTCTGTGATGTTTGCATTTGTCTAGTCCTAATACCAGAGAAAGAGTAATAATTCCTCTTGACGTTTCAATGTTCAAGAGCATGGTTGTGTGGAAAGAAGCTTAGGGTGGCAGAGGGCTGTCCAAAGTACTGTATCCTGATGTATAATGTTTGTTTGTTTGTTTTTTATTTCAGGCAAAAGCAAAGAAGCAGAGATAAAGAGGATAAATAAAGAACTAGCAAACATTCGGTCAAAATTTAAAGGTAAGTGATTTGATCATACTAAGCTTTACATAGTTGCTTATATGACATTCTTCTGTGGGTTTTTGTTTTGTTTTTACGTGTTTAGACTGTTTTTTTCCTTGTCAACTGCTGTAGCAAGCAAAATGCTAGAGCAGAGTGTTAGAGTAACTATTGAGAACATTCCCTTCAATAAGGAACTTCCTGACACTCCTGTGATTCTTGGCCATAGCAGAAGGAAACTCCCTCCTATATCAAAGAGTTGAGTTACTGTTCATGACCTTTTTCAAATACTCTGCTTCCTAGCCATGTGACTCTTCAAACTACTTCATGACCTTCTGGAAGAAAACGGGCTGAAGAAATGTGGGTAGATGTGATTATTTCTGCTAAAATAGAATCTGTTTAAACTTCTGATTTCCCCTCTTTTTTCTTCCAGACTCCTTGACCCCTATAAGAAAGTAGTGGTATAGCATATCTTACTGGCAGAATTAAGATAATGTTTTGTTGATTAAGCCATTTGTCTTGACCACTCCTATAAGGAACAGTAATATGAATTACATGAAACAAAGGATACACAGTGACTAATTCCATCCCTATGTGTTTTAAGACACAGCAGTTCACTTTTAAGCAACCCATGGTAAAACTCATGCTGTAATTGTGTATTCACAATTGCATATGTGGCTTCAAATCTAAAAAATTCAGAGTAGTAGTTGAGATGCTGTTGAATAGAGTTATACCAGTAGTGGCTGTGGCAAATGTTCTTAAAATAGATAGTATGTTTAAATAGATAGGGGACTCTGTGTAGCTAGATAAGGTCTTGCAGCATGGAGGTTGTATACTTGGCTTCAGAATTTGCTATATTTTATTTAAAATAGCTTACCTTGGTGATCTATCCTGACTTAGACTAGTGTCTCTATTTTGAATACTCAGTGCATTAACAAAGCCTGAAATAACTTTCCTAAACTTCATAGAGATCTGTTGCTACTAAGTGATGTGTCTCTTAAAGGCACGTGAAGGCCTGCAGACACTTGAGTGTCAACAGGAGCTTGGAAGGCAAGAGTTGACTACAGGGCAAGACACTCAAAAGTTAAGATACTCCTCTAAATTAGAAGCCATCACATGCTTTGTGGTAACATTTTGCTCATTGAAATTTCAGCATGCTTCATCCAAATTGGGGACTTCAGTTGTAGGCTAACTGGCAAAATTTTAATGGCTGTTTTTCTAGGATAAATAGAAAAAAGAACTTTCATTTAGTCACTTCCCTATGCTGTCACATTGTTTTTCAATTCCTTTCATTGAAAAAGAACTTTCATTTAGTCACTTCCCTATGCTGTCACATTGTTTTTCAATTCCTTTCATTGAAAAAGAACTTTCATTTAGTCACTTCCCTATGCTGTCACATTGTTTTTCAATTCCTTTCATTGACTGATGTTGGTCTGTTTTTTGCTAGAAGTAGCAGGTTTTGTATGGTCTGTTTTACAGACTCATCTCCATCACACCCAGTCCAAGTCTGAAACGTTTGTTCATTTTATAGTCACAGTGATCACTTGTGTCTGTGTTTCCAGACAGTGACCAGCACGTGCATTCATGTGCGAAGTATGTATGCACACTGAGCAACTATCATGTAGTTATCTGTTGGATGCCTGCATAAGAGGAACAGCCGTTTTATTTAGTTCCAGCTGTATGAGAAAAATAGTTCATCCCATTGCCTAGGAAATTCAAGCATAAATGTGTAACTTTTTTATTTAAAGAAGTTTAATTTCCAAGCAAGATCTATAGTAAATTTATAAAGCATATCTTTCAGATAAAGAGATTGAGTTTAGTTTAGAACTGTTTGAAAAGTTTAGTCAAATGTTCGTGTTACTTTGTCCTTCACCTATGACAGTAAATTTATTAATCTAGAATATACAGCCACAAAGACTGCATTTGTTATCTTAATCTGTCATTGTAAAACTTGTCAGGTAACAACATTATGAGTTATCAGCTGTTGCTGAAATTAATTTCAGCACGTAAAGTCTTCACTTAATTGTTTAGATGAGACATTTTTTTTCTAGAAGGCATCACGTCACTTTCTCTATAGCTCTTTTAACAATTACTCCACCTATGCCCTTCTGTCACCAAGAGCAGCTAGAAGTTACTGGCTATCTGGAAACCTTGCTGCAGTCATACTAACACAAATATAGTTCTATCAGCAGCTTAGCTTCAGGCTATACCACCTTTGTAAAATCTTGATTTGGTTGATGTTTTAGTTTGTTAGCAAAACCTAACTGGTTTTTCAGTAATGAAACTGGGGGCTTTCATCAGATTGTCCTCAAATTGCAGAGAAGGTCTGAAAACTTCAGAAGACATTAAAATAAAACTAAAAATGCAAGTCCTATGGGACCTTGCTGCCTACTGCATGTTCCAGTGTGCTTGAAGCATGAAGGTTTTGTCAGACCTGCTCACTTCACAGAGAGAGGTAAACATGCTGTTGTAAAGGAAAGCTATAAGGAAATGCAGAAAAGTTCATAATGGTTAAAACTACTTAAGTACTGACTTTCAGGGAGATAGTCTAGTTCTTATTGTTGGGCTGTGGTCAAATCCTATTAAATAATCCTCTTCAGGTAGGAGCAACCAGTGTCTTGTTGCTTACTAGTCCACCTCCTTGTGTTTGCATTGGATGTAAAATGCTTCTATGATCTGAAATGGGAAAGATTCCATGTGAAAGCTATACATTCTAGAAAAAATGATGGCTTACAAGTTTTGAGTAATGGACCCAAATCAAGTCTAACTTCCATCTGTATGCACTAACTTACATCCTTCTGTAAAGCTGTGAGAATGAAATAAGTGTATCTGAATGGTTTGGGTACCGTAGTTTTGCTTTCTGGGTGTACTTCTGGTAAAGTGTTTTGTCAGTGTTTTGTCCGCATCAGTCATCCTGAGTCTTGTCTTCTGAAGTCTATGAACATGTGTCCGGATGCTAGTGAAAGGCTGCTGAATACATTAGAGCTAGTCTTCATGGTTCTTTTCTGTGAATGTCTTTATAAAACCAGCAGTATAAGCCACTATTGCTAATTTTAAGAAAACTTGACAGTAATGAAGAATTCAGTGAACTGAATTCTGTCAGAATAACATGCTATGGCTAACGTAGGTAGTTTGTTTTGTCAATGAGTAATCACAGGTTAGAGATGTTGATGGCATAGTTCATATAGTTCACCACATATCACAGGGGAGCCTCACTTTCAGGGGGCCTAAGCACCCTCCTCCCCCTTCTTCTCCACTGACCTTGACGTCTGCAGAGGTGTTTTCACATTCTCACTCCTGTTGCTGCTGCCGTTTTGCAACTGTGCAACAACTTCTTATCAAAGCCTGGGTCAGGTGCAGGGCCCNATAAGCCACTATTGCTAATTTTAAGAAAACTTGACAGTAATGAAGAATTCAGTGAACTGAATTCTGTCAGAATAACATGCTATGGCTAACGTAGGTAGTTTGTTTTGTCAATGAGTAATCACAGGTTAGAGATGTTGATGGCATAGTTCATAAAAACATGTTCAGTTTTGTTCTTCTCTTTTGCAAGGTATCTTGTGGCTTAAGTACCAAAATAGTTACGAGTACCTGCACAGTAAATTCTCTTCTGGTTATTTGTGATGCCGAGGTGAAGTGATTGTAGGAACGTTTGGCTGTGTAGAACCAGTGATAGAAGAAAAATATGCTTTCAGCAAAGTAGTATGATAACTATAAACCTGCATACCCCATGTCTCATCCTTTAAGCACAGTGCGGTGGTTTAGCCAGGTATCCACCAAGTCATAAAAATCACTCCCCCTCCTAAACCGGACAGGAGAGAGAGAAATATAACAAATGGCTTATGAGTTAAGGTAAGGACGGAAAGATCTCTCAGCAATTAGCGTCACTGGCAAAACAGGCTCAACTGAAGGAGAAAGAAGTTTGATTTATTAAAGGAACAATAAGAACAGGGAGATGAGAAATAAAAAATCTTAAGAACACCTCTTCCCCCACACCTCCTCTTCCTGGGACTCCCCTTCCTTTCCCTCTAGTGGTGCAGAGGATGGGAGTTGTGGTCAGTTTGTGGCAGACGGACTTTGCTGCTGCTACAAGCACATGCACATGTGTGCATGCATCTCCCCCGCCCCAATGTGGGTCATCCACGGGGAGAACAGTCTTTCAGGGACAGCCTGCTCCTGCGTGAGTCCCTCACAGGGACAGCAAACCTGCTCTGGCATGGGCAACCCCTCATGAACTCCCGGGTCCTGCTAGGACCTTGCTTCAGGATGAGCTTTCCATGGAGTCACAGCCTCCTTCAGGCATCCACTTGCTCTGGTGTGGGGTCCTCCATGGGCTGTGAATGGATCTCTGCTTCCTGGTGGTCCTCAGGGGGACAACCTGCTTCACCATGGTCTTCACCACATATCACAGGGTAGCCTTTCTTTCAGGGGGCCTAAGCACCCTCCTCCCCCTTCTTCTCCACTGACCTTGGCGTCTGCAGAGGTGTTTTCACATTCTCACTCCTGTTGCTGCTGCAGTTTTGCAACTGTGCAACAACTTCTTATCAAAGCCTGGGTCAGGTGCAGGGCCCAGCTTAGCTGGACTGGCCCTAACCCTATGAGCTACAGGGGAAGCTTCTGGCAATTCTTTGTTTATAGAAGCCACCCCTATAGACCCTCTGCTATCAAAAAACCCGGCCCAGGTAAAACCACTATACACAGTTTAAATAGTTTTGAATAAATATCACTGTGTGCTTATTCAGTAGCTTGACTGAAAGATACCTAAACCTTCCCATAAGCTGATCTTCATTATGACTATTTTGTTAGTGAATTAATGTGAATTTTAGGTGAAAAATCTTAGCCTGAAGCCAATAACTTGTCTTAGCCTGAATGAAAATGAGACATGATTGTCACAATTTGGATGATGAGTTTGGACCACTCCTTGTCTAACCGTTTTAGGCCTTGGGAGTGTGAGGAGGTGATAGCTGGTATCTTTTTGCTGCACAGGTTCTACTTGAGCTTTTTGCTGCATGCTTCTTTCTTGCACAAAAATACACAGACCTTCATAATGCTTTTTTTTTCTTTCTTAGTGTAGGTAGGAATAATTCAGTTTAAGCTAGTTTGTTTTATGTAGCTCTCTTTTTAAAAATGTTTTGAAATAGTTTAGGACAAGACAAATGTCTGACCATGAGCTTAAGCTACAGTTCTTTGCTAAATAATGATGAATCTAGTAATTATGTGCTGGGTTAATTACCTTGCCAAAGATGCAGCAGCTTGACTGGCTGCATTGCTGTAACCAAGGAAAGAAGTTACAATGAAGCAAGTCTGGTAGTAGTTCTTGTTAACACAGATGTGCTCTTGCTTGGGAGTAGTGCAAGTATGCTACGAGTATCCTTTCCTTCCTCTGGATCTTCACATTCTTTAGTGTACTCTGTTGCTGTTATCTAGGCCCTTACCTCATGTAACTTACGCTGTTACAGACACAGGCTGAGTATTTCCACTTCTGTTCTATCATGAAAGTATCTGGCAAGTCTGTTACCTGCCTTTTGTTTGGGTAACCTGTTATTTAAAATACCCTTGTACTTAACAGACTGGGATGGAAGAGGCTGCACGTCCCTAGAATTGCTGCGCTTTTCCTCAGCTGATGTATGTTGTGGCTTTGAGTTCTGGTCTTGCTTCTGTGCTCCTAGCTCTAGAGGAATCTGGAGCTCTAGTGTCTGTACTTTAAGGTGATTTTTTTTTTTTTTGTCTCTTGTTTCAGCGTGAGGAAGCTCCATTGCTGAGGTCAGTGTGTCCTTGACGGTTACTTTAAATGCTTCTGCTTTAAGTGAGATAAGATGCCTGTAGTAGAGAGAAACTACACCCATGTAATAAAGCAGAAGTTGTAGGAGTTAAGCATGGAGAAATCCTATTCCTCTTATGTGTTCAGACTGTAAGCTGATTTGCTTCCGTGTTTGAGCCAAACTATAAGTCTGTCTGTCAAAGTAGTAATTGCTTTGTTTGTAAATGAATGAAAAAAATATCTGGTTTGTTAACTTGCTGGGTCATTTTGACCTCTCTGAATTTGTCTAATAATGAAACTTCCCACAAATCTATAAACTGTTCCTGCAGTCAGAGGAATTTTGTTCTCTGCTTGCTTCAGGCTTGTTCTTTTTTTCCAGCTCTGATATTACATTTTAATTTTGTTCTGATTGTGTAATAGGGTAACAAGAGTGTTACAATAGGTGTTATAAGAGTGGCTTCTAAATTTCAGATGTGCTAGTATATCTTAGCTTTGATTGTGCAGAAGTGCCCTGATGTCAGTTGATAATACTTGCATTTTATTTTATTACTTTACTTTGACTTACTTGTTTTCCCAAATTTGAGCAAGTCTTCTCTATTGTTGCAACAAGATAAGCCTCAGAATGCTTGTCTTACACAGAAACTGTAACAGTAAGTTACTTTCCTGGCAGACTGGGAAAGCATAATCTTTACTTTGTAGATGTGTTTGGTTACTCATGCTGTCTTTTGATTATCTAAGAGCTGAACGAAGACATCAGACAGTAAAATAGTAGTGTCTTCACTGACAAAGTGAACTGTTGGAAATAAAACCAGACTGCAAATACCACTGGAGTAGTAGAGCTACTCTAGTAATACTCTGTTCTGGTAGTAGTAGCATATAACTAAATTCTAGCTGATGGATTTAGATGGGTTGTCTGCCACAAATATTCAGACTTTTGTTTAGAGGACTTTGACTGACACGCATGGAAAGACAAATACAGTCTTAAAGTGTAGATACAATCATAAAAAGCAACTGCACTTTACTTAGCTTGTAGTAGGGCTTCTTGATACAATATAGCACTGGATTGCTGTCAACAGCATAAACCTAGGTCAATGTCAGCCTAGGAGTGAAGCATGCTGAATGCAAAGAAACTCTTAAGGGCAGTAGCTGTTATGGTGTTTATAAGCCATTACTGCGGTTAAAATGCTAAGATTGTCTTGTTTTGAGAGAGCAATCAACCATCTGAAATGCTAGTGAGACTAAACTCCTCAAGCTTCCTTACCATCTACCCTCCAGTGAACATTCTCCAAGACTAAACTGTCTTCTTTCCCCCTCTGGCTGGTAGCAGACTTTCTAACTGTACAGAAGACTGGTTTTTAAGTCTACTGAATTAGATTCAAAAGCAAGTGCTGCATTTTTAACTGGTTGTCCAAATTAGAGACAGAAGGTGCTGCTGGCGAACTGGAGGGTCTTATAATGTGTTTGTGCTTTGCAGCCTTCCAAAAAGGAAAAAAAGTGTAAGAAATGTATGTGTCATGAAAACCCACAGTTTCGTCTTTGTGTGGTAGAGAGGTGGTGCACAGAGATGTGAAAGTAGTAATTATTTCTTAATAGTAGTAGTATTTGCTGATCAACTGATAATGTATTTTTTCTTAGAAAAATTACAAAAACTTTCCAAGGAAAGGAAGTTGCCTTTGAAACGTCCACTATGCTCAAAACCTGCTGATGTGTTCTGAATCCTTCCTGTTTGTGCTGACTTGACTTGCAGTATTTGCAAATGTTCCCAAAAGTATTTAAAAATCAGATGAGTTAAAGGAAGTGATTGTGTATTGCAATAAAGATAGCAGAATGTGTGAAATTTCCTTCTGCTGCTGTTCAGGTGTTTACTTGAAGCTGGGGGAAGCTGTACTATTTTAGCACGTACTTAAGCAATAAGATTTGGTAGTAATGTTTAAAATAGAAGCTTTATAACTCTTTGTGAACCCAACATGGGAGGGAGAGGAATTGTAGAGTTAAACTTGAAATTTCTATAAGAATCTGAATCAAAGACTTCTTCAAAATGCAGCTGGAGCTGGACAACTCCAATGAGACCTTCAACTGTGATGCTCTTTTTCCTCAAATTACTCAGCTAATTAAATAATTTTTTAAAAGACAATGATGTTCTATTATTCCTAGGAACTTACAAGGCTTTAACTAAGAGTGCTAGTAACTGTTACTTGGCTTGGTTTAAAAGCTTGCCTGTTTCTGAGAGCCTTCACGTTGCCCTCAGTTCTGCACGCAAGGGACAGTAGCTTCTGAAAGCTGTCGGTGTACTTTTCCAGTCTTAAGAAGAAACGTTCAGGTACTGGTTTGGCAATACTTGATGGAGAAAGAAGATGTTTTTTCCTTGTGAGTAAGATGGTGGTGTGGTTTGAGTTTGATTGCAGGGCATAGCTTCCATAAAAAAATGCTCCAAATATCCCAAGATCTAAGGATGTGAGGGTGACAGAGCATTGGTACAGGCTGCCCAGATGGGTTCAGTCTCCTCTGGGGACATTCAAAACTCACCTGGATGAATTCCTGTGTGACCTACTCTAAGAGGAACTTCTCTGGAAGGAGAGTTGGACTAGATCTTTTGAGATCCCTTCCAGCACTTGAGATTCTGTGACTTTGTTAGTCTGAGTTCTTAGAATACCAGTTTCTTGCAATGATATAATGCTTTGAGTAGATGGGTTCTAAACCCAAAAAAAGGAGTTGCCAAACCATGACAAGTACTTTGTCATGAAAGTTGATGGCGGCTGAGTGTATACATGCTTTCATTTGCTTCTGTTCTTCATTAAGCAATTGAGTTGCAGTATTCTGTCTTCCATTCTGATCCCACAAAATCAACACCAGTGTCATTTGAGAAGGTGAAAGAGTAGAGTTTATGCCTGTGTCATGGTTTGACATGACAGCCTTTTCTGGTAAGGGGCTGTAAAATGGCTTCTGTAAGAAGTTGCTCAAAACTCTCCCCAGCTCTGAGCCAGACCTACTTCTGGGGCTGAACCAATTAGACACCTCCATGATCACTTTGTAAGAAGAAGCTGGAGGCTTCTTCCTATTTCTTCTTCCTTCTGTCCCTTCTTCTCAGGCTGGTGGTGGTGTAAGGAGTAGGAACAGTGAGAGAAACAACCATGCAGACTCCAAGGTCAGTGAGGAAAGAGAGGAGGAGATGTGTTGGAGCAGAGACACTCCTGCATTCTACGAAGAGGACTGGTGAAGCTGAGATTTGTTTGTGTTTTGTTAAAGATGTAGCATCAAAAGTAGAGGCTCGTTTTGCTAAAGGCCCCAGACCAGAGGCAGAGACTCATTTTGCTAAGAACCCTGAGCCTGGGGCAGTAACTATGGCTGGAGGAGGCTGTATCCTGTGGGGGGGACCCAATCACTTCACTACAGACCTCGAGCCAGGGGCAGTGATTTTCTTCATTAAAACTATGGCCGGAAGAGGCCGTGTCCTGAGGGAGGGACCCTGCATCACTATGGCCAGAGTAGGCCATGTCCCGAGGAAGGGACCCAGTGTTCACAGGAGCTGTAAGTGTAGGGAAGAACCCGTGACAAAGAAGGTCACTATACTTTTGCCCAGAAGAAGCCATATCCTGAGAGAGGGACGCTGTATCTGCAGAAGTTGCAACAGTGGCGAAGAATCCAGGCCAAAGATATTCACTAAGGACTGTGTCCCATGTGAGGGACCCTGTATTGGAGCAGGGGAAGAATGCCAGGAGTCACCCTCATTTGAGCAGACAGAAGCGGCAGAGCCCATCTGTGAGAGACTGACCACATCCCCCATTCCCTGCCCCCCTGAGCCGTTGGAGGGGAGGAGGTAAAGATATCGGGAGCAGTGAGCTGGGCCCGGGAAGAAAGGAGGGATGGGGGAGGGACATCTTAAAGTGCTGGTTGTCATTTTTCTCATCATCCTACTCCCTTTTCTGCTTTTTGTTCTGTTTCTTGTAGGCAGTAGAATAAACTTTCCAGCTTTCATCTCTAAGTCGAGTACTGGAGTCTATTTTGCCCAGAACCCTTATTGGCAGTGAGCCCTCCCTGCCCTTGTCTCAATCCACAACAACCTTAGTTATCTTTTTCCTTCCATTTTGCTGGTGCCTCTGCCATCCTAACGAGGGTGGGGGTGAATGGGGGCACCAACCAAGAGACTGTTGTGGTGCTTCTGTGCTAGCTGGGCCAAACCACGACAGCCTGTGACTTTTGTGTGTCGTCCACTGCTTATATGCTGACAGGTATCTGCAGTTCAATGTCTTGGAGACTGGGTTTTTTCACTTATGATTAAGTTCAAGTGAAAGCTATTTTCTCATGGATTTTGGTATCTTGGAGAGGAGCGAATAATAATAATGCTATTAAATACTATGGCAAGTCCTCCATTACTTAGATCTCGGCTACTAGAGGAACACTGACTAAAATGGATTCAGCTTACTTAGTGTTGTCTCCTGTGAATTGTAAGTGTCTGATAATGCTGTGCAGCATCGTGTATTCCTTTAATCAGTCACCTGGAAACAGCGGACTAGTCATGAGTCGGCATGTTTTTATTGTGAAGTGATATAAAGCCTGCTTGGTTTATTCACTGATTATTTCTTTTCCTTCCGGATTTCGTGGAGAAGACCAATTGAAAATAAAATCCCAAGAGCTTGTAGGAATGTTTTTTAAACAGTTGAAAAATGTTTAAAAACTGAAGCTGTAACTCTACCTTTTCCGGTGTATTTCTTTTTCTTTCCTCTTGAAGATATCTCTGATCTGCACCTCTACTGTGGTGGTGGAAAGCTTCCGTGCCACTTTATTGGTATTAATTTCCCTGCTTCTAACAGCCTGCTCAGGGAAGTGTTTGAGTCACCATCCCTGGAGATATTCAAAAGATGTAGTGATGTGGTACTTGGGAACATAGTTTAGCTGGGTTAATGCTTGGACTCAATCTCAAAGGTCTTTTTCCAACCTAAATGATTCTGTGGTTCTGTAAATACAGAAGACTATTCTTTTGCTGCTCAAGCCATAATTTAAAGGCCATAGCAGATAGACATGACTGAATGTCTGTTTCTCCCTCTGCCTAAAGTGTTTCTGCTTCAGTCTGGATGTCTTGTTCTGGTTCTTCTAATGTTAACTCAGATGACTAGCAGAGTGAACTGCCCTGGATTTGTTCATAGACTCATGAGGAAAACAGCCTTATGGCAGCAAACTGTAAACGTGACTTGAAGGAAACGTGTCTTTGGGCAGCTTTTTGCAGAGCTAGCTATTGTCAGAGAATCTTTCCAGGATCCAGTATAGCAGGATTTCACTGCCATCAGTATCTTTGCTAATGCTACTTCTTGTAGCTAAGTAAAATGTGATCCATATGGTAGGACCTGAAGGCAACTTTTCTTTATGCAGCATGAAAATAGCTTTAAGGTAAAGCTTCTTTTTGTTGGCAAATGAGATGCTGTTTATGCCAGTTAACAAAAATGACTGAAAAAAAACCCCAAACAAAACAACAAAACCCCCTCCCTAAAGCACCTAGTGTCTAAAGACTGCAATGTGAATTGTATAGTCCATGTTAAATGACAGTCATGTGCTTAAATGTCTTCTAAGTTGAGTTAAAACTACATTGAAAGCAAGTTTCTAGAGTCAAAATAGAAAGTAACCTCTAAAAATGCTTAGTTGCACCCTACAAACATAACCTTTTATCATTGTCTACTTCAGTGTGCCAGTATGGGGTTTTTTTGTTCTTGGTTCACTGATGTAAAATGACTTTGCATATTGATGGTACTGTTCATTCCTTCACAAACTGTTACAGTGGCAAGCTTTCCACTGTTTGTATATAGGCAGTGAAAGCAGAGTGACGTCTATATGTTGCATGGGAAATCTAACCTGCCTCTGCACCAGAAGGAAGAAAGGAGCCTTCTATAATATTAAAATTCTTTATTGTATATTTATCGGTCTATTACATAAATGTGAAGCTTTTTTTTAAATTAAAAAAAAAATGGCAGCTTTCTGTTAAAAGCAATGAGTTAGGAATATCTTAAACTTTACTTTTATGTAGTGTTATTGACGCTGAACTTGCCCATACAAATACAAATCAATCTGACAGACAGACTATTCTGGGCCCAGAAAACAGAGGTAGCAGCATCTAGCAATTTTTTTCTAACCTAACTAAACTAAATCAGGCTTCCCTGATTTAGTGGATTTCCTGTCTATCTTCTGATTTGGGATAGGGAGAGAATGTTCTGAAAAAAGTGTGGTTCTTTTCATGTAGCCATCTTCACAGCTCACAAGCAAATCACTTCTTTTCATGAACTGCTGTGCTGTTCCACGATGCTTTTCCAAGGTTCTAAACCAAAATATTCTATTTAGGGTGCAAATTTCTTCTAAAACTGAAATACTTGTGAATACTTCACCATGACAGCTTTAAAGTGTTTGCAAAATGGATCTGCTTTAATGTTGTTTTTTTCAAGGCTTTACCTCTATCTGCTGTCTCAGTGGAATTGTTGGTTTTATTTTGTTGCTGCTGAATGCTCTAGTGTGTTGCACTTCAGGAGGTGTGTCAAGACCTTTTACTGGGATAAAGGTTTGATGGTTGGTTTAACAAGAGTACATGTGTATGGAAGACCTCTAGCTGCTTGTAACAAATGGGAAAACTGAGTAAACATGTATGTACTGCCTCTTAGCAAGAAAATACTTTATGGACACAGCAGGATAATCAGGGACTAGATGATGGTGCTTTACTTCATGACTGCCCTTTAGTGTATAGATAATGGTAAATGGATTTAACAGTAAAATCATGAGATTTTGGAGTTGAGATTTTTTCCTTGAATGAATTTCAGATTTATCTAAATTTTTAAAACTAGAATCATGTAAATGTCTTGCTGATTCAATGACATCTCAGCTTCTTCAGAGTTATGCATTTTTCTGCCTTGGACCATTAGAAAGAGCCACAGGCTACCTGTGTTGTATGACTGGGAATGATTTTTTTTAAACCCAGGAGTTTTTTGATTGTCTGCCATCTGTTGATAATGGTTTGTGGTAACTTCCATGTGTTTAGCACAAAATTGATGTAAAGATTTAAAGGACTGAAAGTCAGAGATAAGTGGACGTATGTAACATTTTGCTCACTGTGGTGTGAATAAAAGCTGAAATAATAAACTTAAAATTTGTCGGTCTTAACTGTTAGGTACAGCTGTAAGCCTTGTTATTGTAAGATATGAAGTACCTCAGTGGAACCAGATATAGGACTACATAAGCTTAATTGTTTGGTTTTACTTTTCAGGTGACAAGGCTCTGGATGGTTACAGTAAGAAAAAATACGTATGCAAACTGCTTTTCATCTTTCTTTTGGGACATGACATTGACTTTGGTCACATGGAGGCTGTAAACCTGCTCAGTTCCAATCGATACACAGAGAAGCAAATTGTGAGTACCTTAATCTATAAAAGATAAACTGTTCTGACTAATATCCTACCTCAGCTGTACAGTCTGTAAAGGTCTTGGCTTTGTTCCCCACCCCACCATCTTAAAGCCTTATTTTGAATCTAGAAATTATTCTGAAACTTAAATATCTTTGTATACAAGGAATCTTCAACCAATTGTAAAAGCTAAAATGTGCACTCTGTGTTATGCTTCTTAAGAAACTGCCTCGAGTCTTGCATTAAAGTAACTTTTTACTTTTCAGACTATCTTTTAAACTTCCTAGGTAAGATTGTGTTTATCAGAGACATGTAACTTAGTATTGTCTGAGTAACAAGCCAAATTCTTGATTTGCTCCCATTCATCTAAAATGGTGTTTTGAATATATGCTGACAGAGATTGATGAAACACCTAAACAGATAAATTAGGATAAGATTGAGTTTACTAATTTTTGTTTACTTTGCTTTCTAGCCTTTACTCTGTCTAAATACCTTTTTCTGCTCAGATGTTGGATATTGAAGAAGTGTGACATTAACAGAGAACATCATCTAAATCAGCTAAAATCAATTTATTTTCCTTTTCTGAATCCCAGGGATATCTCTTCATCTCTGTACTAGTGAACTCTAACAGTGAGCTGATTCGCTTAATAAACAATGCGATCAAGAATGACCTGGCCAGCCGCAACCCCACCTTCATGGGGCTCGCTCTGCATTGCATTGCTAATGTTGGTAGCCGGGAGATGGCAGAAGCATTTGCTGGAGAAATTCCAAAAATACTTGTAGCTGGGTAGGTATGACATGCTTCCTTTTGAGTACAACACCAATAAACCTTTTCAGCAACTCAGATCTGTTGCAGCAGCTTAATCTGTGCTTCACAACAGTGCAGCCCTGGGTTTGCAGTACAAATAGTGACAATTTCCAGTTACTTTGATATACTGGAGCATGGACTTGCTTGTATAGGTGTACAAATACAACATGGAAATTCAGACTATGTCATTATCTTGAATATCTTTTAGGGCTTTGTTGTGATCCAGTTCTTCTTGTTCTGTGTAAAAGTATGGCAGTGAACACCTCTGAAATGTGTATGTTTTAACTTCTTTATCTCTCCTGGCGTTTACACTACAAATCTGTTACAAAGTAAAGCTCTTACTGAAATGGTCCTGACTTCAAGGTAAATATGAGTATTCTGTTGTGTGAGCTTTTTTGCTTCCTTTACTTGCCATGTGAACAGTAATTCTGTAAATGGCCAAAAGTCACGGCCACCTTTCTGACTTTCCCTTTGTGTAGTAAGAAGTCTCTAAGCAGACTTGGCATAACTGTAGTTAAATAAATCTAAAATCAAACTTGTGATTGCAGGGCTAATTTGTTTTGAAACTTAAAATGTCCCATGTGTAAACAACATATTTAAACTCTCATAAGGGTATAAAATGTTTTGGAATATGCATGGATCTTAGTTTATAGCAAAATAAAAAAACGTTACGTTGCACAAGAACTGGAGTCTAAATGTCAAGCACTGGAGCTTGCAAATGTTGGAAATGTGCTTGCTTATGCAACACTGATTCTGACTGTGTCTATTATGTGCACTTGAGTTGGCAACAAGAGGAAGAATACAACATGTGGTATCTAGTTGCAGCATAACTCTTGGGAGGTACTTCTGAACTGACGAAACAGTGTCTCTATAATGCCACTCGTAAATGCTGTTACTATTTTGCAGAGCTGAAATGCAGTATGGACCAAAGAGAACTAGGAGCTAGCACCTAATGCTCTGTATGGGTTGGGTCTGGTGGAGGAAGCGGGGCGGGGGTGGGGGGAGAATCTATCCTGTAATTCTACCTTTCCCACATGTGGAATTTCCTGTGTAAGGGTGTGTGTTTAGAGATGGCATGCTCTGTCGCCCTGTCAGGCCTGTTGCTATCCTGTTCTTCGCAGTCCTTGTCAGATGCTAGTCTCTATGCAGTATAGTGGAGATAGCACTGCAGTGATGAGTCATGAGTTTTAATAAGATAACCTGAAAAAGTTCTGAAAATTGCACTTAGTCAGCAGTTGCAGATGGAGCACACAACCTGCAGTTCAGACTTCCGCGAACTTTGAGCTGTGTCTGTTTTGAGATCAGTCTTCAGGGCCTCATTCCTTCTGCATTTTGAAGAGAATATGTATCTCATACATGTATATGTCATGTCTGAGCAAAATGAGCACTGTCAGTTACATTTGCAACTTCAGTGTAGCTCCTTTGGCTTGAATATAAATAGAAGGGAAGGAGTAGACAGGAAGGAGAGGAATAGATTTGGTTTGGTTTTTGGTTTGGGATTTGTTTCTTTTTTTACTGAGCTACAATTTCATCTCATGGAAAATTGGTAAATTCATAAAGAATAGGGGAACTGAGTTTCTATTAGGAATTGTGAAGATTTCAGGATGTTTAACCAGGTTTGCACAGTATAAACTTTCAGTGCTAAAGCTCTACTTTTTAGCTGCTGTTTGTACAACGTACTACACTGACTACTCTGTGGAAGGGAGTTCACTGAACTAGCAGCATGGATGGCAAGGTGAATGGATTTGTGGGTTGCATGCCTGATGATGTCTAGATGACTTGCATGTTAGTTGTAGGTACTGAAGCTGCTGAATAGGTAACAATTGGTATGGATACACAGGACTTATCAGGAGTTCCAGCTTTGGTGCCATGCTGTACCTTAACTGTTTGACTTCAGTCAGTTTGGAAGAAGCTTGTACTTGTGGTTAGGTGAGCTTGTGTTCATCTTAATGATGAACTTTCAGTTCCAAGAAAAAGATCTGAAATGTCACTCAAGTTGCAAAGAATCGTTTATATAGAGGCTACTAGACGTGTAGTGGTTGAAAACTTGACTAGTTAAACTTAGCAGACAAAATTTAAGAGCAACAGTTACTGTAACATGGGAAGAAATTAGTGAATTTCTGTTGAAAAGATGCTACCTGGCCAGGGATGCTTGAGTCAGTGCAAAGACTAGCATAATGCTGTCCTGCAAATCTTGCTGAGGTTTACCTACTGTATTATCCATATTTATATCTTGCAGAGACACTATGGATAGTGTGAAGCAGAGTGCTGCCTTATGCTTGCTGCGTTTATATAGAACTTCTCCTGACCTTGTCCCAATGGGAGACTGGACATCTAGAGTGGTGCATCTCCTCAATGACCAGCACTTGGTAAATCAGCTTCATTATGCTTCTCGGGCCTACATGATTATACAATCATGTCACTTGTGGTGTTAAATACACCATTGATTTACTGCTTATTGAGTCTTTCAAGCAAGCGGGTTACTGTTTTCTTCAGGCTTGGAGGAAGAAGTGGAAGGAGTTGCCCTGTTGTAGTTGCTGTTTGTATTGATTTTTTTTCCTAATAAAGCTTTGTTTGCCTCTTTATTGGAGACATAAGAATGGTATGCACAAGTTCTTTTTTTGCTTTGACTGTAAACAAATTCATCTTGCACATTGTGATCCTAAGTCGTATTGGACAGGTGTAATGTTAGTTTTCCTAGGCCTTTGAAGATTAGATCTGGACTACAAATGCAAGACCTGATGTGTTAGTGCTTGGACTTCTTTGATTTGTTGTTCTTACCTTGCTCATTCAGAAAAACCTATTGCTCTAGATCAGCAACGTTTTTCCTTCTGCCTAGGTACTTTGTGAAAGTAAAGCTATTAAGATTTGTGCTTCAGCAGTAATAAGAATGTGTTAGTTTTCAGTAATATTTTATATTACTTTGTTTGTTTTACAAAGCTCTCTCTTTGTTGGATTATCGAGAATTCTTTGCAGGATGATCTGCTGCATCCTATTCTACTAATGCATCTCTTGTGTAATAAGATGATTTTCATCCAGGCTTTATTTTAATGTACTTGTGTTATCTTAGATATATTATCTAATCATGAGACAAAGCTAATACAAAAATAGCCTGAACCGCTCTGCAAGCATGACAGTATCATGTTGTTGAAAATCCTGTTGGATTTTGAAGATGCGTAATTAGTCTAGATGCTAAACAAACTGGGAGCTTTTAAACATGAGGCTTTGTCACTGGAATAACCTTACTTTTGTTGTACATTAAAAAACACTTGCGGTGAAAGATGTAAATGGGCAGCATCTTAAACTGTTGTGAAATGGAATACATTGTTTTGTTTTTATCTAGGGTGTGGTTACTGCAGCTACAAGTCTGATTACTACTTTGGCACAGAAGAACCCAGAAGAGTTTAAGACTTCCGTCTCCTTGGCAGTGTCTAGGTTAAGCAGAGTGAGTCCAATGATAACCCTGATAATGCTTCACTGTTGCTTAATTTATTTAGTTTTCTAGGTCATGTTAGCTTTAGTGTACCATTAAAAGTGAAGACGATTCAGTTTTACTTCATATAGCTGGTTCAGCTAACATCTTTTAACACTTGTTGCTTATGAGGGCAGAAAACTGTATTGGGTTGCCCAAACTTTCTTGGTGTGGTCTTTGGTATGCTCCAAGTCTGTGTAGCAGAAAGACATCTTTCTCTCTCAGCTGCTTGTATTTGAAAGCATCCTTATGGTGTAGAGGAGTTTTTAACCCTCATTTTCTGTTACTCTTAATGTCACAGAGTAGTTGGATTGAAGAGTGGTTCTCAAAAAAACAGCCTATACTTCTACCTTTTAGATAAAGTTCTTAAAAGATGAGTCTTCTTCTTATTGCCTCTTCTGAGCTGCAGCTAGGTTAATCATCAGTGTTTGATAATGTAAATAGGTGCAGGTGAGTTAAGAAGCAGCAGGGGTTGCAGGGAGAAATAGAGAAATTTCTGTAAGTTAGCATCTTTGTGCTAGAAAACTCAAGGTTACTATTTTGAGGTGGGGGGGTTGTATTTTGGAAGATATGGAAGACATGGGAAGATACTACTTTACAAATGTACTTTTTAGACTCAGATTTACGTGGCATTATATGCAAAATTACTTGTAGTTCAGAGAAATTTTAACTTTTTTTAATACAAAGGCTTTGGCTAATAGTTAAAAGCAAAGGAGTGCTGTGGAAGGTGCATAGCCTTCTGTAATGCAACAGCAAGAATTGGAATTTCTTTGAGCAAAGCTAGGCCAAACTCATGCTTATCCTGCAATCCAAGCAGGAGAGGAAATCAATGAAGAGGGCTACTCCCTCTGAAACCTACTCTGATCTTTTTCACTTTTCACTGTGCATATAAACTTCTTCTGTGAAAGCTATTAGTTGTTTTTTCTGGATTGTGACTATTACTGAAGGTATTACTTGCCGGTTCTGCATTAACTCAGTCTGTCATCGCATGTTGTGCATGAATTACAAGTTCATCAATCAGCAGTCAACACTATATTTAGGCTTTCTCTTGGCTGGATAAAAAAGTTACGAACCAAAGAAAGTCAAGCTTCTAGCTAAACATTTTGATGTTATAAGGTGGTCATCTTCATTCTATAGAAAAGCAAGTATACTTTCAGGAAGAGACTTCTTAGACTACTGTATCCATAAAACTGAATTTCTAGTGCTAGGGAACCTGATGGCTTACTCAGTGTGACAAGTTGCACCCAATTCATCTACTGAATTGAGCATTGCTAGTGACATAGTTTTGTAAGACTCCATCAAAGGTAACCTACAGTGTTTTTTCAGTCCTTCTCTCCATTGTGCTTCAATTCAGTAGCTGATACATTGTCCACTTATTTTATAGATTGTAACTTCTGCATCAACAGATCTTCAGGACTATACCTACTACTTTGTTCCTGCTCCTTGGTTATCTGTGAAACTTCTGAGGCTGTTACAGTGCTACCCACCTCCAGGTAATGCACAAATCGCAACAGTGGTCATCTCTTGTGCAGTGTGCTATCTCAATTGCTACTGTGCTGTAATGTTGTTGTAACGTGTAGTGCAAGCACATTGTCTTAAGAGGAGGATATTGAAATCTGAGCCCTTGAATGTTTAAGTTATATCGTGTTTAATTTTAACAGAATTAAGACTAGCTTAGAGCAAAGAGTCAAGCCACTGTGCATCTTACAAGCTAGTTGCCACTGCTGTCTCAAGTCATCTTTAATGTTATCAGCTATACTAAATATTTGAGACGTATTGTAGTGCAGATCATTCTTGTCTTGGCTTTTCTCACTCAAAGAGAACTATGGCTTAAAAGTCTCTTTCCAATTATATTGGGGCAGGGTGAACTTTTCTTTAATGTATGAGAATGCTTTGGTTAATTTAAGTAGTGGAAGGCCAAAGGTGAGGACTAGGGTGTTGAGCAAAATGTAGTTGTCCAACGGCTTCTTCTTCTCCAGAAGACCCTGCGGTACGTGGTCGTCTAACAGAATGCCTGGAAACTATTCTTAACAAAGCACAGGAGCCACCTAAGTCAAAAAAAGTACAACACTCAAATGCAAAGAACGCTGTGCTGTTTGAGGCAATAAGCTTAATTATACATCATGACAGGTGAGCTGTGAGAACACTTCTGTTATGAGAGGACTTTTACAGTGAGAAGTTGTGACTTGGTCTTGCATGCTAAATGGAATTTTACGGGGGGGAGAAAGGGAGGGAGAACAGAATATGAAATTACTTGCCAGATTGAAACGCAACCACAGCAATGATATTGAACAATATTAATGAACTATGTTGCTGTCAGCATACTTTTTTTATTGCTTTTGTTTCTCACTGCTGCTTTTTTTTTGGTATTTTGTGTTGACCTCACTACTCTAAACCGAGTTCATTTGCTCACAGTGTCTGAATTTTCATTTCACAGCAAGGCATACTAGCAGACACCTGAGGCATTTTAAGAAATTTCCACTGCAGAAGTATTGTTCTGTATTGTGTTCCCAAACCTGTTGCTTTTAACCCTTTCACTTTCTCTCCTGTTCTGTGCAGTGAGCCAAATCTACTAGTCCGTGCCTGTAACCAGCTAGGTCAATTCTTGCAGCACCGAGAAACTAATTTGCGTTACCTAGCACTGGAAAGCATGTGCACGCTTGCCAGCTCTGAATTCTCACACGAGGCTGTGAAAACACACATAGAAACAGTTATCAATGCATTGAAGGTAAATATTTAAATGTGTGGTCTGTTTTGAGTGTTGTCTTCTCCCTGATACCCTCTCTTCTGCTGTCCTAAGTCTCAAGCTAATAATACTTGGCAGGGACAGTGAGTCATTCTCAGAAATCTGCTCTAGGTTTTTTCCCTAGTTGTGGCAAATGTTATTGTGCTGTCCATGATGCTGGTCACCTTCAGTTCTGCAGCGTACTAGTAAATCTGATACTTGTAGCTGTGGCCCCTGTAACACTTTGGTATCTCCTCAAGCTGTAGATTGAAGATAAATAGTTCTTTCAAAAAGTGGAATTTCAAAATGGAGAATGCTGGCAAGACTGATATCAGATGCTATTCCTTCATCCCAGTAGCTTTTCTAGGGAACAGTAGAGCAGATCAATTTCTACTGCAGAATCAGAAAGACAGGAAGCCAGAAATAAAAATTCCCAGGCTACACTTGTGTGGAAAAGCAGAAGTTGAAAGGTGAAGACAGATTTGCATGTAAATTTACTTGCACATTTCAGTGTTTACACGTACTATTTTCTTCCAAGCTGATGCTGTATCATATTGCCTTCAAAGAACATATCTATTGTAACTAGGCTTCTCTTGATACAAAGCAAGCTCAACAGTAAGCCTGCAGGTAGCAGGTAGCCTGGTCATGACAGTTTCAGCCAGTTATTAGTGCATTTGTGGCTAGTGGTGCCAGTTATCAGTGCACACTAGACCACAAACTCATTCACCCTGGTTAGATACTAGTGGAGTATTCTGTGCAAACTCCTCCATCCTTGAATATGTATAATAGAAACAAAACCTGATTATTTGAGTTTTTGTAATACTATGGAGATTCAGACAGCTTCCTGCTTTTACAGTGACCTTTTTCTAGGTGATTGAAAGTGACAATAACATGAGAAGCTCACATCTTATATGAAGGATATATCCACGTTCATTCTGCATCTGAAAGATTATTTAAAATGCATTTGTCTTAAATTTGACTTTAGATTGTAATAAGTTTCATCTGAAGTTTTTCATGTGCTTTTCCAAATAAATCATCTTGACCTTTTGCCTTTTTGCAGACTGAAAGAGATGTAAGTGTACGACAAAGAGCTGTAGATCTCCTGTACGCAATGTGTGACCGAAGCAATGCCCAACAGATTGTGGCTGAAATGCTGAATTACTTGGAGACTGCTGATTATTCCATTAGAGAAGAAATTGTGAGATACTTGTAGTTTTCCTTATTTTTTTTCATAGTTAGATTTGGTACCATACATATCACTTACTGCTGTGATTAGATTCTTTTTCATGGTGCTTTAAAAATAACCCCCCAAATCCCTTAAGTTGCTAGACTAATAGCAAAGAATGTTCTCCATTTAGGTTAAACTAAGGTGGGGGAAACCCTTTTGGAAACCAGGATTATTTTAAAAACTTATTTTGGTCTTGGGGCATTGCATATAGAAAGTGAAGTGAATTTTATCAAAGCTTGAACAAATAAAATCTCTGGATCCAAGGGTTTTGTTCTTCTCCAGTCAACTGCTTAATAGCTTCAAAAATTAGTGTGATAAATCCTTGTTTTTAGATTGAACTACATACTTCATATGCTCTGAGAGCATCCTCAGTCTGATTCCGAAAACCAACACGTTATCAGCTAAGAGAGGCCTGATACCTTATCTCCTTCCTCCCAGCAGGAAAAAAATTCACAAGTAGAAATGCTCACTTGGCTACCATTCTAGGAAGCTCATTGAAACCTGTACTACTTAATTATTTGGCTCAGTTAAGTGCTAAAGTTTCTTAATGGGAGAAGTTAGAATACAGTGTTAATTGGTTTACTGCTTGTACTCTGTTGTGGTGATCTAGCTGTCTTGGAAGTTAATGTGAATTTCATTCTTTTAATTTACTGCTCTTAGAAGAATAGGTCAATATGAATGCAACCGCTAGGAAATTGTGGTGGTCTGTTCCAATGCTGATTGTTCATTTTGGGATATAATATTATTATGACCTGAAAAAGCCTATTGTGTTTGGTAACTATGATCTGACTCTGCTAGCTTGAGCTTTCCATTTTTTGTTGGTTTGGTTTTTATTTAGAGGTCTTCAATTTCCTACTTGGTCCCCATGATGGTTTAGTTGGTGTTTTTATAGTAAACAAAAAATGTTACTTAGATACACAACTGAAAAGCCCCAGATGCACTATGGCCATATGCATTATGGGGAAAGCGTTACGGACCTGGCAACTGCTGTGTTCTGTCAGTACATGAGCAAGCTGATGCATCTGAAATTGAGGCTTCTGGGCTGCCATGGGATATCACTAGTCTATGTGAAAGTGAGTCTTGATACATAGCTTCTACTATAAGCTAGCCCATCTTCTTTATTCTCTAACGTGTACAGGTTCTGAAAGTTGCAATTCTCGCTGAGAAATATGCAGTGGATTATACCTGGTATGTGGACACAATTTTGAATCTGATTCGCATTGCTGGTGACTACGTCAGTGAGGAAGTGTGGTACCGAGTAATTCAGATTGTCATCAACAGGGATGATGTTCAAGGGTATGCAGCAAAGACTGTTTTTGAGGTGAGAATAACTGTTTTTAATTCACTTTCAAAGTGAAGTAGGAATCAAACAAATGCCACATGATCTAGGAGGTATGTGTGCTTCCCATGTTAGGAAGGAATTTTTCCAGAAAATAGTGCAAAAGCTTTCTGTAAAACTAGCATCATAGATTTTTCAGAGCCAGAGGTTATGTTAAGTTGATGAGAAGTTTCTCTGGCTTGTACAATGTGGAATACATCTGGTACTGTTCTGGTTTAATTGAGGGAAGACAGGATGGGTTGTGCTGGGTCTCTTGTTACTTTTAGTGGATGACATTGAATGGATCGCTTAGTAGAGAAGTTATATTACCTGGAGAATTACTGAAATGTAGAAAAAATAGAAACCTTTTATAAAGTGGCTTGGCTTTTTGATTTTTGGGGGGCTTTTTTTTTTTTTTTTTTTTAAACTTTCTGCATGCAGGAATTCAAAACATCGAAAATGGTAACTTGATCCTCCAGGAGAATTTACTCATTCCTTCTGTTCAGGATCTGATAAAACTGGAATTTGCATTATTAAAGGCAAACACTTTCAAATGTCTGGCCTTGCTGCTCTGATTTTTTTTGTTGGTTGGTTTTGTTTGGATATTTCACGTGGACTTTCCACTTCATTTCGTTTCCTGAACCTTTAAGCTGACTTTCAGAACTCTTTCCTGATGTGCGTTTCTTCATACTCAGTAAAGTCAGTATTTTGGTCTTGGACAACATAACACATTCTTGAAAAGTTTAAGTGTATGAATGTCCTTCTGACACCCCTAATGATGTAAAGGGAAAGCAAAGCAACTCAGTCTGTCTTCAGAAGTCCACCTAACAGTGATTTTTTTTTTTTATTTATTTATTTTTTAAGCAGATAATACATTAGAGGTTCTTCTATAAAGTCAGACTACCTATCTTGCTTTTCTCTTGGGTACTTTATAGTGCCTAGACCTATTATCTACTCTTACAGGGAAGTAGACTAGGAAACTAGACACGTAAGTGACAGAAAAGACCTCTTTTGATAAACTGCAGTTCAATGGCTGTTAATGTGTTTTTACAGGCCCTTCAAGCTCCAGCATGCCATGAGAATCTTGTAAAAGTAGGTGGCTACATCTTGGGAGAATTTGGAAATCTGATAGCAGGTGATCCAAGATCAAGGTAAAACAGCTACGCTACTTGGATATAATAGTAATACTTTCTGTAAAGAATGTAACGTCTACTTAATATTTCTAAGGACCAGTTAACAAATAATTTGTTCTTGGTAGTAATGCATTGAGAATTATCATGTCTACAAAAGCTGAACCTTTTCTTCTTCCTGTCTTTAAAGCCCACTCATCCAGTTCAACTTGTTACATTCCAAGTTCCATCTGTGTAGTGTTCCTACCCGAGCTCTGCTTCTGTCTACCTACATCAAGTTTGTGAACCTGTTTCCAGAAATCAAAACTACAATTCAAGATGTACTGCGCAGTGACAGTCAGCTGAAGAATGCTGATGTTGAGCTGCAGCAGAGAGCTGTCGAGTATTTAAGGCTCAGTACTATTGCCAGTACTGATATATTGGTAGGTATAAATGGTGGATTTTTTTATTATGCAAAATTGCTTATCTGTGTCATCTTTTAACAAGTAAACTCCATTAAACCTTATCTGATTGCTCAGAAATGTTCATGCAGGATTAAGGATCCACAATATGGGTGCTGATTATTTTAGTCTCCCTAATTCAGCTGCAGTTATCTGTAATTTAGACCTGAAATCAAAGTTGTTACTTTTTAGTGAGACAAATGTCTGTTAAAGCAATGCTAATCTGAAGCTGGGAAGCCAGTGAAAGATGGCATAGTGCAGGACATTACAAGATTCAGGTACCAGAAGGCTAGTGTGTTGGTTTGAGAACCTGATGGTGGTCAGGAAACTTGTAATTGTGCTGAATTCTAGAGATAAAAAAAAAATATAATCGAAGTTCATTGTATTTTAACCTGATGCTCTTGGGTCTGGCCAGAGCATGACACATTAAACCTGGACATATAATTAATGCTTAGGTCTGACTAGATCCTTGGGAAATCTGTGGTTTCACTCTAGGTTTGTTTGACTTAAGGACCATTAGGTCTACTATAATCTAATTGTTTTTTCTATTTAATATCACTTTACCAGAGAAAGGATAAGCTTTTGTTTTAAACAGCTGCTTTGGAGGACTTTGGAAAGCTCTTCTTAAAAGCAAGTCTTACTCCATCACTGTACAATAACCTGTGTAGTCATTTTCTGTGTGGATAATTGTCTGCTTTTGCCTCATGCGATCTATAATGTTGTATCTTTTTAAAGACCAGAAGGTGATTTTTCTGTAAGATTAGCTAATGCACTGGTTTTTTTCTGTGATAAGGCTACAGTGCTGGAAGAAATGCCTCCCTTTCCAGAGAGAGAATCTTCTATTTTGGCTAAACTCAAGAAAAAGAAAGGCCCAGGCACAGTTACTGACCTGGAAGAGATCAAAAAGGAGAGGAGTTCTGATATGAATGGAAGTGCTGAACCTGCCTCTGTCAATGCCAGTGCTGTTGTGAGTATAAAAAGAGCTATTTAACTAATGTAGATGAAATGCAAGTGAGAAGAGAATGGCTTCCTTAAAGTGTCTTTTTAGAGGTTTAAAACTTCTCTCAAATTTTAAGGCTACGGGTGTTTGCTATAAAGTAGCCAGGGAACATACAGGTACTTCACCCCTACTGCGTGCTTGGATGCAGCTTTCTTTTGGAAATCTGTGTGTAAATGAGGACAAACATCTGTAACCTAAAAGAAAAAATTCCTTTTGTGTTGTTACTTTAAAAAATACTGCTGTAAACTGAGAAATGATAATCTCCTTGCTGGTGAAATTTCAGTGAAGGTGAGGTGAAAAAATTAATATATTTATTGAATTGTAATCTGTCAGCTGTTCTTATGCTCTGTCTAAAATGGTGGGTATTTTGCATCTTGTTTTGGGCTGTGATTGTTTTTACTAGCAGTGTACAACACTTAACAGGGATGTCTCTAAATCAATGTAATGTTGTTACTCTTTATTTGACAGTACTGTTTGAGTTAATTTATGGTAGACAAGGCCACAGCCTTGTTTATTCTGAGCTGAAACTTAATTTTATTGTCAATTAAAGCTGGTAGGGTGAATTGTTCCCATAATACAATACTTGTTTCTGGTTTTAATGACTAACATTACTTGTAATTATATTTGAGGTGTAGTAGTAGGTTACCTAAGAGGAAGAAATATTGTAGCATACTCCCTGCCCAGTTTCTTGTAGCATAATCCTTTTATGTACTGCAATGACTAAGAGTAGAATGTTCCAAGTGCAGCATCTTTGAATGGACAGGAATACCTTTCCAGCTGAAAAGTTGCCAAACTTAGTTTGCATGCCAAATTGACTGAGGTGGCTGGCAGTTAGAATTGCATTATGCTTCACTTAGTGTGCTGCAGCCATGTAAGAAGCTCTTGTTACCTTCATCAGTGGCTTTGATGTGTCCCTGGCCTAGATGCCAACAATGAGTTCCAAACTACAGTTCCAACTGTTTGTTTTCAGTAGATCTTACTGATTGGCTTTTGAAATGTTTTGTTATGCTGCATCAAATTCAGGCTTTGGGGTATATGATAACTTTGAGCTGGCTTACAGAAACAACATTTTGAACTCAGTCCAAATGCACCTCATGACTCATCCTCACCATATCTATCATGTTGTAGGCTGTTGATGTCTAGTACATAAACATTTTGTTTAACAATCTCTGCTTTGCTCTTGCACGTGGCTTGGGCACGTATATGCAGCCTCTGTTGCATGATTCTCTGTCTTGGTTATTTGAGAAAAAAATTAAAGGTCTTGCCTCTGCCTTTTAGTGTTTGCATCTTGAACTAGCTACAGGCTCTGCCTTTTTCCTGGTTAGGTTTTACATTGTTTCTAAGGCTTGCGAAGCTTCAAAAACCCAGGACTAAAATTGATAGTGAATTTTAAAGGTGCTACGATGATTTCTTTTAGATTTGTTCCTGGATGGATTCTTCATGAAAGAAAAGCAATGCATTTGAATGTTGTCCTCTACAGCACTTCGTTTCCCTTGAAACTAAGAGGGGTGAAAAACATTATCATCTTCTGCAAAGTCAAATTCTAGACAGATATATTCTGTTTTTTTTTATTTAATGGTTAGATGGACGTAACTCTCTTCAAAGGAGAAAAAGAAACCCACATCTGTAAATGACCTTAAGTTGAATTGCAAGGTGATAATTGCATTCATGAAGCCTCCTACATCCATTCAAAGCTTGATTTGCAGTGGGGAGAGGCATTTTGCCATGACTTGGTTATCTATGCAAGAGACATAGCTTTGAGTTTTACTGTAGTCTTAACCCTAAAATATCCTGTCTTCCCCAGTCCACTCCTTCTCCATCTGCGGATCTGCTGGGTCTGGGTGCCGCCCCTCTCACCAACTCAGCTCCCCCACCTGCCTCTAGTGGTAGCCTGCTGGTGGATGTGTTTTCAGATTCAGCTTCTGCTGTTGCACCTCTCGCTCCTGGTTCTGATGACAACTTTGCAAGGTAATTAAGTCACTCTGTAAGGAAACTGGAGAAGAACATGTCTGTTAAAACAGAGAAAAAAATACCTGCAATAACTCTTGGTTTTGTTACAGCTTACTGAATGCTTTTCTGAGTGGTAGTTGTGCAGCAAGAGAGATGTTCTTGAACTCTCTGCTGGACATGCATCTTCATTGAATACCTATTCTCATGGAAGGACTGAGTTTGTGGTAGTCGGCCTGAAGATATTAGCCACACAGTATTGCCTAGTTTAATGCTGTTTTTACTTCGTTAAACTAAGCTGCTTATGCATCCTGAACGTGGTGGTTATCTGGCCTGTTAAGAATATGTTTATTCTTATTTCCATAAAGTATTCTTGTCTCTCCACTTCTGGCAAGCTGATACTGGAACTGTGAAATGGATTAGGTAGAAATATACCAGTTCTCAGAATTTTGAGATATGTTTAAAGTACTTTGGTACTGTATGACATGTGAAAGGGGGGGGGAAAAAACCCAAGTGCTTTTTCTCTTAAGAGGCTTTGTTACAAATGTCTTCCTAAGTACATTGCCTAGTGTAGTGTAGGCGCAGTGTATATGGATCCTGTTATTAGTAACATTCATGTGTAGCCACATAAATGGCTACACATTTGGCTAAAAGTGGCTTTCATTTGGCTACAATTTTGGAAATAAATAGTATAAAAACACTATTTCTTTAAAAATAACTTTTTTTCATTGGCCAAAGAATGTGTTACTTTTGCCCAGGACCAAATTTTGAATGATGACATAACAAATTCATAATGCATCTTAATGTAAAAGACATCATTAAACTAATCTGCTTGGATCACTGAGACTTTAATCAAAACTCTGTATTAGGCCACACATTGTTGCAGGTTTGCAGTGCTTAAGACTTGATCCTGTGTTTCTCTTGGAAGGCAATAAGTGGTGTTAATCATGCTACGTAGTACCAGGACTTTAAGAAGCTACACAAGCTTGTCATGTGTTGTGTGTTGTTGTGTTGTTTTTTTTTTGTAAAGAAGAGAGAAAAAGGAAACCAATACTAGTAGCTTCATAAGCAAAAGGCACCTAAAAAGAGTTTTCTCTTTCTGCAGAAGAAAGTGTAGCATTGCCCAACCCTTTGGTCTGTCTGTAGATGGTGAAATGCTTCTCTAATGATACTGAGAAGTTGCCTTTTACAGTTTCCTGCCTCTTTTTAGTGCTGTTGTCACTTTTATTTCTAATCTGTTATTCGGGTAAGTCATTCTCTGTGTGCCCATATATTCTTGCCAACACTTGATACTTGCATGTGTTTAAGAACTGGTTGTGCAGCTGTAGTTAGTGCCACTAAGGTTTGTGAGGCCACTGCTTCGAAGTGCACATTTGTAGCAGTTTAATATACATCTACATTTATGGTTTTGAACTAAACTTCTCTGTTGTCACACCTAAAAGGACTTGGTTCTTTAAGAGGTATAAATTTAAGGTACTGAACACCTTCATCTGTCTCCTGCCTTGGGGAAGAATAGCTGGTTCCTTAACAATCAGGGAGGGGTGGGGTGGGGGAGACAAGTGGGGAAAACCATTGCCTAATGCCTAAAACCTTTCTAGGTATACTGAGCTAGGGCAGCTAATAATTTTTTCGTGCTTTAAACTCAGCAGTACCGTTTTTGAGGAAGGAGGTAAAAGAAATAAGTAAGCACTAAGCTGTCTTTACTAACTCCTATCTCTGTCGCTACTGCCTTTCTTCCTTTGTGCTGCCTGAACTAGCCCTGACCTGGCTTCATCTGAGGTAGTTTCTGAGGAACCAGCTGATACTGTGCATGATGCTGATGAGCTTTTTCACAAGTAAGCAATACTAAAACCTTGCAAGGCTGGGCAACTTCCAGAATATAGTTATAAAGCAAAACTATATTGTGCATTAATTTAATACCAGCAAAACTAGAGAAACATGTGCTGTCAGACTTGTTACTGGAACACCCCTGTAGATGCTGTGGATTTTATGACCAGCTCATGAAGACACATGTTAGAGTTGCCTTTACAAATGAGTGCTATCACACACTACTCTGCAATGAGGCAAGGCCAGTGAATAGTTTTGCAACTATTCACAAATAAAGGAAAAACATGAGAGTAAATAGTCAAAAGCACTGATATTCGAGAGTATGTTTTAAGTGCCTTGTATGCAAAAGGCTGATGTTTGCTGACCACCTCTTCTACTTTTAAGTGAGAGGTGACAGAAGAAATTGAAGTCACTTCAGAATGGGCTTTCTTTTGAAAAAATACAGCTCTTAGTTGACTTATGTGATACAGGGTGGATAAAACAAGGGATTCTTTTCTCTTTCAGGTTTAAACAGTCAAAGCTTCAAACTTTTCAAATCTGCACCAACCTAATGAGTTTCAGAAGTTGTCAAGAATATGAAAAATACTAGTCTGTTGCCTGGTCCTTTATAGACTCTGTGTATATAGCATATAGTGGCTTCCTTTGTAGTTTCTCAGACATCCTATCAAATAAAAATTTCAGTTCTTTTAGTGTCCTACAAGTGGTGGTTTTGGTTGTAGAACTGTCTTCTAACTGCAGTTTTCTGCAAAGGCCTCTCTCACAGACTGATGCCCTCTAGGTTAACCGCAATCTTCATCCTCTATGTAAACCCTGAATTTTATGGCTCTAAATATTTTTAAGTATGGCTCAATTTAAAACATGCTTTTCCTCTCTTCCCCTAGGTTTGTGTGTAAAAATAATGGAGTCTTATTTGAAAATCAGTTGCTACAAATTGGACTGAAATCTGAATTTCGACAGAACCTGGGTAAGATCCTTCAGGCCAAGTTGCTACCTTTCTGCATTATCAATCCAGATGCCAGCACAATATTGCAGATAGGGCTTGTTGTTCAGTCTCTTTAAAGGGAAATATGATTTCATGCCTAACCTGTCCCAAGATCTCTGCTGGTTGTGTCTCCCTGGCTTCTGAGTGGCTTTTTGTTTCCTTAAACTCTACAATTATTAGTAGCTGCAATGAACTGCGAGTGTGAAGTGGTACTAAGCTCCAGCTCTTGCTGCTGAGATAACAGACTGGGACAGGCAGGGTTACAAAGGTCCATTCTCCTCAGTTCTTGTAGCTCACAGCATAGCTTATTGTAATAATATCATACACAATACATTTCAGGCATGTCTGTCATAACACATTAATGCACAAGATACTGAAAAAAACTAGGAAAGAGCTGGGAAGAGTGCACAGGGCAGCACTAGGATTGCTTCCTTCTCCCCTTCTGCATCACTTTTGGTGCCATAATAGCCTCTGCACATAAAAAGTAACCTTTTCTGGCAACTGAAAGACTTACAGTTATGATTTAACTGCCTGTGTTACAGCTAATGTGCAAGAGGTCTGATGGTTTGTTTCAGCTTACTTCATTTTAAGCTCTGAATATCTTGAAGAATCCATGTGAATTATGTGCTTGTTTATAAAGTTCTTTTAAATAAAGATAGAAAGACAATATATTAGATGCTTGAAGTGCAAGTGACTCGGTACGATTGCACATGGTGTACCTAAAATCTCTGTCGTCTCTTTCTTTCTAGGACGTATGTTCATATTTTATGGTAATAAGACATCAACACAGTTCTTGAATTTTACTCCAACAGTCATTTGCTCAGATGATCTGCAGTCAAATATCCTTAAATGCAGAAGCATGTGTCTGTTCCTGTTTGGGTTTTCAGTTTTATGCCACACAATTATAGTTAAGCTTTTGGATGAAGGCATTGAACATGGAGAAATAAAACTTGTTGATAACTTTCTAAAGCTCTTATTGAAAGAACAAGTCTTGAGCAGAGATGGAAGATTGTGTCCTTAAAGCTTTGTTTGCAAACACTCATCTTACTCTTGAAATAAGGAGAAACTGGGCTAAATAAATGTGTAACATAACTCAGTAACTTTCTCCCCTGTCATGAAGTAGCAGGGCTGTAAAGGTGGTGTCCTTCAATTCCTGCATTAGTAGATCTACCTCCATCTCAAGTCTGAGGTTAAGACAACACACACACACAGATGATGATACTTGAAAATAAAATCTTAACTTACAATTTATCCCTAGTGCTCGTATGGCAAATGTAGGATTTCTGGAAGTCTGTGTAATCAAGCTCCCTGGACTCAAAGCATCCCTATGATTTTCCCATCAGAAGGAGAAAGGCCTGTGTAGTTTTTGGTTTTTTTAATTGTAAAGTCTGTCTGTGCCTTCATACCTTACTTAGGGCATCTTTCTTTTAAGGATGTCTAAATACTTAAAATTGTGGGAGTTATTGCTTTCCAGGTGTGTCAGTATGAAAAAGGAACCTTTTCTACTGTACAAGAGTTGAGCTTTGAATACTTAGTAGCATATAGAGAATGGGTAGACATGATGTGAATTCCTCATTTAGTTCATTGGAGGATTTGCTGTTTTATCAATTAATTGAACAGTTTCCTTAACTACTTCTTATGCCTGAATCTCCAGACAAAACCTGTTGACCCCACAGTGGATGGAGGTGCACAGGTTCAACAGGTTGTGAATATTGAATGTGTGTCAGACTTCATGGAAGCTCCAATCCTGAATATTCAATTCAGGTAAAACACAAGATCCAAATGCTAGTGAGTTAATTAAGTGAAAGGTGTTAAATCTGTCCTGGTCTTCAGACTAAAGTCTAGAATAGGGACACACAAAGCTGTCTTGAGTACTTCAAGTACATACTACTTGAAAAATTGATCTAACTAAGCTTTAAGCTACTAGGGAATCCACTTGGAAAAATGTGGTTTAAAAAGTGCAAACTAATCAAGAAGCAGCTACAGATAATGTCTCCATGACTTCTCTCTCTGCTGACCATGTAAAACAGCAGTCTTCCTGTTTGCTTAAGAAATCTTGACAGGAATGTACGCAGTAATTTCTGCCTTCTGGAAACCAATAACACTAATGCAAACAACTTGGACTGGAAATAGATGCAGCCAAAAAAGAGTCTGGTTATGTTCACTCAACATCAGCCTTTGGGATATCCTGATTCCTGGGCTACATTCTGTCATTCTGGTCTAAACTGGTGCTTAGGGTGCTTACAGGTGCTTAGGGATATATTTTCACTCCTTTGGGTGCTAGCTAGAAGGATAACAACTGCTGCTGAAATTGAGATTTTTTTTTTATTAGAAGTTCTGCCAATTCACTTTCATGTGCCATCAAAGCAGAGCAAATTTCATCAATGATGGATTAAAACTATCTTAGAAATACCAGTTGATATCTGCAGTTGATGTATTTTCATCCTAAACAATTGCATCTTTGTGTTCACCTGAGTGGCTTGGTTGATTTAGGCTGCATGGCTTCTGGCTATGCTGCATCCACCATGTGCTTTTCTCTCCCACACGCAGGTATGGTGGGACGTTTCAGAATCTTTCTGTAAAACTACCCATCACGCTGAATAAATTCTTCCAGCCAACAGAGATGTCTTCTCAAGACTTTTTTCAGCGTTGGAAGCAGCTGAGCAAGTAAGACTTTGTCTGTACTTGGACTTGAGGGTCTTGTGGTGGGCAGAGGGAAGAAAAAAGGTGTATTATGGATGCAGTTGGTGCAGTGCCCCATTATAAACTCTCTCAGTTTAATGAGTTGCTATCAAACACTACTATATAGAATACACATTATACCATGTATTTGTTTTACCTTCTCTTGCAGTCCAAAACAAGAAGTACAGAATATCTTTAAAGCAAAGCACCCAATGGATGCAGAGATCACAAAAGCAAAGGTGGGTGGTAGCGTGGTGGTTTTTGTTTGTAGAGTAAAGGCAGTTTCCTTATAAAACTCTTCATGGTTTGTATGGCGGCTGGGTCCTCCTGTGACAGTATGAGTCTACCTTGGGAAATAAACCTTTGGCAGCACTGGGTTGAAGGGACTGTTTCTCATTAGGGCTTGAACTATTTACAAATTGCAATAGCAGCTAGAAACTTGAAGCTATTCAGTACACACCAATTTGGTGCTTAAAAATGACTGGAAGATACTTCAAGCCTTATACTGGAGTAATTTATACTAGAAAAGAAAACAAACTTTTTTGGAACTGTCTGCCTCTGGCAAAAAAGTGATTAGTGTGAGACAGAAATGACTTTGTCAAAAACAGGAGAGACTTCTGTTGAATCTATGGTATTTCTCAGTTGTGTTTGATAACAGGTTTTTTTTCAGTAACAGTTATTGGGTCTGCTTTGTCACTTCATCGGTGTTATTGGATCATTCTTTAATGTCTTGAACAGTGCAAATAAAGGAGTCTCCTGCCTGTTTTGCTTGGTGGTTGTGTCTGTGCTTGGGTAGACTTGGTGTTGTTATCCTGCTGTCCTCACATCTAAATCTTCTGGGTTTTCTTCATTAGATAATTGGCTTTGGATCAGCCCTGCTTGAGGAGGTAGATCCCAATCCTGCTAATTTTGTTGGTGCTGGTATCATACATACAAAAACTACTCAGATTGGATGCTTACTGCGCCTTGAACCCAATCTCCAGGCACAGGTATCTTTTTAAGTACCTACAGCTTTCATACAGGTTCTTATTTGACCTAAATATCTGTTTGAATCTCAAATTCCTTTAAGGTATTTATTTAAAATCGCTATTGCAATAGCTGGCAGGTTCCAACAAGAACTCAAATTATAGCAGCTGGTGCTGGCCCAGTTTAAGCTGCTGCTTCATAAAATTCTGCTTCCTGTTGGAAGAGATCATTGGATTATTCCAGACTTTCTGTGGAGTCTCACTTTCTCTTGAAGGCTGGGAACATATAAAGTTTATTAGGAAGAAGCTCTTCCCTGTGAGGGTGGTGAGGCGCTGGCTCAGGTTGTCTGGAGAGGCTGCAGCTGCCTCATCCCTGAAAGTGTTCAAGGGGCAAGTTAATGCTTGGAGCAACCTGGTCTAGTGCAAGGTGTCCCTGCCCATGGCAGGGGGTTGGAACAATATGATCTTAAAGGTCCCTTCCAACCCAAACCAGTCTGTGGTTCTACAAACAATTGTTTTGTTCACCTTGGACAAGATTAAGTATAACTCTGACTGCTGTTTTAAATTAATAAAAGAAGATTGGCTAAAAGAGAAAATATAAGCAAATGAGCACAATGTTAATACTTTTCCTCAAGCAGTTTGATAGAGATTTTATCGAAGTTAAGTGAGGACTAAAAATAAAGCTTGGGTGGTAGGTCTTCTGTTTTCTAAAGAAGTGGCAGTAGAGAGTCTTGAGACTTCCACATTTCCTGCTCTTAAAAGAAAAACCTTTAGACAACACATTGCTGTTAAAGCCTAAAAGTATTAGAACAATGTTAACTGTCCAAAAGGGCTTGTGGATGTGCCTTGGCCTGTGATTTGAAAAAGCTGTGCTGCTCAGTGCTGTCTGCCTCTGTTTACGTTTGAGGTCTTTGCTACCAAATCTAACAGCACAAGTAAGATATAACCAGTAGCTTTCACTGCCCAACTGTGCTTTCATTTAATGCCAAACTGTGTATAAAAAGTAAGGATTTTTCTTATGTTCTTTTTCAGATGTATAGGCTCACACTACGAACCAGCAAAGAAGCTGTATCTCAGAGATTATGTGAACTGCTGTCAGAACAGTTTTAATATTAACCATGTCAGTTTGGGTTTTTCCATTTATATCACTGTCATCATACTGCAAATAAATGTCTTGTACATCACTGTCTGAGTACTGCAATGTTAACCAATGCCAGCTCCCTGCCTTAATAGGACTTGACCCTTGTTTGAAATTAAGGCTATAAAATGTATAGTACAGGGAGGTGACTTTTTAAATTAGAAATTACTTAGTGTTACACAAAGGTGGGAGGGCTGTCTTGTGCTCCTTTGTTTGTTGCTCTTTTTTTGCAGAGGTCAGGCTTTTAAGTTGTTAAAGGGAAATTGATTTACATGTGGTGACCAAGGATTTCAACTGTCAATGGTGAGTAATGTTCTGCTGTGGTGCCTTTGACAGGTACTCCATCTGCTCACAGCAGAAACACTGCCTGATGGTGCTCAGGGTTATGATGATTCTGAGGGGCAAAACTCTGTAAGGTGAAACATTGCCTCACATCTCCTACAGGCTGGGAGGGCAGATTCCAAGATGTTTGGATCTGATTCAAGTGAACGTTTATGTTGTGTGTCACCAAACTTTGTATTTGGAAAAACACCACAGAAACAGAGTCTTAAAGTGTTCCTCTTGTAACTCTTTACATAGTAAAGATTTCTGACCTTTGGAAAGTAGATTGAACATAAAAGCTGTTCTTAATCCTTCTGCTTATCTCAAATAATGAGATGAGCTTCTGTGGCAAGCGGTGAGCATGTACATCATTGTTCATTACTAGGCAAACTGAAGTTAAATACCCTGTTCTGTGGTTTTTCCGTTTCCAATCATACTTAGCAAGTAAAAGTCTTAATGATGTGATCTAATGAACTGCAGAGTCTGGTAATTTGTGAAAGGAGAGGTGGGAAGAAATAAGCCCTCAAAGGGCTGTAAGATAAGCACTCTTTTGGTTGAAAATGTAATTCTTATTATTGTCCCCAGTGTACAGTAATGTTGAAACTCAAGAGGCTGACTAATATGTGAACAGTTTCCTACCTGTCAGTGGTGGTAAAAGTATCCAAGTGGTATAGAAGACTTGTGTTGACTGAGAGTAGAAGGCCCCAAAATCTTCAGCTTTTTTGGTGGTTTTTACAACCAAAGCCTTTGTAATTGGTTCCCCCTCAGCAAACACTTTTCATCCTCTCTGCTGGAGGAAGTGAGTGCAGCTTTGGCTCACACTTCCTGAGCCTTGAAGTGCAATAAAGGCTGCTGGAGCAAAGCAAAGCAGTGAGGTAGCGCAGGAAGAAGCGGCAGACAGTTGTCAGAGTACTGTCGGTCACTGTGAACTAAGTCAGCCACTGCTGATGTGAGAACTACATCTGGAGGCAACAACACATACAGATTAGTATACCTGTGAAACAGGGGGTCTAGTTGATAGTGGTGGCATTGAAGATACATTTAAACAAGGCTTCTGTTCAAGATACCCAGGCACAGGATGGGACAGGATTGGCTGATGGAGCAGGCCTGGCTTTTGTCTTTGGTGATTTGAGTCAAATGCAAGTGCAACTGGGTGGCTGTAACTTGGCTTGGTTGAAGGCTGGTGATTGTACTTGAGTCCAGGTGAAAAATGAGCATGGGTTTGGCTGTGGTGTGTGGATTTGGTTAGGTGTCTTTCGCTTGTTTTCCCAGCAATGGCTGGTAATTGTGGATGCTGTAACTGAAAGGTTGTCAATAGACCTGGTCCTTCTGCTATATTTTTTGAACAGTTGGCCCCTCTATGGCCCTTCAAGTAGTTAATCAAGACTTTTTGGTTACAACTGTCTTTCAGAATCTTCACAAGGAGTTTCTGCAGGCAGGTTGGGCAGTTGGCAGAATGCTAATAGGCTTTCTTACCTTTGGTCCTTTGGATGCTAGATGTCTCCCCTTAGTCCTGTTACTTTAACCCTGCTATTGGCTGCTACATGAGAAATCTGATGTGTGAACTAAGGGGAGTCTTAAGAAAGACAGAGAGGAGTTTCTACATCACTTTTCCCAAGTCTTGTTGTGTATCTGTCCCCTGAAAACGTTCTGTGCCCTCATTAAAGGACACCTTGGGATGTTGCGCTACTTTAGTTCCCTTTGCTTTGATTCAAGCTGTGCTAAAATGTGCATTAAAAATGGGGTATGGAGGGGGGTAGGGGAAGTGTCTTTTCAGTGGTGACTGTGTTAAGCTTATGACTATTCACACTTTGTATTAAATGTCAGCTCAAGGAAGCCGTGAGCAGAAAAGTGAACAAATTAAGGACAAATACTTGATTATTTTCTTTTGTGAATGATGGTTAACTTACCAAAGTGATGTATCCTGTCAAGCAGACAAAGTAATTTCTGCAGTAAACAGTGTTATTGTTTTTAAGTACAGTATTTTCAGGCATTGACATGTGAAATAACTGAATAGCAGAGCAGGTAGCAAATGTTCATTCTTGACCTACACTCCAGTATGTAACATTTATGGTGATCGTCTTATTTGTATAAAAAAAAAGTTCTGTCAAATTAAGTGGAGAATTTTCATATAGAAGACTATATATTAGACTATATTCATCAGAAGAACGTATTAAGATAAAATAAATGATTAGAACAGTAATCAAGCTGTGCTTCTTTTGTCTGGAGGTGTGAAAGTGTAATGAATACTTGTGTGGACTGGTTGTTACAGAACAACAATTGATGTGTGGTGGTCAATGCTTTTCTGGTGGGTTGTCAGCGGAGCCTCACCTGACTTGCAAACCTCTGCACCCCTACGCAGGTTATGGCTCTTCTGTTGGGGTGTGTGGTCAAGCTGTTTGTAAAACCTTTCATCCTATAGTGTGTAAGAGCAGTGAGAGCAGCATAGGCTAACATGGGCTATGAGGCTGCGAAGCTCACACCTGTGTTACACGCAGGCAGGACTTGTTTAAAAAGTGAACGTTGATGTAAAAGAAGGCTAAACTGCTCAATAACCCCACTCGAGCTCGTAAGTGTGTGTTTCAGGTTCTTGTCACTTCTCTGAAACTTGCTAAAAAAAATAATACTTGGGCATTAGGAGCTTTTGTGCATCCATGTAGCCTATTCTCAAATGAATTGCAGGCACAGTAATGAAGATGACATTCTACCAGCAGCAAGTGGAAAACAGTTGAGAGTGATCTGCCAGTGTCCTGTCAGAAGCACATGGTCACTGACTTCTTGCAGGGAGTGCCCTGCAAACTGCTTTGCCCAAAAGCTACATCTGTGTTAACGATGGTTCTGGAAGTGTCCCAACATGTTATATGTGTGTGTAGAAACCACACAGTCTGCTTTTGGTTCACATACCACTTTGCTTTCTCACAGCAGCTGCATGTGGTGATGGGCACAAGCACTGTGTCCACATTCAAAGGGAAAAGGTCTCCCTGTTGTGTCTCCTCCTGGGGAAGTAGCGAGCTATTCCACCAGCCCTAGCTCAACATCGAGACCCTCTTAGGCTATTGTAATTTAAAATAATAAGTCAAATAATGAGAAATAAGGCAACAAATTCAGTTCTTTCTACTTTATTTGAAAGTGAAATTTGTGTCACCACACAGTACATGGGCCAGTTTTTAGCCTCTGGTGGCACTGAGGCTAGACCAGCCTGGTCTGCCCAATCTGCCTAGGTTTTGCTTTTCCCTTCCCTGCATCATTCCCCTCCCCATCCTCATCAGGCACAATTTATCTGGTACAACCTGTCCAGGAGCCCTCACTGCAATGAACAGGTGTGTGGAAGTATTACATTCTGATCAGTGTTTCATTTAAAACAAATACCTGAGACCACCTGGGGGCCTGGCTAGTGTATGCAGCTGTCTAAAGTACAGACACAGCCCCGAAATACAGGAATTTCTGCAATGAGCCATGTTGCAGGGTTCTCTGGGTCTCGGCATGGCAGCTGGAATTCCTTCCGGAGAAGCTGGAGAGGCTGACAGCAGCCACAGGCTGTGGTGACTGCCATCCTCTCCACATTCAGCCTGGGGGAAAGAGAGGGAGGCTCGGGTAAGATTTGTATGACATCATTTCAGGCTTACAACTATTTGAGAGCATTGGGGTGTTTGTTCTTAATGGTGTGACATTCAGAGGAAGGAGCATGACCCTGGGAGCTGAAGGTTCTGTCAGCTGCAGAACTACAAGCAGCAGTGCAGTGGTTGCCTCTATTTTAAGTTCCTGAACTGACGGTGGCAGGATGAGTGTCCTGAGCCTCTACCTGTCTTTCTGAGACTGCATTTTTAAAGGCCTTATTCCTATTAAGCCTCAGACCTCGCTGGAAAACTATCAAGCTTTGATTTCCCTCTTATACTTCTGAAAAATCACAAAATACATTTAACTTTTTTAAGCTGATCACTGGACTATTTGCCGTTTGCAAAAGGTCTCTGGTGTGATCTGTAAATGAAGCTGCCAAGCTGTGAGTCTTTGTACTGCTTATGGAGAAAGAAAAATCCTCCTTCCTCTGAACTGTTGTCACCGGAACGATACTGCCAGTTCTGGGCCGTGAGGGCAGTTCACAAAGCAGTAGAAGCCTTGCATGTGTGTTGCCAAATTAAGAGGAATAAAGCCCAGGTTGGTGAAGCGATAGCTGGAATAAGCAGGTTGAGGTTTAGATTCTCTTCAGATGGTGCTGCTGAGCCTGTTCAGCGAGCCGTGCTGCTGGCCCTGCTCTTAACTTTTTATTGGGGGCAAGTGTATAAATGCAGGCTGCAATTGAGCGATTGGGAACAGTGTTACGGGAAAAAATACTTTGTTAAAAATCTCCCTACAAGGGAGAAGAGTATGCTTGGTTTCAATAAAAACAGAACTGGATTTTAACCATGACTTTCTTAGTGATTGTGATGAGCCTTAAGAACTAAAAATATTCCAGGGTCACAGCCCTTCTGCCAACTCTCAAGATAACACGTCACTCACTTGGGGTTCAAAATGCTGGAGGACACCTGCACCAGGGTCAGTTAAAATTAGTTATTGCAAAAGCAAAACTCTTCATTGTTTTCCTGTTCTTGAACTCTGTATTTGCTTGGATTGTTGGGCATAGAATGACTCTCCTTTTTTTGGTCCCAAATACCTGTGAACTCTGTAGTCCTGCAGTCAGCTCAGTTTGACTGGAACATTGATTCCCTCCATAGTCTCTTAGTGAGGGAGCAGAACTGCCTGGCCTGAGGCAGAGCTTGGAATGGCAATGTGTCCCTGAATTGCACAGTCAGAACTATGGGACAAACTTGCATTTAGGTGAGATAAAGCTCTTATTTTGCTGTCTTGGCTATTTGAAAACAGGTATTTCTACTCTTAACTGACATTTTCTATCTTTGAAACAACAAACCACCTAAAAGCAACCTGCAGCATTGATGTCTTTAAAACAAAACAAAACAACCTGAAGAACTTAGAGAAGCAAGACACCACCCTCCCTTTACACAGTCAACCTCTACATCCCAAATGTCCTCACTAGCTGTGTTTCTAGTTCCCTGGTTTACTCTGCAATGTGCTACTGCTGCAGAGGTGCCAACCAGGTTTTTCCCCCCAGACTGATGGAGGGGTTGTTCACAACTTCCAGGTGGCTCAATAAGGGAAAGAAACAACTGTGGTAGTGCACAACCCCCCAGCTGCCCTTACTTTGTTGAAGATGGACATGATCCTTCACATCGGCTCAAAGTGATGTTTGTAGAACAGCCCTTGTAAGTTATTCTTTCTTCATATTTGATTTCTCTACAACGCTCTGCAAAGGTAAAAAGAACAAATTATAGCAGAAATTATCTTGGGCTTCTCGAGTGACCTCTGCTTGGCCCAAAGCCGCCATGCTTATTTTGTGGAAAACCACTCATCTTGGCATGAGATAATTAACAAGGCTCAAGTGAGAAGGTTTTAAACTAGATACCTTGGAGGACAGCTAAGGAAATAGAAGTGGCTGGAGTTAAAAATTGGGACGGAAAAAAAAACCTATTAGAATCTTGTGTGAAATCAACCCAGCAGCTAAAAACTGTAATCTGCTCATGGGAACACAAAACAATGCAAATAAAACAGCCAACTGGCTACTTCTGGTGGAGTTATTTCTAGTTCACAGACTCTGTAATAGATTTAACTTGTTTGCAAAATGCTTAACTTATAACTGATATTAAGGATTGATTTATTAAGCAGCCAGTTGACAGCTTCATCGCCCACCCACAGTCTGTTGTTCCTTGCTAGACAACATGTACAATGCTCTGTAGAGGTAATGACTGTCAGAAGATCTGGTGTCTTCTTCTGAGTTGAAAGTCACTGAGCACTTCATGAAGCAGAAAGCTGACTGACAACCCAGGTTTTCAAAGGAGTTTGAAAATTGTGTTTGAAGCTCATATTAGGGAGAGCAAAGACGCTGAGTGCTGTGAAGGACATTGATACACCTCTTGCTTGGTTCCTGTATAAGGGTCTTGGGAGCACACACAGGTTCCCTACAGGAAGAAAAGTTACGGGTGAAACCTCAGCCCTGGGGTGGGGAAAGCTCAGTTAATACTGTAGTAGGTACTTCGCAATTTGTTGTTGAAAAAATCATGTAACTACTAACTTGAGACAAGGCTGAAATATGCTACATCTTACACATGAAAGCTAGCTACGCCCGTGTCTAACTTTCTGGACTAAAAGGTATTGTTAGTGTTGTGCAAGACTAAAAGTACTTTTACAGCTCAGCTTAGGGCTGAAAAACTGTGCAGAGAAAAGGTCTTACTTGCAGTTTCCTGAACTCATGACATACAAGTACTTTTAAGGGCTTTCTGTTCACTGCAAGAAACAAACCTGGTAGTGCCATGGGTGGGAAGATGCTGTTCTGAAGCACTTCTCACAGAAGACGAATGTGCATAGAACATAAAGCAGGCACCTAACACACGGTTTTAGTGAGGAAAAATCTTTCCCCTTGCAGGAGTTCATATGTGGATTCTCATTCTGTGGGGTAAATATTATAAGGAGGCAGGACAACAGAAAGATCCTGAGCTCCTTGGGTGCAACTCATTTCCTCATGCTTATGTAGTCAGTCCATTTGAGCCTCATTTCTGCTAAAAAACCTGAAGCCAGCCTCTTGGGTACTGTGCCATCTGTGAAGCAGCAAGAGGAAGGGCAGACTCTGGCTTAGCAGATCAGTAGTTCTGCTGTCCCATGGTAGAGCTGATGGACCTGTATGAGCCATGCTTTGCTGGCAGGTAACACTGAAATACAGCTGAACGGTTCTGCTGTGGGTGACTGCACCCACTGCTCTGTCTTGGCTCTCATGTTGCTCTTTGAGACCAGTAGTTAACCGTAACTATAGCTTCCTTAATTGACTGTTTGGGCCCTTTTGTATAAACCAGTCTTCCGGAATAAGACTCTGGGTCACATCTTGGATGACTGGAGCAGGGTGTTCTGCTTTGTTCATTTTTTCTCTCTTAGAGGTGAGTTCCTGGTTCAGCTGATGTGATTGTAATGACAGAATGGAGGACTTTGTGTGCAAGATTCACAACTAAGGAAACAGGGTATGGTCTGTGGAAAAACTTTGACCGTGTGCTTCAAAAATAAAAAGACACAAATATTTATCTCACTTTTAAGCAGCATTGAAAAGGGCAGGCCTATGGGCTGCCACATATCCCTCTCGATTCTTGAAACAGATGAGCAAGTAAAGGCAGTGACTTGCAGGAGCTGAGGTTACATTGCACTTTCTTTAGGAATTACACAGAAAAGGACAACCACCAGCAAGTGTGGTGTATGCCGGGGCGAAGGCGATAGGAAAGAAGGCAGTATGGTATGGCTCAAGTACACCTCCCAGATAGTTTCTCCTATATATGTTGAATTTTCCCAAACAGAGAATGAAAAGCACCCAAAATTGAAATATTTACTCTTTTCTGTATTAAAACAAACATACGGAGAAGAACCACATAGGAAATCCACATTCTCTTTACAGCTGGGACAGTGCAGATGTTCTAGTTTATTCTTAGAAGAGTTAATGGGTGTCCCAGGCTAGAAAACACACTTAAACCTCTAGAAAACACAGTTAAACACATGCAGATTTTCCTTGTGTATCCACACCAGTTTTCCTGACTCCTGTACTGTAGATGCTGAAGTAGGAAAGTTTCACCTCAAACCAGCACAGAGGATGCTGCTGCTTTGTGTGCCGCCTTTCTCATGAAACTGTGCAGAAACTCTTAAAGAGTGTGGTATTCCTGCAGTCAAAACCACCAAGGCTCTAATTATGTGCTGGAGCTAAAATCAGCATCACTGTACCTTGAAAACTGAGAAAACTCTCCTCCAGAAAAGAAACCAAAAACCCACTCAACTGTGCGGAAGAAGTCCATGAGAGCTAATAGGAGGACTGCAGGGTAAGCCCAGAGCCAGCCTGTATCAGTCCTACACTGCATAATGGGGATTTTCACATTAAAACCCGAGGGATTTGGTGACTCCCCTTATAGGTGTCCTGTCAACCTCTTTAATGCACACTTTACCTACCATAGAGCTGAAATCAAAGACTTCAGGGAAGTACTCTACAAAAAAATATCTGCAGAAAAAACAAGTGGAGACAAGGCACACAAATGTTATCAGCAAAGAATCTGGGCTGTAAGAATTCAGTCCTGAAAGAGAAGTTGTGATTAAAAACAGAAGCATCATATGGGAACCAATATGAATATACTGTACCTTGCTGCACTGTTACTGGTGCAACAGAAGACAAGGATGTTGAAAGTCTAGAGGTGAAAGAAGGCAACGATGTGGTGCGAGTAGTGGTTAATGTCGTCGTTTGCAAAGACATCCTTGCAGTTGGCTCTGTTGAAGCTGTAGTAATAACAGCAGGAGCAAAAGTAACTGTTGTAGACAAAACAGTTGGAATCAAACCTGGAGTGGCCTTGGCAGAAATACTGGTAGGAACCACTAATGAAGATGTTTTACTGTGCGGGGTAAAAGTGGTGTTTGGGGAGTAAAAATATGTAGTGCTCTCTGCAGGTCCAAATGTTGCAGTGGTGAGGGTTGTAGGTGTAGGCTTGGGGCTGGAGGTTGAGGACATTGTGGAGGAGACTGTGGCCGTGGCAACAGATGGCAGCTGGGTGCTGAGCGTGCTGCTGGGAGAAGATGGAGAGCTGGGACTTGGAGATGTCTCTGTGAGAGGGACTTCTGTGCTGCTGGTGGGACTGGCCGTGCTGGAGACAGAGGTCTTGGAGGTGCTGCTGATGGAGGTGGTGGCAGTGGTCTTGTGTGTGGTGAGAGGAGGCACTATGCGTGGCACAGCTGTCTTCTCATGGGTGAAAGCTGCTGGGAGGAAAGCACAGGTTAATGGAGGATGAGGGCAAGAGGAGAAGGTAAGGGAGTTGAACAGACGCCATGGGCCTGTGCAGGAATGACAGCACTGTGCTGCACTGAGCGTTGCTGGACAATTGTGAGCAATGGAACTCTGGCTCCAGCATTCAAGCTCCCTATCTAGCTTTTCCCCTGAAAATGGAGGGGAACAGGGAGGGCCCCTGGACAGCGCATTCCAACATTCACAAGCAACCTCTGCCTTACCATGGATGATGAGCCTCTCCAGAAGTGCAT
>WBNH01003755.1:9683-26978 GCA_013401255.1 Urocolius indicus
GGTTTCAGCAGAAGTGTGAATTTTGTTTAACAGGCTCATCTTTATCATGTCTTCCTTGAAAATCAGGTTGAGAGGTAAAAATAGGGTGCTACTTTTGAAAGAATTTTGCATAGTATTAGGACAGAATTATCTAAGTCTTCCTCTGGATTGCCAGTGAAGAGTTTGTTGCTAAAGGTACTGTAGTTGCAGATTTCCTACCACTGTTACTTCATAGGATTAATTTCTCTTTCATGTATTTAGAGAAAAAAATTAATGATTGTAGTCACAAACATGACCTATATGTTACCTGTTTTGTTGTGAGTATTTTTGAAGTTAGAAGAGTGTTACGAGTACAAACTCACCCTAGCTGTAGTCTTCACTAAAATAAACATTGAAAATAAGAGAGGTTATTTATTTGAACTGTACAAACAAATACATATAATCTGGTTTATTATTTTGCTATCTTGTGCTAGTTGAACATGAGCAGTCGGAACAATGTCTATTAAACTGGGAAATAATAGTGACAGTTCAGTCACTGAAAGTGTGGCTATGAGGACGCAAAACATGTTGCAAACTAGAACTGCTCTTGTGTCTCCTCTGTTCCTTACTTTTTGCAGCCAACAGAGAAGGACTTTTATCCCTGGACATCCCTGAGTCCTGGTTATGCTGACAGACCACGTAGGAACATCTCTATAGACCGAGAAAATGTCTCAAAGCCAACTTTGTGTCCATTCTTCCCACTCTGTTCTGTTCCACCAGACTGGTTACTGTTGTAACTGACCAAGGTGAACCTGCTTTAGCAGGGGGTTGGACTAGATTATCTCTAGATGGTTCCTTCTAACCTCTTCCATTCTGTGATTCTAGGATTCTGTGATTCTTCATGTTCATGGTTCACCAACAACTGAAATTGAAGCATTTGTGGCAACGGCACACCAAACAGACAACCTATGCAGGTGTATGAGGTAGGTAGGGAACAAAACAATTTTTTTCTTTATAAAAACAATTTTACCAATCTAGTAATCTTGGAGATAGCAAATCCCAATCCTACCATAGATTTGTGTTCTAGAATCAAAAGCCTTTATCTCAAAGGGATATGCTAGAGCTATTAAATGACATATATGTTGCACAGTGCAAAAGATGCAGACCAAAAAAAAAAAAATCAATAATGAAAGCATTGTTTGTATTCACCCATTGCTTTCCTCAAAATTACTAGTTGAAGAAAGGTGGTTGTTACTTCAGTAACCTATTTTTAAAACAACTGAAGAATAGTTCTTAGTTTGAAAGGAGCAATGTTTCTTCAGCTTGAAGTGTGGTGTGTCTATAAAGGCCTCTTCATTGTTCCGATCATATACCAAGTGGTGTCTGACCTTCTCAAGATTTTGCACGTACATTAGCTGGAGCTTTAGGTAAAAATAGAACTAAATAAGCCCTTACTGAGTGTATAAATTATCTTCTAATAGTATTCATCTGAAGTCCTAGACCACAGGAATGTGAACCAAGACATTTTATATGGGTCACCATAACCTCATCTCAGATACCACTAGCATCAATGTTAACAACTGCTTTAACATCTGACAACAGAGACAAATAAAACTTTCCAAATGCTGATATCTGATATTCTTAACAGCGGCATGAATTAGTGTGACAAGGCTGGAATATCTCTCCCAGTGATTACCATGACTTCTGTCTCAGCAAGGCCCTGATGTTTCTCTTGAGGTATTGGCTGAGCAAACACACCTCTTCCTCTTGCATGAGAGATGCCTTGAATGCTGCAAAACAGCATAAGCAGCAGGCAGGCATGCTGTGTTTATACTAGGATTGTAACTTTCATGGTATATAAAGAGAGCAGAACTGTTGAGATGTGCCTCTGAGTAGGAAAAAAAAAAGAGAAAGGTTGTAGCCTGGCTACCTTTGTTTTACTGGAGCAATTCTTTATGTGGGTGAGGTATTCTTACAGCCAGAGACCATTCAGCATGGGCCTGTTCTTTCTGGTGAATGTTGATAATTCAGGTTTTGTTGAGGAAACTCAGCAGAAGGAACTCTTCTATCCTGGTGAGCTGAGGGTCTGCAGCATGTCCCACTGCCCAGCTGAGGCTGGGAGTACTGGCAGCTTCACGTACCAGGTACTGCATGGTCATATGGGGCTGCTTCATAAGGAAGACTGTGTGACTCCACAGTGAAGTTTTTCACATTTTATGAAGCTGTATTGTCTGGGGTGCTTCACTGGTTTGGACAGTGGGAGCCTGAGTTTCCATTTGCTGCATTGGTGAGGTTTCATGAATGAAAAAATCTAGGGTTTGATCCCACTTTCTTCTTTGGTTCAGCTCTGTACTTCTTGTGTCTGATGTTTAAATGTTATTTTCAGCTGTTTCAAAGGATTTTGACATAGATTGCCCTATGATTTTTCAGAAAGTTTCTCATAGACTAGTGGTAACTTTCTAATGACACATTTTGCCCACATTGTAGACTACTATATGTAGAAAGAGTTATTTCCAAGAAATCCTATCTGCTAAATCTTCTCCTTTTCCTTTTGCAAGAATTTCATTTCTGCCTGGGACACAGAAATCTGAATTGTCTCATGCACTGAGCCCAAGAGGCAGAGTAAACCACGAGAAGCAGCTGTTCCTTGCAGGAAATAAATCCATAATTGATCCTGATTATAGTATCCAAATGTGGAAGCCACCCAAGAAGAAAGACATGGCTCTCAGCCCCGGAGATAACAGCCTAGTGGCCATGAATTCTAGATTGTGAGAGACTCAAGCATCAAGAAAAAAACTTCTTGGGGACCTAGTTACAGAGTGGACTAGTATGGGAGAAACAAAAGCACATAGATGAGCTTCTCTGACATAATTTCCTCTACCATTGGAGAGTGTATTTGAGCAAATATTCTGACAGTTTATTGTAATGCCTGCCTTGCTGCAAACACCTTATCCTGTGGCTCACCATTCAGGACTCACCTGTTTTCCTCTGCTCTGAGATGGGTCAAGTGAAACTTGGGCAAAGCTGGCACGGTGTTTCAGTCCCAATATCTTCACAAATAGGCAGCACAAATATTCAATTTTACCATGTTCAGCTTTTCTCATCATGTGCAATCCCAGGGGGCCAGTGCATGCCTTTGTGCCCTCTGCTAGGACAGGAGAAACATGTCATTGGTGTGATGTTTCAGTAACACTGCAGTGTCAGGGTGTACACTATGCCTTTTGGTTTCTGCATAATTTGACACAGAAAAATAACAGCTATTATGAAGACCACAAGGACAACGTGGAGCAGACTCAGGCTGATGGCTGTGGAGTGTTGGCATGGCCATGCTGTTCTGAAGATTGCTGGCCCCACATAGGCAGTCCTTGCGAGGCTGGTCTCGAGACTGTGGTTTTCTCCCTAAGGAAGTACCAGGGATGCAGACACAATCACTGCTGTGGCAGAGGTCTTAAAGACATAGGTCTCATGTAGCTGTTCCTTGTTCTGACCCTAAGTAGGCTGATGGAGTAACATGCTTGATCAGTCTCTGAAGTGCTGGAGAGAATAACATTTTTACTTTTATACTATTACGATAGGAAACAGGTCCATAGCTAAATCCTCCTTCTCTTTCTTTTTATTTTATAGTTATAGAGTAGAAAAATAGGCCCAAAATATACTCTATGACAAAAGACTTCACTAGTGTATCTTAATATTGCAACATCTGTTTTAGTTACTGCCTGCTTTGTGCAGCTGTTATTTAAATAATAGAGGAAAAAATAATCCATATCCTTTGCTACAAGGTTAGTGCCTAAAAATACTCCATATCTGAAAAATTGTCAGAGAGAAAAAACATGACTTACTTGTGTTCTGAGTGGACAAAGAAAGGTTATTAGTTAAAAAGGAGAAGTCTTTCGAACAGTGTTGAGATCTCCCCTGTTCCCACTTACCCTCTCAGTTTGGGAGATGAAGCTGATGGTGCTGACCTACACAGTACAAGGATATCATGGGTTTGAATGGTTAGTTGAAGAAATATTATGAGCTTTCCTAACTTCTTTGTTGACATTGCTGTTAAGGAAAAAGACAATCACAAATCTGGATGCCCTCTCAGTTAATATTAACCATCTGTCTGATTTGGTCTAGTTCTTTTCTGGCAGGACTTTTACTTTTGTGGTTCTCTTTCTTTTCTTTCTGATTATGAAGCAATCCCCAGTGGCGTGTTAGAAATCACCACTATAAATGCTGACAATTGTTCTGGGGTTAGAACAAACGATTGCAAATCCCACAACCCTAAATCTACATCTGAATCTGGCTGCAAATGACTAGTTTCTGTGCAAGTTGTCCTCAGTTGTGAAAACCCTTCAAATTCTTTAACACAGAAATGGTTGTCAAATGCAAATCAAAATTCATTCTTTGGAACACCACTTCAAGAATAGAGAGAAGAATTTTCCAAGGACCTGGTTGAATACAGTGAGGTGGCTGGAGATCCACAGTCACAACTGGTGAAGGTGGAAGAGGGCAGAGAGTCTCTGTACAAATAAATTATTTCCTTTAACATACAAAGCAGCAAAAGTGGTAAATGGTTGTGACAGTTGTATACAAATTGATTATAAAGGAAAGGAAAAATTGTGCAAAGTTGTTCTGCAAATGGATTAGTACTCCTGCCTAAATAACCTGGCTTCTTTTGCATGCTATTCTGCCTGCCTGGATTTCTTGGGGGTTTGCTACCTATTATGGTAGATTAGATGAAACTAGGATTTGATCCAGTGCCTCTTGTGTGCACTTTTCAGTCACAAAGAAAACTTAGATTGTGTATAGAAATAAGTTTAAGTTTGCATTCCAGTGAACTAGAAGCTGTTTTGCTGCATTTGAAATGATATTGTGAATGTGGATCTATATACCACTGAAGGAGAAAGGAGGAATGCCCATCCTCCCTGGGCACCCTGTGCCAGAGCTCCCTCACCTGAACAGGAAACAAGTTTTTCCTTAAGTTTAAGTGGGACATTTTGTGTTCCAGCTTTTGTCCATTACACTTGTCTTGTCACTGGACAATACAGAAAAAAAGCTGCCCCATCCTCTTGGCATACACCTTTCAAATACTTGTAAGTATTAATGAGGTACTACCTCAGTTTCCTCTTCTCTAGGCCAAACAGCTCCATTTCCCACAGCCTTTCCTCATGAGAAAGATGCTAGAGTCCCCTGATCATCTTGGTGGCTCTGTGCTGGACTCTCTCCAGCAGTCCTCTGTCCCTCTTGAGCTGGAGATCCCAGAACTGGACACAGTACTCCAGACAGAGTAGAGGGGGATGAAGGAGAGAAGAACCTCCCTTGACCTGCTGGCCACACTCTTCCTGATGCATCCCATTATGAAATTGGCTTTCTTGGCTGTGAGGGCACATTGCTGGCTCATGGTTAGTTTATTGTCAGCCAGGACTCCCAGGTCTCCCTCTGCAGTGCTGCTCTCCAGCAGGTCAATTCTCAACCTGTCCTGGTGCATGGGGTTGTTCCTTCCAAGGTGCAGGACTCTGCACTTGTCCTTGTTGAATCTCATGAGGTTCCTCTCTGCCCAACTCTCAAGCCAACTCTCACAAAATTATTTTTTAATATACTGTTTTGTTTCTGATCTGAAACTATAAATCTTTATCCTCTGATGTGATATTGAGGATATGCAGAGATAAAATGTCTTTCATAACCATTACGGATTCATTCCCTGTTTGTATGTTGTATCCTTCATGGAAACTATTCCCAGACATGATGCTCAGATCATGCTTTTTAAGCACAGATTATCTATGCCAGGATCTTTGTCGTTTTCTGCTGTGTTTTCACTTTCACTTCCACTGGATGTGACAGAAAAACATTAATAGACATTTTAATTACTGTGTTTGGATATTCTACTATCTGACTGAAGTTTTTTATGGTATCGAGGCTACTTTTCTCTTTCTAATCTCAAATAGTACTGAATAGAGCAGGAGAAAATTTAACATTCTCTTTTTTTTCTCATGTAGTCTTCAAGAATCCACATCTTTCCAGTTTGCAGCATCTGTAAGTGACTGAAGTCCTTTTCCTGTTTCAATTAATATCAAGAGAAAGTTTGTTTCTTCTTTCAGTGGGAGCATAGCATACCTGAATCATTAAGTGCAACTTTTTGAAATCAATGTCTGATCCTGTTTTGGTTTGTCTTTTACTTTTTTCCTCCTTATGTCTGTTATAGAAATGAACTAAGTATTATTGTATTATTCTCTGGCCTTTTACTACGTTCATTCTCTATGTACAGCACTCAATGTGTTGTTTTGGCACACTGGAACCACCAGTGGAAAGATTTAGTTAATAATATTCAAGGAATGTTACAAACAAAATGAGAGAAATATATCTCTATGAGACTGACTGAAGTAGGCTGACTACTTAATTCTTCTTGTGCCAACATTTTCAGAGGTATGTTTATGCAACACTAGTGTTTTTCTCATCTATTTTCAACAAGATGTTTTGAATCTTCATTGAACTGTAGATAGAGAAGTATGAATGGCTAACTTTTTTTTTTTAAAGCATGAGTTTGTGGAAAACATTGGCATTGGACACAAAGTGTGACCATTACAAAGTCAAACATGGCTGACTCTCTAAAGTTTGACATGGAGTTTCCAACAAACTCAGGTAGTTCTAGTCCTACTTTGAATTAATAAAAATCAGAGCTTTCTGTTCTACACTAATTTGGTAATAACACTGGCAGTTATGGAATAAGATGGCAGCCACAAAGAGAGAAGCAGTTCCCGCCTTAAGGAGTTTGTGGTCTGATTTCAACAGGCCTGATAGTCACAAGTCCAATGGTTTACACATTGGACTTGTATTTTCTTCTTAGGTTGAACTTCCTCATAAATGTGTTTCCACTGGCTTAGGGAGGCCTTCTCATAGTTTTCATGAATACACTGGACATCTGAATAAGGATCTATATGTGATTTATATTTATACAAATTTGTGTAAATACATTTGTGGCTATCTTTAAAACCAGATGCTTTCGCTTCTTTGGCCCACAGAAGCCTTTGCTTCCAGTGGTAGTTTGGGAATTCCTCTATTTGAAGAAAACTAGCACAGGTAGTTCTTGAGAACAAATTATTTCAATGAATAGTTTTGCATAACGTCAAAAATTATAATATTTTCTAATGGGTACTAGGTTTATCCACATGTATGCCAAATGGAACAGAAGCTGCTTTCACACTCTTGCTTTGTGTGAAGCTGTCTGCAGCATTAATGAAAAGTTTCTGGCAGGACTGAATCTGAGGATTCCATGCAGGAAGACTTTGTTGGTCATGGCATACCTTTTTGGTGTAGATTTGCACATCTCGTTTTTCAAATTTCTGGCTCTTTCAAAATGAGACTCAATAGAAATACACTCACTTTGCACAAGGACTGTAGTTTTTAATCACCATTTTACTTTACTGCTGCCACATCCATGTCGAGTACTAAACTGCCCGCGATCATTTTAGCTCTGCTCAGACTTGTCAGTGTCTTTGCTTGGCACTATGCCTTCAAACATGGGTCACTTTTGTTTTGACTCACTTTTTACTTTGGAAAACTGGATATTTTATTTCTGATTCTACAGATCGTGCACTTTTACTCTGACGACAGCCTGCAAGTGTTTACAGTGCACAGTACTATAGTGAATAGCTGTCATGGTATCTCCTTTAATATACATAACTGGATAGAAAACCACAATGCATAGTCAGTCCACAAATGTCTTATTTTAGGGAAGGAAAATGCAGTGTCTTCAGAGCTTGATACAAACACAGGCTTTGTGTCACATTTTCTGTTCCTGTATGCACAACAGGAATCCTCTGCACTATTGTTGCCATGTTGAGCAGATAACCCTCAGCACGGAGCTAATGGTATGTGGAAGTACTCTGACAAACAGGAGTATAAGGAGTTCATCTAAGCCTTTTATTTTTAAACTAAATTTGTTAATTTGGGATGTTGCTGCTCTGTGCTTTCTGGAGGCTTCTTATTAGACAGGAACCTGTGAGGACTGCCTCTACAGAGGTGCCAAACACCCTAGATAGTTTGAAAATAAATTGCATTTGGTTGTATACCAAAGAAACAGAGTGTTAAGTGTTTTCAGTTTTGCAGATAAGCCTGCAGTAAGAGTAAGAATGTTACACCTGCCTCCGAAAATACTTTGGGACAGGTGATACCTTTTCCAGATCAAAAGAATTTAGTAACTGTATTAAAGGTCCTTCATGTGTAAGGAACCTTCTATAAAAAATAGCCACAGTCTCCTCCTCTGACAGTGAGTTCAGTTCACTACTGAACAGCAGATGGAAATAATGTTTTCTGGAAATTGTACATTTTCAGTAAAAACTTTGCAGTGTTAGGATTCATAAGATTCTTTTTTAACCATCACATTTGTGACATGGAGGCTCCTCAGATTGTAAATCCCTGATGAAAGTTGTCAGTCCATGTTAGTTAAAGCTAAAGACAATATGAGTAGGAACCCCTGAAATGTGAAAGTGCCAGGTTTAGCCCTTGCACTAATAGCCATGCTAATGTTCTAGCCAAAACACAATCTAGAGAAAAGGAAATGGTGTTGTAGCTGTGGTCAACTGCAGACGCTGGCAAGATTGGCATTTTTTTTCAACTGTACAAGCTGATTTAGTAAGAGAGAAAAATCTCTACTTGCACATCTTGTACCTACAGAATTGTATGCTATATAGTCTTAAAACTGTAGATGTGTTTACCTAATGATTCTTCTGGTTTTAACTTCAGTCACAGAAACATCAAATGCACATAAAAATAGGCATATTTAGCTTAGAATTTTCTAGTTATTGTCATTATTAAATATATGGAAAACAGCAAATTTAAACACATTTGTTATGAATAATAAACATGCTTATCTAAGCAGAGGATTTGCCCCAAACTCTGCATGTAAGAAATAAAATGGACAAAATTAATGCTTTAGAACCTAGTTGACTTCCTAGCTTCTGTATTAGGAGATTTAATAAAGAAGAATTAACAAAATATACCTTGTTTTATGGTGCATTTTGTGGTGTTTAACCACATTAAGTTCAACAAAGAGAAATAGAAAGTCCTGCACTGGGAGAGGTACCAATACATGCTGAAGGCTGCCCAGCTGGAAAGCAGCTTCTCAGGAAAGCACCTGCTAGATACCAGGTCAGCCATGATTCTGCCATATTTCACTGTGGCAAAAGAAAGCCATGAGCCTCTGGTGCTGCCCTAGGAGGAGTACTGTCTTCTCCCACCTCCTCAGTGAGGTGAGGACACACCTGGAGTACTGAGCTCAGTTCTGGGCTCCCCAGTAAAAGAGACATGGACCTCCTCGAGGAACTCCAGCTATAGACCACAGAGTTATCAAGGGACTGCAAAATCTCTCCTACAAGAAAAGGCTGAGAGAGCTAGGACTGCTCAGCCTGGAGAAGAGACAGCTCATCGAGTGTCATATTAATGTGTACAAATACCTCTTCTGAGGAAATCACTACAAGCAAACAACTGCCTGTAGTTCTTAGTCATTTCGACGCATTCTTTGCTGTTTCTCTCTAATGCCTAGTGCTTCCACAGGTCTTTGGATTAAGCTGGAGGAAAAATCACAGGTGTTTTTTATTAATTATGGGATTTTGTTCCTAGAGAACTGTGAATAAGAAGGATGAAACAGAAATTGAAGTGAAGTTTAATGAAAGGCAGTAAGTTATATATGTAAGTACTAATTTTGAGCATTAAGCAGGTGCACAGAAAGGTGTAGGAAAAGAGTGAAGCTGCTTTCAAAGCATACAGACATGTGTAGTTTAGGCTCTTTCACAGGTACTAAAGGTGGAGAGGATGAGAGGAGGAATGGCACTTGAAGAATGATGGCATTTAGTCCCACTATCATTTCCTGGAAATTGGGGTTGAATTTCTGGGTGGAGTCTCACAGTCACTGACTGCTACTTAGCAAGTTCTCCACTCACCAAACCCTTTTCCACAGAGTTGGAAAACACAGGATATTTTTTAAAATTATTCCACCCCCCCGAAACCACAGAATAAATTGTTTTCTCTTTGATACAGAGTCTTTTTTTTTTTTTTTAATTCAGTGAAACTACTAATTTGATCAAAATTTAATATCTTTGTTTTGGAGTGTTTGTATACAAGTCCAGAGAAAGCAGAAGGCTGGATTAGGAGAATGGAGAAGGAAGTGCCCACACCCTTTCTCTGTGCAGTAACCCAGTGGTGATATGCTGAAGTTTAAACCTCTTTCTGAACCCAACCCATGGGCTTGAACAGAGACGTTCCCTCAGATCACTGTAACTGGTCACTGGAAGTGAGGAGAAACTCCACCTTCTACTTCCCAGAGTATTATGTCCCTTCACTCAGTACTTCTTCAACCATGTCCAGGGCCCTGTTTAGTTGTTTTAGTTGTGTATATCATCCCCCATGCCTTCTCCCCAATCCTTCCCTCCCCTCCCCAACACAAGACAGATTTAAATAAACTGGAGCAACTTCAGCAGAAGTGGTCAAAGATAGCTAGGGGCTGGAGCTCTTGCTCTGTGAGGAGAAACTAAGGGACTGGAGCTGGTTTAGCCAGGAGAAATGATGGCTCTGGGGACACCCAGCTGCAATCCTTTCACCCATAAGGATATTACCAAGACAAAAATTGAAACAAGTAACGTTAAGCTGGACATATAACAAAACAACAACAACAACAAAACAAAACAAAACAAACCCAAAACAAACAAACAAAAAAATCCAGAACAGCCAAACAACAAAGCTGGGGTGTAGAGACACTGCATCATCTCCATTCCTGTTGTTTTTTCTGCCATGTCTGCATGAAGCTCTGAACAACCCAGTCTGACTTCAGAGTTGTCTTTGCTTTGCCAGGGGTTTGGACCAGAGATTTCTTATGGTCCCTGTCAGCCTGAGTGATACCGTGATCCTATGATTTGCATTTATCTCTACAAATCAAAATATAAGGTTTTCTCTACATAAAGAGAAAACCCTCCAGGACAGACAGATGCTCAGACCCAAAATATCCTATGGCCCCATGGCAAGGGCCCACTTCCAGGAGGAGGAAAATCCTAGTCGAAATCTGACAGAAAGAGTGCTGAATCAAGACACCCCACTTCCCAGGAAAACACTGTAAACCTAGTTTGGCGATCACCTGACTATGAGGATCAGTGATGTCCACACTGCCTAGTTGGTTTTGTAACATCACTGAGTGCTCAGCCTGCAAATTTCTATTTATACAGAGAATGATTTTGCCAAAAAAAAGAGATTCACCTTGTCTTCACAACAACTATTTTCTGTGTAATGACTAACACTGGGCTATGATGATTTTCCCAGCATGTTCTCCTCCCATTCTGCTTGATAAAGCTTCTCTGTTCAGATAATCCACGAACCCTGACCTGAAGTGTCTGAAGATACACCACTTCTGCCAGTGGCTGATGAGCCAAAGCAACAAAAGACAGAGAGAAGGCATGAAGAAGAAAAGAGAAAGGATTTTATGGGGTTTGAGAAGGTTCCATATGTGACAAGTAAGGATAATTCTGTTAATCAACAAAGCCACTTTCCTTTTTTTTTTTGGTCTGTAACGCGCAATGCAATACAAACAGCAGCAGGACATGCTCTTATTTACTCTCCCATTCAGTGTGTTCTATCAACTCACAGGGAATACTTCTGTGGCTCTTTCAGACCTTGGCTTTGCTGCTGTGTAAACTGACACAGTAAGCTGCCATTTAACTCGGACTGATAGACACCATCCATTCATATTAACAACCAGTTACTTAGTTGAGGTGTTGATTCCCAGACCCTCAAACAAGTGCACATCAGTGTAAAGGAGATCAATGGAAAGTCAGGAGATGAAGGCTGTTGTGTCAACAGAATCCAAATCTCCCTTTTCATACCACTAGGTCTGGACAAAGAACTAAGTGTCTCAGTGCTCAGAAAAGATGGAGAACTGGTGAACAATAGATGGCCCAGAATGAGTCTGGAGCAGCTGATGAAACTGTTGCTGTCACGGTGACAGCTGTCATGTCTGTGTGGAAACGCTGCTCTGAAGCTCTGTGGAAGACTAACTCTCAGTGACCCATCCATAATTGAATATCTCATCATTTACTCTGTGTTTTTTCCTAGCTGGCTACAGAAATTGGCACTTCATAACCATGAAGTCTATGAGCTTTGGCCTTGGGGGTGATATAGGGCAAATAACAGAAAGAGGCTGCCAGATGAGGCACCAGGTTTAGTGATATTCACAGCATGTTTCAGAAGATCAAACTAATGTCTAGAAACTGATGGAAATTGGGGACCTGGCAGCTTGCTAATCATTGAACCCATCTTGTCATGATGCTACAACTGAAAAATGGAATACTCCTAACTACCTGAGATCTCAACATAAGGAGTAATATATGCATTTTGTAAGCCAGTCATAGGATTCAGTCCATGATAGCACATTGTTGTGGCAACCTCATACCTAGTGTCATTATTTATTAGTCATTTTTCCCCTTGGATCTTGCCATATACTATAATCCTTCTGTCTCTACATGGTTATGAGGAAGCCACAGATCTGACATTTTGCTGGCAAATGAAATATGGTTTTTTTACCACAATCTGCAACATTTTGTGCAGAGACCACTACTTGCACATCTGATTATTTTGCCCTGGTATGACATGCCCGCCGTGCATACACAGATGCTTGCAGGCATTGATCAAACCAGCTAATAGTGCAAACCACAGCCTCAAGAAGGGATGTAATTTTGGCTTTTCTTTCCTGGTCTAAGTGAAAATCTTTAGAAGAAATAGCCTCATCTGTTTGCTAGCTTTAAAAACAGGAAGCTGTGCCTCTAAGGTTTCTAGATTTAGTCTTTTTCTGGCTGTCTTTTTTTTATTTAGAAATGATCAGTGTGACTCATTCATTCCTTCTGCCAAGTAGGAAGAATACATAACGTCTGACAGATGCCCCTAATAGTTCCTGGGGAGCAAATATTTTAACCTGAGGAATAATTTTTTTGTCGAAACAGATTTTCAAGTTGGCAAGAACTTTTGGTTGGAATAACAAAGTGGTGTGGTCTCCTAATGGAACTTGGATTTTAAAGACCAGAACATACAGAGATTTTTCTATATGTCTGAGATTTAAAGTATTTATGTCCACTATTTGGATCCTATGCTCCCCTAACTTGGGCTGCATAATGTTTCAGGCTGGGAAGCCTCAATTTCCTCATATCAGCCACATGATAAATTGGGAAGAGCTAGACTGAATTATACGGTGAAACCCTAATCAAGCTTTAAATATTTAAAAAACATTGAAGATATAAACGTCTGTGTTTATTAACATGCTTTCTTCTTGCTGAGGAATGAAATGGATGATTCCAATAAACACCTGCTTCTTTCATCCCTGTCCTTTCTTTTTCAGCAATTTCCTTTCTCATACCATTGCAATAACTGCATTGCAATAACTGCCACCTTAAAGATTTTCAACATTGCTTGAGTGCCACAAAATCCCAAGATCAAAACAGATTAATCTAACATGAAAACAAAAGGCCAGTTATCCCTATGAAACAAGGCAAATGTCAGGATCTTCTGGATATACAGGAACACTGAGGAGCTGCCACTCAGGTTTTTCATAAGGTAAGAAACAAGCTAAGACTTGTAATCAGAGTAGGATAAGTTACAGACATTTTTCTTTGTTGTATACTATCTGTTGAAATGTTGGTATCTAACATGAACAGACTGGAGGGGAGTCCTGTAGCAATACCTGCCTGTACGGCTTTCCATATGTATTTGTCTTGCGGTCTGTACATTTATGCTATGTGTCAAACTGAAAAACGGGGAGCAGTTGGAGCTCGCTCATTTGGGAGGTTTGTAAAAGATAAGCTGTTCTTTTTGTGGTAATAGGCAATCTCAGGTGTGAGCAGGTACCTTGATTTCCTTTACAGCTGCAGTCAGATAGATTACACTTCACTTTGATATCAATTTGGAAAAGTTTAGCCATATTCCCTTCAGGCAAAAGTGCTACATATACGACAGCTCCCTTGTTCTTGTGGTAATGTTTATTTTCAATCTCATATGTTTACTACTGATGTTGCAATTGGAGCTGCTGTTGCTGTAAACATGTCATTCCTTGTTTCATATATATATATATATATATATATATATACACACACATACCCTTACTCTCTTCAACATGTTTCAAAAGAAGCAATGGTGACAGTGCTGGCAAAGAGAAAACTCTGGCCAAGGTGGAGAGAGATACTCAGCTAAGAGATGGATTACTATGCGATTTCAAGCCAGACAATATGCTAGCCAAGTGAGTGCAGTAACCAAGCCCAAGGATACAATACTGGCATGACACCTGCCTTTTTTTGTCAGGAGGCAGAAAAGCTCCTGACACAGCTGAACTAGTTTTGGAGGCCTATCTTAAACAAGGCAATCTTCCTCTGTAGAATTTCTGCACCAATTTGGGCAGTTATTTTGGCCCCGCCAGGTGCCCTAGTACCAGTCTTCATAAGTTGTCCCTGGAAAGCTACAAGATAGGGTACATGCAGATCTAGTTTGTGTAGTCCTTCAGAACAAGGGCGAATGGTTTTAAACAGAACCAAACAGATCTTCCTTTTCTTCTGTCTCACTTCCTTTTTTTTTTTCTTCTTCCCCAGTCTTTGCATCTCTCCTCATATTTGGCTTTCTCCTCTGTTTTCTTCCAAATTCTGCAAAAGTACTGTCATCTGAGGCAGAAACTGACCACAGGGCATTTATTTGTACACAAATAATACTTACCATGGCAACTCTAATTTTTTTCGTTATGTATTCCACTGGACAACGAAGTGGCTTTTGAACAGCTGGGCATTCCCTTGGTTGTTCTGCAGCTGCTACCTTATAGAAATCTTAAATATAGAGTCTTATAGGCATAGAATCAATAAGAAAAAGGGACACCATGCATAGAAAAGGTTTTCTGCATTTGTTAATGCCTTTTTGGTTTGTTCACGCCTACCAGAAATAGTTATCTATAAATGATTGGTGACGTTGTTCTGCTGTTATAGGCCTAATTATGTTTGCTTTTACACTTTTAGTGTAGCAGCTGGTACAAATTAGCAGAGAACACTGTTCTGTTGTTCTTTGTGAATTGTAACTTTTTTTTTACAAAGTTTTCTACTTCCTGCTTCATTTTGTTATGTCCCAAGATGACAATGGCATCGGAACAATGTTTCCATAAAAGAATACTTTTATGTTTTCAGAGATAAAATGTATAGTAAAGGTAGCCTGTATTGGAAAGAACAATTTACTTTTTGTCAATTACAGGTTTGTCCAAGGACCACACAGTGGCACTCAAAAAACTAACCTAGGCCCTACAACTCAGCTTTCCCTGACAGAGACAGTGCTGTGCCAAAAAGATCAATGTAGGAATATTGATATTTCCTTCTTCATCTCTCCAAATTAATATCATAAATACTTACCTGCAGCAGAACACCTTCTATGGTAGTTGCACTATAGAAAGTCTGTGCTTTGCCTTGTGAAGCCATGTCTTCTCCTGTCATGGCCTCTGCCTCTTGCTAGCAAAGCCCAGCTAGCTTGGATTTACCCAAAAGAACTCATTTACATGCAAGCATGTGGGGAGATTGCTTTTTTGCAGGATTACCTGCAGTCTTCATGGCTGTGTGTTTGCTTGTCCTAGTTTGAACGACAGCTCTCCTGCTCTGCAAGGGATTGGCTGCTACCAACTGGCTTTCCTCTGTGAGTGGCTGAAGAGCCCACGGCATGGAGACACAGAAGAGACGTCTGTAGAGCTGCATTCTCTAATGTGGGTCAAGCATGAATATCCTCTTCAGACCCCTCCACCTGATTATTTATACCAGCTGTGAAATCAAATAGGTGGCTTGCTGTCTGCTGACGGAAAGGAATCAGCAGCTGAAAGCAATAGCCAGTAGCCTTCAGAGGACACCACTTGGCTAGCAGGCTTGTAGACAAGGTTGTAGACAACCTTACAGCCTGAGATTCTGCTGTCTTGCTTTGTTTTTGTTTTTTTTTTAAATGGAGGTTAGACCAGATAGCTGTTATAAAACATTAATTAGCTGTAAAATTGAGCTTTAATGCTAGCTATTTCCTCAGCACCTGTTTGGCTTTTTGGTTTTTGTTGGGTTTTTTTTTTTTTTTCCCAAAGAGGAAGCTGCAGTTTGCTGGCACCAGCAGTTTTTACAAACAAACAAAAATCACTGAGATGTAACTTTAGTACACATGCAGGTGTCATTCTTAACTCTTTCACTCCTTTTCATGAAATTACAATGACATGTGGCAAGATCCTGCTTCTTTGAAGCAGCCAGCTTTCCTTTATAGGGAATTAAATACGGTCTGAAAAAGTTACTGCAAAATAATAATTGAAAAGCATGCTGATATTTCTAATGTAAGAAAGAGATCTTAGAATCTTTTTGTTGTCACTCACAAAGAGACAGTTTTACTGAGCTGTGACTTCGTGCCCAGCTTTACTTTTTTTGAGATTGGCCTCCTGGTCTTTTCACTGGTCTGAGCATTTCGCACATTGCACAACTGTTAAACAAAAAATTTAAAATGGCATAGTTCAGCCACTAGCTAAATTTTTATCTGTATGTACAGCAGCACTGACTTTACATAGATACAGTAGATGCTGACTCCCCACATAAACCAGATGAACCTCCTGTTTGTTGTTGTGGTTCTGTATGGCCACCATCAGCATCAGCTGATCCTGCCAAGCTCAGCCACAGCACATAGTGCTGAGTCTCAGAAGATGAATCAGCACTGTACTGGCTGGAATTTCCATTAATAAACTCAGATGCCTCTTCAGTCACCAGTCTTCTGAAAACCAGGATGTGGTTGTTTTAGCCCTGGCTGGGTGCCAGATCACGACCAAGTTGTTCTATCACTCCCCCTCCTAAACTAGACAGAGGAGAGAGAAATATAGTGAGAGGTGTGTGAGTTGAGATAAGGACAGGGAGATAGTTCAGCAGTTAGCATCATGGCCAAAAAAGACTCAACTTACGAAGAAATGGTGTGATTTATTAATGAAAAAATCAAAACAGAGCAGGGAAATGAGAAACAAAATCTTAAAACATTCCCCCCCCCATCCCTCCTTCTTCCCAGGACTCTCCTTCCTCTGCAGTGGCGCAGGGGGTGGGGGTTGCGTTCAGTTCCTTACAGATGGACTTTGCTGCTGCTTCGTCTCTTCAGGGGGAGGCCTCCTCACACTTCCCACTGCCACACTGTGGGGTCCCTCCCCATAGGAGACAGTCCCTCACAAACTTCTCCAATGTGGGTCTTTCCCATGGGCTACAGTTCTTCATGAACTGCTCCAGCATGGGCCTTCTCACAGGGGCAGCTCCTCACACCCTGACCCAATGTGGGTCATCCAATGGGAGAACAGTCCTT
>WBNH01003755.1:27422-49782 GCA_013401255.1 Urocolius indicus
AGCTACAGGGGAAGCTTCTGGAAACTCTTTGTTTAAAGAAGCCACCTCTGTAGCTCCCTCCCCACTACCAAACCTTGCCTAGACAAAACCACTACAGAAGAGTACCAAGGAGTGTCCACATAAGTTTGTTTTTTTTGTATTAGTGACCAGAAGGAATTTCAAGGTACAGAAGAGTAATGTTCTGAGTCAAGACACAGTATGTGGGGACAACAAGCCTAACACATGTACTTTGTTAGTACTAAATGGTATCAGGACATTCTGAGCAGGGCTTTCCAAAACATTATACAGAACCGGTTCAACTGAATGTGAACAATGTTCCTCTCAAAGCCATCCTAAAAACCACACAGATGTACCCACTATGCTGACATGAACATGTTGCTCATGCCATAGATGTCAGTGGTAGGAGCTTTCCCCACTGCTTCAGCTGTCAGTTGCAGTTTGCTGCTCATGTGACAGCAAAAAGAAAAATCAAATAAAACTGTCAGGACCTTTTCCTGCTCATCTCATGGATACATTTCTTCTTTTGCCCCTCCAAAATCGCATGAAAGCCCTATGGGAGCAGAAATGCCAAGCACTGTCACTGGCTGCTAGTAACTTCTACCCATCCTTTCTTTGCTTTTCTCTTAGGAATCTAATCCCTCAGAATTCTTTTTTTTTTTTTTTTTTTTTTTAAGGCATGAGTACGTACACCTTTTTCACTTGCTCTCACTATTACATGTCACTTCTTGGTTAGCAACACAAAAGGAGAGTCCTTATTCACTACATTACTATTGTGGTACCTTCACAGAGAAATCTAGTGTAGTAGTATAGTATCTTCACAGAGAAGCAAAACTTCAAGCCTTTCCTGCTTTATTTTGACAGAGTTTAGCCTGTAGGGTATAACCAGGATTAGGTCCCCAACAGAAGTTTTGTATGCAAGAGGCATAATAAAGCCAGATATCAAAACTGAGCTGAATACATCTATATTGCTCTGTTAATGTCATTATGTGATACGATGCAGTCATTTCCTCAGAAAGATGGCTCTAAACTTTTACCTGGACTTGTAGCTTACTCTGTGAGAAGCCCAATGGAAGCCAATGGAAGTGCTGCTATGGCATGGCGTACTCCCAGAGAATGAAGAAGACAGCAGCTGCAGAACTGGCTCACAAACAAGATTAGAATCAGCTAGTATTGTAAAGCACTGGTATAAACAAAGGACATAAGAACTACGGATACATCAACACAAAGTGAATCTCATTAAATGACCTCAGCTCAAATTATTGATATTTTTAGCGTTGAAGACAAATGTAAAACAAAGCTGATGCCAGGATTTCTGCTGAACTAAAATTGTCAAGTGCCATGCATGATTGTAGTACCACTAAGGCATATACAGCATAAAATAATATTAACACATGTATATGAGGAGACTGAAATATGAACACTGAACTGTGCTACAAGACCTCATTTCCTTGTCCAGCTCTGATGTCTTTTTCCAGCTGAGAACAGTACTAGTGTCCAATGTCTGAGAACAAGTGGAAAGTTTGGATGTGCCTGGGCAGGCAATGAGATCTTTTTACAAAGACCATTTTCCAGGCTTTCAAAACAAACCCTAGAGAGGAGAGTATCTGTAGCTAGGAGAATAGAGAATTTGGAAAAGCTCAGTCTCTAATCATCACTCTTCTGCTTCTCTGATGTTGCATTTACCCTGGAGATATGAAAAGAGTCAAATTAAGGCAAATTGCAGCCTGTGGATCTACTTTGTCCTTAAAGCAAGATCACTTAATAATAGCATTTAGCAAGATGTGTAATTGCCCTTCTGACTTATCCTGGATCTCTGCCTTGCCTCTGTTAAAAGGCAACAAGCCCAAATGTGGCTTACCCATTTCCTGCATTGTTAGGAACAAACTGGGGAAGTGCCTACAGAATTTAGCTCTACCATTTGAAGGCATTTGCACTCCTCATAAACTCACATATAAAGATTAATGACAGTTCTAACATTTGTTTTCCCTTGTGAAGTAGCCTGACTAACATAGGCATGATTATGTTACTCCCTAACGTGAAGAGGACAAGCTAATTAATTTAGCAGCAAGAAAGGACGGAGTTGGAGGGAATTTTGAGAAATATGAGTTAATAAGGTGCAAACTCCTGTTAAAAATTAATTATTAAAGAAAATGTTCTGTCCTCTTCTACATATTTCCTGGAAGAGAGTCTAGCAGGCCACTCTGACATTTTACATTGGTTTCAGGACTTTTTGTGTCCTTTTAATATTTACTCTCTAAGAGCATTGCCTGGATTTTGAGTCATTTTGTTTCATCTGTCCCAGTTTGTCTTACCTAAGCTTTCAGAGATTTCTATCATCCTCCTCCAATTCCTCTAAATTAATTCAGCGAATCTAAATTGCACTTCAAAAAGCATCCACCCTAAACATTAGTGTCACAACTTTTCTCCAATCTTTTCACAAGCTCCCCATCTACTGCATTTCCCTTTACCTTCCAAATATTAACTGCTACTTACATTTCTTGTCACCTTTTCCCTTTGTGAATTAGATCATCTCCTTCCTACAACTTTCTGCCATTACCCATCTCTCTCCTCTCACTTCTCTGTCTCCTGAGAGATTATGGTAACCTGGAGTTGACAGTTTAAGAAGCAGTTTAACACATCGAGCTGTAAACTTTGGTGGGTAAGGAGCTGCTGCATGTGCATCTAAGCCATCCCTACCAAGAGCTGCAACAACTTGAAGATCAATAAGGAAAACAACCCAGGGCATTAGCCACTTCAGCTGTTCTTACTGAGTGCTTATATTGGTGTGTGACCAATACTAGCTGGCTATTTGGGCCATCAGCTCTTCAAAAGAGAAGAGGAGACTGAGGGGGGATCTTATTAACATTTTCAAATATCTAAATGGTGGGTGTCAGGAGGTTGGGATATCCCTTTTTCCTATAGTATCTAGCAACACGATAAGGGGTAATGGGATGAAGCTGGGACACAAAAAGTTCCACTTAAATATAAGAAAAAAGCTATTTTACTGTGAGAGTGAGGATGTCCTGGCACAGGCTGCCCAGATGGGTTGCAGAGTCTCCTTCCTTGGAGGTCTTCAAGACCCACCTGGACATGTTCCTATTTGACTTGATCTAGGTGAACCTGCTTCTGCAGGGGTGTTGGACTAGATGATCTCTAAAGGTCCCTTCCAACCCCTACCATTCTATGATTCTATGAAAAGGGGTGTTCATGGTATAATGTGGTATATTTGACTCTGTTTGTATATGTTGTATAAAAACAAGCACTTCTCAAAGGTGATGGAGACATTTAGCTAGTCAACTGCCTTGCTACTGAAATTCATTATTGTCAGGTGCACATATTTAGCTTCAGAAAGTTTAGCTAAGAGATCCAACAAGAGTTTGAAATAGGAATAAACCTGTTTATTCTAAAAGATCTAGCACGGTTATTAGTCACCAGCTGTCAAAAATGCTTCACAGCACATATATCCTGAAATGAGATCATTCAAGTCTCTGAGGATTTTAGCTATGAGAGTTTGGACTAGGAGGGAAACTTAAATCATAAGTGTGTGTGGCTTTGACTAGATGAACCCTAGGTAAAGCCTTCTTACTGAGGAGGCAGTAGAATGCTATTAAAGTGAAAGTCTGTATTTTAAACGTTAATATATGCCACAAGTCAGATCTGGCAAATTATGCTGTTCATGCAGCCGGCATAGATAGATAACAGAGAATTTCAGTATTTGCAGTGTAACAAATGAAGTTACCCTGATTTCTTTGTTATTCCTTATTGTGTGTGTTACCATAGCAATTCAGAACCAAAGTAACTCTATTAAACTGAGCCCTGTGCAAAAACAGAAATAAAAGTAATCTTTGCCTCTCCCAGAAGGTTTTTGAAAAGAGACAGCAGATAAAAAGAGCCAGACAGACAATAAATAGCCCTCATGACTTTTGTTAGACACAGCACAACCATTTCCATACTGTTGTCAGTCTTTTACAGATCTTATAGGAAAAAAATCCAACGAACAAAACCACAAAGAAACCACCTCTTAAGGAGGATTCTGAAGTAGAACAAGGGAGAAAGAAACCAAGTGGGTGGAGACTTTCTTATGTGTGAAAAGATAAAAGGAAGTAGAAGCTGATGTCAATGTTGAGAAAGAGATAGCCAGGGAGATGAAGGTAATGAAGGCTGTGAAAGTGAAAACAAGCAGCTTGTGTTTAATAGGACAGGAGCAGGAAAGTTGCCCAAGGGATGGGGAGAGATGTGTGTGATGGTCAAAGCTAGGGAGTCTGATCTCTGTCGCATCCATCTAAAAATACTTAAAAATACTTAAGCAACATGGTATTTCTATCAAAACCAGCAAAAAATTTCTTTATCTAACAGGTTTAGATTCTTTTAACTTGCCATATTTCTATGCAAGCAATCATTATACTGTAGTCCAATTGATTCTGAGGAAGATTATGATGGGGACACTCCTGGTTTTGCTAGCCAGCTGGGAAAGGTTGTAACGTATAGTGTAGGTTGTTTTGTTTTTTTTTTTATTATTATTATTTGGTTTTGTGTTTTTTTTTACTCTATAACCTCCTTAGGTTTCTCTACTTGTCTGAGCTTTGTTCACACTGCAACAGAGGTATGAGAAGGCAAGGCAGGCAAAGGCACACATACAATGGTTGGGTAAAGATGCTACACAGGCACCATTTCAGCTTTTTGGGAGTTAACATACTACAAAAGCTGACAGCTCCAGGCCTGTCTCCATCTGGAATCCGTTATCAGTCAAATAATGTAAATCACAGATGGCTGAAGGCATGGAATCATAAGGAGTTTTTACATCCTACCAGGATCTTTTGTCTAGACTATTAGAAATAAGTTAAATCAAGGTTAGAGATGAGACCAGGTAGAAGCCATAGGAAAGAGAGTACTCCCTGAGAATACGGATGATCATGCTTAACTGTACATGCAGGAGAAATGGCCCTGTTGTTTCAGAAGAAGCTGGTTCTGAAGCACTTCAAGTCTCTAATAAGCTGTGATATTCTGCACACCACAAAAGAAAATGAAGTACATGAATGTTACGTTTTTTAAAGATAGAACAGAATATAAGGGACTCATAGAGTTTATGACCAGCTTGTGACTGTAGAACCAAATTTATATTTTGTGGCTATTCAAATCCCTGAAAAGAGAACAGTTCATGACTGGAGTCTGCAGAACACTCTGCAAGAAACTACTTGAAGAGTCTGTTGTGCATAAAAACAAAGCTAAAAATATAAAATGTGTAGAAAAAGCAGAGCATAAACCGAGTTAAAAATGAGCTAAGTCCTGGCTCTCATCAGGGCATCTCATCAAGGATGAAGCACCCTGGCAGCAGAGGAAGATTTGGAGAACTTTGTCAAGGAGATAATGCAGCTTTTGACAGAGTTCAGACCAGATATGAAGGAGCCATCTCTTCTGAGATGCTTATGCTTTTCCACTTTCCTGGAGCAGGAACTCAAAGAGGTGCTGGCAGGCTCTTTGTTCTGGAAACCACAGGTCAAACAGAAAGAAAACCACAAAATGAGAGTCCCTGTGCTGGTCAAGAACACTACTTCTGTTAAAGACCCATATGAAGTGAAAGAGTTTCTAAAAGAGGGAAGCTTTTCCACTAGTGAAAAGAGATGATCTGAAGGAAGCCAGTGATAGACCTTTTCGCCACCTATTCTCTTTGCCTGACATACCCAGAGAGGCCTGGCATGTGTCCTTAGGAAAACCAGAGGATGTCGACGTTCAGAAACTGTTTCTGGACATACCAGTTTCACAGCCTGCATATGGGAAGTGATTCACTGGAAAATATAACAACTTTCTGATTTTCTTATGGGTAATAAAGTTTGCATGCATGCATTTTCATCTAGCTGGGATGCTGGTAGTAACAGCAGAAAAGTTTAGGAATGTTCAAAATGCAAGAATGTTTAAACCTTCCAATCAGGGTTCAGACTCACCTCCAGACCAGCTGGGCCAATCTGGCACCTCTGCCATCACTATTTAAGGACAAGAATTCGAAGTGCGTGGAGGGAGATGGAAGGGAAGGGCAAGATGGAGGGGACCACATGGACCCTGAGACAGGAAAAGACAGAGACATCCTTGTAGGCTGCAATGAGAAGAAGAGATCCTGTGACAGAGGGGATGAGAGTCAGAGACTCCAGGTCAGAGGGAGCAAGCAATTTAGACCCCAACCTGGAGAAGATTAAACTGGGGCTGCAGTGTCCCATCAGAGTGACATGTGCAGGGCTGCCCGGTGTGTGGGAGACTCTGAGCTGGAGCACGGGAGGGCTGGCAAGGAGCACTTCTCCTGAGGAGTGTAATAAGTGGCAGGAGACATCAGGAAAGGATTGACAGCACCCCTCACTCCCTGCCTGTGGCACTGCTTGTTTGGGGAGGAGGTAATGACCCTGATCTCAGGGCTCTGGGAAAAGACTGGGAAAAGAAAGGGGTAGGGGAAAGGTGATCTTAAAGAGCTGATTGCACCTTCATCATTCCCCCTCCCTTGTACAATTTTTGTTGGATAGTTCTGATTGTTATGTTTTAGTTTGAGGCAGATTAAATTAAGTTTAATTTTAGTAAGCTGAGCAGCCTGGTCTGTTTTGTCTGGGACCATAAGCAGCAATTAAGCCCTCCCTGCCCTTTTGGAGCTCAGAACTCTGTGGTACTTAACTCTAATTGTGGTCTTTTGTCCCTGGATGGGCCTAAGACAAGAATAAGAAATATTGTCAATACAGAGAGTACAGATGAATAACCAAGCAGAATTCAGGGCACTGCCAGTCTACTAGTCCCTATGGGAAAGGAAAGGGGACAGGGAGCTTTTGGAAGCTGAACTATGCAGTAAATTTTGCGAAATCTGAGCAAGAAACCTGAGACTGTCTCTGTGCAAACTCATGAATGAGAGATCAAAATATTTGTGTGGTTTTGGGAAAACTCAAGGTATTGCAAGTGAAAAATTAAATTGCCAATGGATATCTCCAAGGTAGGTGCTACTGTAGTCCCTCTGCAATGAAGTGGCTAAAATTAAGGATCTGTTGTTTGTGGACAAGGAACGTGCATTAAAAAAAACCAAAAAACAACCAAACTTTATACAAGTTACAGGACTTTATATAAACCCATCACTGTTGTTCTCCAAAGCTAGCAAGCATGTCTAATTATTTCCAAATCAAACACATTAGGGTGTCATTACTAAAGAGGCAGTTTATGTACATGGCTAATCTGGCATTATAACCTCCTCCCCCCAAAACACATCAAAGTCTGTCAGGCAAAAACCTTTGTGGGCAACATGTGAACTGGGTGAAGGCTGGAGTGATCTTATGTGATATCACAGCTGTTAGCACAGTTGGCTAGATGCAGTGTGTGTGTGTCAATTTAAGGTGAAAAGTTCTAGATGCTACATGGGATCCGTTAATGGTGATATGTAAAGCATATTAAGAGGTAATGTCATGGTTACCTGGGAATTTAAAAAACTCAGTAAGAGACCATGTAATGGCTTCAGGTGACTTTGCTTAGAAACATGTTAAGGATTGTGATGGATTAAGGGTTTTGCTAACTTCATGAAAAATAGAAGCCAAATAACTGAAACAGCCTGTGTGGGCTGTCATGCAGACAACATGTTTGCTCACAATGACTGAAGAAAAGCCCAGGGTAGCTATTCCATGCCGTTCTTGGTACTTCTCTGACACAGCCTTACCAAATGATCTACTGTTGAAGCCAGTGACTGTACTTACAATATCCATTTCCATGAGATGTGAATTTTCTTACACACTCTGAGAACATTAATATTTATGTCTATATGTTATAACAAAACAGTTTAGTAGGCATGAATCAAAGCAGGTTTTTGTTGTTGTTGTTGTTGAAATGCCTATCTTTATGGACTGATACTTGTTCCTGTTTTCCTGGAGCCTGTGGATTGGTAGAAAGTGGTATTGGAGTAGTGCAACAAATAGGTTCTGACATCCTCCAGGTTACTTTTGTAATTTTGAAGGATGTTTTCAGTAAGTCAATCGTTCAGATTTCTCTACTATACCTGATCAGACGATGGTTCAAAAGCATGGCTGGAGTGAATTTACCCTGGGCCAGACCGAGAAGTCCTCTGGACAAATTGGTTTCCCCAGACGTTTCAGTGGGAAACCGTGTTGCACAACTGCCGAAGCAAGCAAAACGCAACGAATGCAAAACCGCTGCACAGAGAGGACTGCAGGCGATGCGGTATGGGCTTTAGCCACTGCATCTAACCTGCAGGCAGGCACAGAGTGCAAGCGCGTTTCTGCCATGAGGGCAGCGACGCACTCCAGCGGGACCCCGGAGAGGGGACAGCGCCCAGTCCTCGAGGGACGCCCCCGCCCGCCCTGCCCCGGGCGACCGTCGGGGTTGGGCCAGGGCGCCGCGGCCTCGGTGTGCCCTTAGTCCCTCTCCGCCCCTCCCCTGCCCTGCCCTGCCNCCGGCTGCTGCCGCCCGCCCCGTCGCCGCCAGCCCCGGCTTGCCCCGGCGCGGAAGATGCTACGGCTCTGCCTCTTCGCCGCGCACGGTAAGCGCCGGCGGGGAGAGCCGCGCCGCCTCCCGCCCGTCCGGGCCGTGGGGTGGGCTCTGCTCCGGGGTCGGCGGCGGCCGCGACATTGCGGCGCGGGGCCGTGAATGCGGCTCGCTTTGTCCTTGCAGCTCTGCGGCTCGCCGGGGCGGCCTTGCTCTCCCCTGGGTCGTGCACCTTCGAGGACAGCGCCTGCGGCTACGAGTGGGACTACAGGCATCTGCCCTGGGCGCTGCACGGGGAAGGTAAGAGCGCTGTGCCCCCCGGGTCGCACAGCCCACCCCGGACGCTCGGCATCCCGCGAGCTGCAGCCGCACGGCAGTGCCAGGCTGCTCAACTTTCCCGGGAAAACAGCTGCCGTCGGATCCCTTCCGTGTGCAGTTTCGGTCTCTGCGTGTCAGTCCTCTGACAGGCGCTGCGGGCTGGCACCGGTCTCCCCCAGGCACAGGTCTCTGCAGGATGCATCAGGGATTTCTTTCACTTCTTGTGGAGAAAAGCTGCCTTTTATGAAAGCTGCCGTAGGTAACTCATCCTCTATGAAATTCGTATTATCCTGCATTATTGTTTTTCCTAAATATATTTTGGGCTCTGCTCTAGTCAGGGCAGAGCAGAATCTTTGTGAGGAATATTGACTGATGGTCGATGTTCAGTTAAGACTTTATTCTATGGTGCCTACAAGCCAATAGAAAAAAAAGACATGCATTAGTCTTTCAGTAAGTTTTGTTAGGCTTTACTGAGATTGACTGACTGACATTGAGAGAACAAAATGCAGTCACTCTACAGTTCCCATGCAACTCTGACTCTTACTTGGTAATTTTTTGATGTAGGCTCCCATGTTTGACAGAATCAATACTAACAAACCAAGTACTAAACAAAAGTAAATACAACATGGTTATAACAGGGTAACAAGATAATTTAGTTTTGGTTATGGTTTGGCCACAGTATCATTCATAAAGTAAAAGTTATATGTTTTCATCATTTTTAAGCTCTATAGACAGGTACCAAGAATAGGTAAGTATACAAACACATACATACAGAATGGTAGAGGTAGACATCTCTCAGTGCTCCATTCAAAACCAGCAGTTCCACTTTTGTCATTCCACCAGTTAGTTGGTAATTAAGCTTTTTTTCACTTTATTTGTACCCAGTTCTCACATATGCAAAGTAGCTCACCTCATTTGTACCCAGTTCTCACATGTGCTAAGTCACACTCAGTTTTTGATTAATCATTAGGATTTGAGGATGTATGAAGAGTGCTTACTTAGAAGAGACTGTGAGAATGTTGTGATTAAGTGTTCATTCTCAGAATTTTTTAGAAGTTAAATATACATAGATTTTCCTGTGTTTTTGAATGTAGTAACCATTTAGTAACCATGTCTGCTTTCCCAGAGACACCTCTTAACTTCATGTCCTCTTGAGCTGCTTGTCTTGAAAGCAGCACATCCTCCTTGTGACTTGGTGTTGCCACATGGTAGTGGTATTGATTCCTCTCCAAGGGACTGTGAGATGCTGGGAGTAGTACCGGCAGAAATGGACGTGGACATCCATGTCTCGGTGCTTCAAATAATGGGGAAATTTGATCAGAAGTTTGGATCAGCTGTGGTCTACTTTTTTGGCTCACAGAGCCAAATTGGTTGGTGTCATTCCTGTGTGACCATACGCATACCAGTGGCTACACAGCTTCTGTCATTTTAGACCTTGTTTTTCAGAGACGTATAACTGAACTCTGGGAGGATACATGGTATGTCAGCTCTCTTAATAGGTGTAGTTCTGTCAGCATTTCCATTGTAAACCTTTTTTTGGCAGTCTGTGATTTAATGATAGTACGTTGTTGTGTGCAACCATTTGGCACACAAGATATTAGCCTCTTCAGAAATACATTCACAGAATTTTAACTAGGTCTAGTTGAAAGTAGTTCATCCAGATATCTGTAGCAGGTGTACAAAACCAGTCTTTCTTAGGTGCTCTTCTACTCTTATCTAGTAAACCCATGTTCCTTTTGATGACACTGAGTCCTGGTGTTTGCAGGTCAGTGTACATACATGTTGTAGTTTGCAGGGACCACAGAGGAAGTCGAAGATGGGAGTGGCAGCTTAGTTCTGAATCGCTCCACTTCTCCCTGCATTTAGTATTTTAAAATGCCATTTGTTATACGGAGTTATATACAGCAAATCTCTTATAGGGATTATCTGACTTGCAGTGCAAGTTCTTTCATCTTATAAATCTCTCAATAGTGTGGTCTTGTGCCAAACTGTCAAGATGATGTAAATCTTAACTAAAATCCAGCCCAGAAATTTCCACTCCATACTTGAAAGTTTTTTGCCTAGTTGCCAAAGAAGCCAGTGTATTCTGAAGGGCCAGGCACAGAAAGCAAGTGTGAGGCTAAATTTTGCTTTTGTTTACATCTGTGCATTCCCACTTAAACCAGCAGGTTTCTAAGGTTCAGCTGCTTTCTTAAATGCCTGCAGCTTGTCTTGTGTATTCTGTTAGTTCTGGGATAAGACATTTGTTTGTTTACTTTTAGAAGTTTTAAAGTTGAAAATATTTTTGTTTGGGTTTTGTTTGTTTGTTTTAAGGTAAAGTTTTGGTACCTGTAATTACGTGGCATTTTAGGGCCCATTCCAGTCAAATGCAAAAGGGAAATCAAAACAAGGTTGTCAATGCTAGAAAGGATGGCTGTTTCACTCTTTACTGCTTTACTCCAGACTGGCAAATCAGTCCCTAATGAAGCAGGTGTTTGTAGGATACCAGCTACACAGGAAACAAATCAGGTGTTCTACTGTCATATCTGTCCAGTGGACCAGGGCTCTGAAGCCCCCTTTAAGCCCCATGCTCTCTCATGCGGTGGCAAATCCAGGAACAGGGCCTTCAAGTATAAGCATCAAGGTGCTCTTTTAAACTGTCAGTTTTGTGAGTCGGGCATCTGGTAAGTTGCATTTTAGAACAGTAATCATAATTTTTAGCAGACAATCACCACGGAAAGAAAAATGTAGAAACAGCTGAGGGTATGAATTTCCTGTGAGCTTACCTATGACTGAGAAGCACACCCAGCTGAGGTCATGGCCCAGGCTGGGTAAATACAGTGTCTTGTGTGAGGCAGCAGCTTTCTCAGTGTGCCTGTTCTGTTTTCAGCATAAGCTGGGAAATGCCATGCAAACATGTATACACTTCATGCAGCAGATGTTTGTAGGATACGAGCTACACAAGAAACACAGTGATGTTGTTGCTCAGGAAAAGGACATCATCACCAATCCTTGTTCTGAAACCTGATGAGCAAGAGGTGAATTTGTGTGTAATCGCTGGAACACTTATAAGGTCTGCACACTTTGAGTGATTTGCTAGTACACATAAAACTAGGTGGCAGTGGTCAGTTTTAACTTCAGAGGTGTAGGCATACTCCCATAAATATTTTGCATTCGTAATGCCTCTGAACGGAAAACAAGTACAGAAAATAAGAGAAATATCAAACTCCTGGGACACATTTGTGGATGAGAACTTTGTAATGCAGATCTATATTAATCACTGCTGTCATTATTTAGAGATAGTTGAGGCACGCAAATACCACGTTGCTTACCAGTAACACCCACAGGTATGGTTAGCATGAGTTTGTGTCTGGTTATGTTGGGGCATAGAGCTTTGCAGGTGCAAAATGGCTGGTTTCCACAGGAATTCACTTCTGTGTCAGAAGTATATATGTTCCAAGGGAAAGACCTTGTTAATTCTAATACGTACTACCAAATTTTGTATGATAGGATTTCATGAAATAATCGTGAGACATCGTTTAACCAAATTGCACATTTAGTTCAGAAGATACATGTGCTTTGTAAGTGCAAACAAAATAAAAACAAAATAAGATGGTGTATGCAGTAAGGTGTCCTGGTACAGTAATAAATAAAGCCATGCAGACCCACTTGAAGAGCAGTAGCTAATGCAGCCTTCTGTCAGTTGCAGCCATTGTGCAGGGTGGGATTTTGGCTTTTTCTGCTTTCCTCCCTGTCCGACACAGAGCCACCCATAACCTGACAGTAAGAGCATCCTGCTCATAGCATGGTTATAGATAAGTTTCATTAGACATGGTAACTATGGCACGTCATTTATCTGACTCTGGAAAATGTTTACATTTTTGCCAAGAAATCTGGACAGCATTTGATGTGCCTCTGTGTCTGTGGATATGTTCTGTTCTCAGTTTTGCTTAATTTTAAGAGACCAATACAGCTACAAATAACTTTTTTTGGCTGAAAACTTGAATTTGCACTAATGGAGTTTACTGTGATGCATCTGCTTGCCTGGATTTGAGCATTAGTTCAGAAATTTGTTTATTACTGCTGCAAACTATAGGGAACAGACATTACTTTTATCAGCAATGTGCTTCAAAAAGCAAGTGATCATCATTAAATGTGCCTATGCACAGCCAATTGCACTGGACTTGGAGCTGTTTCGGTAGTAGTGGCAACAAGATTTGTTTAGTTGTCTCTTACCACCTTTGCTCTTCTGCAGAGTGTTGTTAAGCATGTCAGTACACATCAGTCTTCTATAATGAGCTATGTGGCACTGGACTCCTAAAGCTATAACTCGTAGTTGATAACAGCTGTATGCATCTGGTTCTCGTGTGTTCATTGGCAGCTTTAAATGTATATTTTTTTGTGTGTTGTGTGTGTTACTTCAAATCTCATGCCTCCAAAGATATATCTTAATAGTATGTATTTTAAATAATGTTTTATCTTTCTGCAGTATTCCAAAGGAGACTCATCCTTAAAAATAAGTAAATTTCAGCCAGAAGAGTGACGTAGTACGTTACGATATGTAAAAAATAGCCTGATTTTCTTCTCTTTAAGACATGCTGACTTTTTGCTGAATTAGTGCAAGATTCTGTTTCTGTGATACACTCAAAATGGGCATCAATCAGGTAACTGTTTATGGTAAACAGGTAAGCAAGCAACAACAGTGTCAAGAAACTGAAGTTTGTCTTTTGGAACACAGGTATTGTAGAGCTACACCTTAAAATGTTTTTAAGATGGAAAATAATTTAAGAGACAGGACAGCCATCTCAGGCCGTCAGATAAGTCAGGAATTAAAGCAGCAGCATAAGGAATCTCAAATCTAAACTTGGCCTGCATACTATTTAAATAGCTTGTATTTACAGTTGTGCCATGTGACTTAAAACTGACCTCTTTTGACCTAAGCTTTTTCATCTTGAATGCCACATCATTGGATTGTAATGAAGTAGGTAATCATTGGTCATTCTAGATTTTGTTGCACAGCAGACGCAGTTCACATCTGATGTGTGCTGTGTTGTGCTCACACCTACTGGCAGATTGATTGACATGTCTGTAATCTCAGTTTTCTTTCCATCTGTCTGCTGTACTGTACCATATGTGGGAAAGGAAGGTTTTGAAAATGTAAAAGAAGTGTAACATCGCTGGCTTTGTTCAACCCAAATATGTGACATACAGTCTCACGTGTTCATGATAAGTATGTGACCAGGAGCAAGGTAGAGGGTAATTCAGGGAGACTTAACACTAGTTTATGCCTAGCTGCAGCAGAACTATGCTGTCTTACCATAATACTTGCTGGCAAGATTTTCAGTTGAAAAATTCACCCAAGGGCTTATTGGTTTGGGTCTCCCAAATGTGTAGCCTGGGCATCTGTATGTTATATGCCATTTAATGGATTGTAGAAGCCATTGGGACTGTCACATGGTCTGTTACACCTTGACCTGATGATTTAAATGTTAATCTTACTCTCTAAACTAATTGTAGTCAGTTCTGGGTTCTGAGAGATGGTGAGGAAACTAGGCTGACTCTCACATACTTCTGGTACACTTAGATTCTCCTGTTTATGTTTCTCCTTCACCTCTGGTTCCGTTATTCCTGTATGCTCTGCTTTGACTACTCAGCAATTACTCTTGTGTTAGCAACTAATTTCTTCTTGCTGTTTTGTTGTTCCAGCTGTCACCAGCAGCCATGGTAGTATTGTAAGTAGCATTTCATTTTCCTCCAGCCTTTCTCATGTCTTGCTGATACCTGTAGGAATCTTGACATCTTGCTTGCCCAGGTATAACTTCTTTCCTAGGCTCCTGGGGAATGGAATTTTTATTAAACTGTGCCTAAATTAAAGTTATTAGTGTACTTTTTTCTCTTCTTGTGCAAAAAAAAAAAAAAAAAAAAAAAAGACCAAGAGCACTTGGTTATTTCATGGAGGGCTTCAGCAGCAGCTGCCTGTGCATGGCACTTTTAAGTCTTGGCTTTCCATTTGCAGCAGGAGACCAAACCAATCCTGAGTTGTTATCGGTGAGTCACTGAGTGAGAGATGAGTTTCAAAGCATTCCTTTCCTCCACAGGGTAGTAACATTCTCAGAAGTGTATTTTCATATACAGCTGTTAGTGATTCAGTGCTTAAAGAGTCAACAAGCTATTTTAGTGCATTTTACACTGAGACATGGAGGCTAGCCACAAGAGAGGGAGGATGGCTGTTATAAAATTAGTGTTTACTGAGTATACCTGCAATTCATAGCAACAAGCTGGATTTTGTTTTGCATGAAAACCACTGAAAACAGATATTTTACCACTATAATTTGGAAAAAAAAAAAAGAATTAAAAACTGTAGGAGGGCAAAAGAATGTTTGGGAGTGGTGATGGAGGCCAAATCAATTAAACAAACAACTTGCATGTAACTCCAGAGAAAACCTGATTCCTTCCAGGTTACAAAGTTTATTACTCAATGCTAGCGTGGAGCAACTTGTGCGATTCTCTACCACCAATGCAGCACTATAAACCACACTTACTAAAAGCTGTCTTGCAGCCTCATGTTTCAAAATGCTACATTTATGTGGAAAACTAGTAGCAGTCACTCAGTACAAGCCTTCAGCTCATTCGGACATCATCTGGGCTAGCTTTAATTTGTAGTGCAACTGTGCACGTTGGTTGCACAGCCTACCCAGGACTACAGTCACACTGATGCAGCCTGCACATGGACACAGTGTGACTGTACCCAGAGTTTGCTTGGAAGGCTGCAGGGGTATGGGCATGTCTTAGTCAATGCAGGAGGGTGAGGTATGATATCCCGCCTGAAATCACAGCTGCTGTGGCTGGCTCTGCTGGAGATGGATAGGGCCCAGGATTAGGAAATCTGTCTTGCTTTGTGCTCTTGACTTCTCTGTTAATAGGGAGTTAAATAATATGTTTTCAGCTTCTGTTATAAACAGGATGGATACTGATCTTGCAAATATTGTTGAAGTTCGTTAAAATACAAGTACAAACGTGCAAAATCACATGCTGAAAGCTGACAGGATTATTTTCAGTTTTCTGAAACAGAAAAAAAAAAAAGAGAAAGAAAGACTTAAATGAACCAAACCAAAGCTTCTTTTTAGTGCTTTGTGGTCATTGCGCTTACTACACTACATGTGTAACCATCTTGAAAACAAAGAGAAGATCCAATTATTTTCCAGTTCATTTTGTTGGGAGGGAAGGGAAAGTGCTTTCAGCACTGTCAATTTTCAGTGCAAATTTTGGTCAGGATCTAATGTGAGTCAAGATCTATAGTGAAGAAAAATAAGCTTGCTATTGTGCTGAAGGGTGTCCACAGGCATTTCAGAAGCATTTCTACTAGTAAAAAAAGACTTGTTCACCTTGTATACAGTACAGATGGTCATAGAATCAGCCTGAAAAATACCCTAATAATCTTATTGTATAGGGTATCATCAAGTGAGAGTCTTTGAAAACTTGTTGAAAAAACTAGCCAGAATCAGTTAACTGAAAACTTGTTGAAAAAACAAGCCAGAATCAGTTAACAGCTACTTGTCTTGTATTCCTTTTCTTTTGTAGTCTAATCTCTGAGATTTTTCATCCCCAGATACTATGTTCAAGAGCAGTACGGGCAACACTATAATTAGTTCACCAATTAACCAACCTTTCAAAACAGAGTGAAACCTTCTACTCTTACATCTGAAGAAAATACACTTTTAAAATTGTTTATATTTTCTCTCAATGTTTGATTTTTTACTGTCTCAATATATTATTTTGAAGCAGCTATGCTGCAGAAGGTCAAAGATTCAAGTCTGATTATTGTAAGTCCTTCTTCATACAATAATGAAGCCAAAGATTCTTTGAATTTTACATAACCATTTAGTGCTTGCCACTTTAAAATGCTCCTTGATTAAGAGTGTTTCTTGTACACTATATGGCTATGCCTCCTACACATTTTCTTTTGGCAAATACAGCTCAAGAGCTGTATGTTAGTCAAGGATAGTAGCCTGAGTGTTTTGGCGTACTTGGAGTGTTGTTTTAAATAGATGTATTCTCTGATAAAGTATGAGGTACATGTAATTAACACTTTGTTCTGCAAACCTTGCAAGTCCTAGGATGAAAATATCCATGAATCACAGTAATTAGATTCCATTTGAAATATCAGACAAAGTCTTTTAGGAAGCAGAGTCTTCACAGTTTTTAGTTAGGAATCCATTGAAATACTTAAAGAGGCTCTGTTGTGACTTGATGAGTTTCTCCAGATTTGCTGGGCCACAAACTATTTCATACTAAAATGTGGAGAGTGCTACAGAAATGGAAGAGCAGACTGCAGCTGTTGTACACAAAAACATAACGAGATGCCAAGTCATTAAAGGAAATAATTATCTGTCGTTCATATTATCTTTTCTTTTTGGCTGTTACATCATAACAGTCGAACAGTACTGTAAGACTAATGCCTTGTCTAGCACTCACAGTTGAAAAAATTTGAAAGCAGGCTTCTGTGTGACAGGAGGGTCTAGGAAAATGCTAGAGCATTCAGCTTTGGAGTAGATCCATTTGTGGCAAAAATGTGTGGAGGAATGGTAAGGAAGCCAGACAATCCTACCTGCTCTTTGAATAAGCATATTTATCTCTTTTATGATAATAACATTAAAGACCCATGTTTTAATGCAATGTGTCTAAGAGCAAAGTTTAGATAAACTGTGTAAACACTTTTATTCAGCAGAGCTCTAAGAACTCCACGAAGCACTAATAGAAATCCTCAGCTGATGTATATATCAGTAAATTGTCCAATGCCCAGATTTGTTTCCAGATCTTGCAATGAAATTGTAGCTCCCTTTCATAGACACATTTTACTTTTGCTGGGTCTTGTTTCTTCCAGCCTGGAATATAGTTTTTTGCTTTTCAGTAACTCATGAACATGACTTTGAAGAACACTGGTGTCAGCAGGTAGGATGGGTAATTATATGAGGCATAGGAAACTGAAATATGGAAAGGAGGCAAACATCCTTTTAATGCTTGTCTCTTCACTGCAGGGTTAATGCAGGTTTCATGCCTGGCTGAGAATCCGGGCTATATGCCTACAGGTGGCTGAGAGGCAGTCAGTGCTGAGTTAAAAGTCTTCATGAGTACTGCAAGACTTGTGAGTGCTGGAGGGTCTTTTGGGAGCACGTTTTTCATGCTGTGGCAAACTAAAGCATTCCAATTATTTTCCGTTATATGTAGCAGAAGAGTCATCAGTTCATCTGGGCATAGGCTGAGAATAAAAGGATGGAAGGGAGCTATAGGTCCAGAGGTTGTAAGGGAAATGCACATTCTTCATTGCATGGGGTAGGGAGTAGATGTGTTCGAGAAATGGTGTGGAGAGGATGAATGGGCAGCAGGTACTTCTGTATGTCCATATGGCCACACTTGAATCCCTCAGGAGTCCATAGACCTCCACTCAGGAGAACATGCCTGAGCCTTTTAGTATTAAAACCTGTGAGTTGTACCTTAATTTTTCTTCTTTCTTTTTTTTTTTTATTTTTTAAAGTATTGATAATTTGTGAGATATTTTCATTGGAAATCAATAATACTGGCTTTCTTAGGGAATTATAGATGATACTCCGACCTTTCACTGACTTTGTTTCATGTTGTGGATGTTGGCATGTCTTCAATGGCACAACTTTGAGTGACTTGGTGTAATAGCATTTCGGAAAATTTTTTATAGCATCTGGATTTTTTGAGATGCCTTTGATATGCTTAAGCAAACCTCTTGGTTTGCTTAACTTTATATACATACTGGGAAGCAAATAGATGCATACAGTGTTTTGTGTTAAGGACTTCATTTAGAAAATCTTAGTGGAGGAAAATAGAATACAAAGATCTGTTTTATTTTTCCTTTAAAGAAAGGAGCATGTCCCCTTTCATAAAGATTAGACCTAATGAGCTTAACCTGTTTATGACATATTTTAAAATCTTTCTGAAGCAACAGTGATGATTATGATTATTATTTGATTTGTTGCTATTGATGTGCGCAAGACTATATATTCTTTGAGGTGTAGTTGCTCAGGAAAGGCAAAACACCGCATGCTGATGGAGAAGGCAATGTGAGTTGTAGACAAGGTACAAAGAAATAAAAAAATAAAGAAATNCTACATGCTGACCAAGGCCTCAGCAGTGATCCACTCCTCCTAGCCAATCCCTCCCAGTTTATATAGTAAGCATTATGTCCTGTGGTGTGAAACAGCCCTTTGGCTAGTTTGNTAGAGCTGTCCTTGGCATGGCTGCTATCTTAATGCATGTGTGTTGCAAGTGGTCTGTAGAAATGCTCAAAGGCATACTTAAAAACTGTTTTCAAAAGGGAAAAAAAATAATTTATCTCTTTTGCCTCTTGGTGTGTAAAGGCAGTTAACTGAGATCAGTTTAGAAATACAAAGTCTAGGCTTCATCTGCTGGGAACTAACTGGGAACGGTGCAAAGAGGACAGAGCCAGGCNCCTTCCTCCCATTCCATCCACCCCTAGGCCCACTCACTGGTGCGGCAGGGTGAGAAGCAGAAATGGCCGTATAATCACAGAATCATTTTGATTGAGAAAGACCTTTAAGNACTGGGAACGGTGCAAAGAGGACAGAGCCAGGCTCTTATCAGTGGTGCCCAGTGACAAGACCAAAGGCAAATAACATCAGGAAATACTTTTTCACTCTGGAGGTGGATGGGAGGTGGTACAGTTATCTTTGTAGATAACTTTGTAGATAACTTTGTAGATGAAAGGCCATCTGGACAGGATCCTAGGTAACTGGCTGTAGGTGGCCATTTTTTAGCAGGAGTGTGGACCATATGGCCTCCGGAGGTCCCTTCCAACCTCAGCCATTCTGTGATTCTGTGATACCTTCACACTTTTGACTGAAAGCTAAGAAGACCCCTATTGCAGTGGCCTTATAGAGAGATGTCCACCTACAATGAGCAATATGAGAATTTCTAGTACTTTTAAAAGGTAAGAATGGAACAGAATAGTTGCATATATGTGTACAGGTCAAAATGTACTCTGACTGTATATAAAAGTCAGTTGTTACTGCTTTGTAATGACAGTTTGGCCAAATATTCATGTAGACAGCTTCTTTTCTTAACTTACAATGACATCATTTTGCTACGTGACCAGGAACCTTGCTTTTTAAAAAATTTCTGAAGCACAAGTGAGAACTCTTTTGCCTTTTTAAACATGATACCCTTGTTTTCTGTTCTTATCCCTGTTTCAATGTCCAAATTCTCTTAGAGATACTGCCATGGTTCAAGCCCAGCAAGCAACAGCAGCTCACCCAATCCCCCTCCTCGTGCCTCCCATAGGATGAGGAGAAGGATTAGAAAAGAAAACCAAAACTCATGGGTTAAGATAAGAACAAGTATAATAACTAGACTAAAATATCACAGCAATAAGAAGAATAAATAATATTAATTAAGAGAAACAAAACCCAAGAAAAAGACAAGTGCTGCCCAATGCAATTTCTCACTACATGCTGACCAAGGCCTCAGCAGTGATCCACTCCTCCTAGCCAATCCCTCCCAGTTTATATAGTAAGCATTATGTCCTGTGGTGTGAAACAGCCCTTTGGCTAGTTTGGTTTCACATACCTTCCCATACTCCCTCCTAGCTTCTTGTGTACATATGGCCTTCCTCCCATTCCATCCACCCCTAGGCCCACTCACTGGTGCGGCAGGGTGAGAAGCAGAAATGGCCGTATAATCACAGAATCATTTTGATTGAGAAAGACCTTTAAGATCACCAAGTTCAGATGCTAACCTAACACTACTACCTTGAGGCTATGCAGCAATATTCAAAACATCCCTGTGTTACCAACGTTCTCTTCAGCCTAAACCTATCAGCCTAACTCTATCCCAGTATAACCAGGACAGAAACAGATAAGCTAAGGCATAGTGCAATTTTGATGCATTTTGTGAAAGGGTCCTACTTTTAAAAGTAATTTTCATTTGAAGACTTCTTGTCATTGGTGTGTGCTGTTTTACACATGACTGTTATCCCAAGGAAGCTTTAGCAAAATAGTTCTGCTCCATCTAATCACTCTTGGCAGATCATTCTGCAAATGAACTTCCTTGACTAAAACTACAGTCTCATAGCCAAAGTGAGTTAAGTTCGTTTAGGTCCACATGACAGAGCTGACAGTAATTGGCATCATTGTTTGGTGGAGTCAGCAGGGAGGCAGATGAATGAATGGATATGGGATCTTGAGTTTCTCTCAGGTCGTCAGAGTAAGTTCAGTCAAGTAATGACACATACATAGATGTCTACGCTGTGCAGCACTGGTTTCAGAGCACTGGCATGGGCTGCCCAAAGGGGTTGTGGAATCTTCTTCTCTGGAGGTTTTCAAAACCTGCTTGGACGTGTTCCTGTGTGACCTGATCTAGGTGGACCTGCTTTAGCATGGAGGTTGGACTAGATGATCTCTAAAGGTCCATTCCAACCCCTACTATTCTGTGATTCTACGAATTTGAGGCCTTAATATTCCCAAGCTATATATCCCTAGGTTGACCTGCATTTCGTTATCAGTGCTTATTTTCTGCTCTTAGCAAATATCCTTCCCCTATGTGCCAACTGCCTAGTGCTCAGCAAATTGTATTCCCTGCCTTAAACGTGTATACACTGTGGCAAGCAGTCAGTTAAAATATTTATAAGCTCCAAGTAAAAGCTGGAACCAGAAGACCAGAGACTTGTCCAGATGTCACACAATGCTTCACAGTCTTACCGAAACCTTTTTCACCCCAAGAAAGCCAAATCTGAGCACTCAGGTATCATCTGGTAGCCAAGTTTGGCTTGTGTGATTTTGGCAGAACAACAGTGAGATTCTGTATCAGAGATGGGATAATGCCATTGGTTTATACCTTGCCTGTATTCTGTAGTGATTTTCTGTTATAGAGCTCTACAGCTTGGAGCCATCCTTAAGAGTTCAGCAGAAAATTTACTTAATACAGACAGCAAGCAGACAAGGAGCTTTTAGTACCACTGAGACTTTGAGCCATATCTTAAGCATCAGTGTATTCTCATAGCTATAAAGAAATGTGGAGCTTTCCTGGTAATCAGAAGATCAGTGATTATGCTTTTCCTAAGTAAACTAATTTTTAATTGTTCAAAGTCCTAAGTTCTTGCAAAGGGAAGTAAAGGCTGCCTTGAATACTTGAGTACATATGTTGAAAATACAAGCATCCTGGTACCTGAATTTTTAAAATGAATCCAATATAGCAACAATAACTATGTCTAAGAAAAACAGATTCAATTGATTTTTTGCCCTCAGATGTATGCCTTAGAGACACAAGCACAACAGTGGGCCTTCCCTCAGCAAGTTTATTGATGACACCAAACTGGGAGGACTGGCTGATTCCCTAGAAGCCTATGTTGCCTATTCAGTGGGATTTTGACCAGCTTGAGAGCTGGGCAGAGAGAAACCTCCTGAAGTTCAACAAGGACAAGTGCAGAGTCCTGCACCTGGGGAGGAACAACCCAGTCCACCAGTACAGGCTGGGGAATGACCTGCTGGAGAGCAGCCCTGCAGAGAGAGACCCGGGAGTCATGGCTGATAATAAACTAACCATGAGCCAGCAATGTGCCCTC
>WBNH01003755.1:49823-92708 GCA_013401255.1 Urocolius indicus
GGTGACGAAGCCCTGGCACAGGCTGCCCAGGGATGGTGCGGAGGCTCCTTCTCTGGAGGTTTTCAAAATCCGCCTGGACATGTTCCTGTGTGACCTGATCTAGGTGGACCTGCGTCTGGAGGGGGGTTGGACTAGTTGGTCTCTAAAGGTCCTTTCCAACCCTTACCATTCTATGATTCATTCTATGATGCTATGATAAAATGATCTGTTTGGAAGTCTTTGTCAATCTATTGCTTGGGGCTTAGCATCTGTATTTCCATATTCACTTCACAGTACTCACTGTCAGAAAACTAGTTATTAATATCATCACAGATATGCTTGGAAACTTACATATAGCTATATGAATGCATAATTTTAAGCTGTTGCTTGTGGCATTTCTAGGAGGATGGACTTGTAACATTTTAAATATGCAGATGTATAGCTATGCAATGCAAATCTAAGCTCTGGCTCTGTATAAGATTAGTTGAAGTTTAGCAACAAGCAAGAGGAGTTCAAACACATGAATCTTCACTAGCTCCTATCAAGCCATTGCTTTGCATTTGAATTCTTACAAGACCGTTCACAGGGAGATTTCTTTCCTGGGGCAGGAGTATTCTTGTGTGCTAAGTAGAAACATGAGATGATTTGTACCAGTCCCAGATTGTTCTCCAAATATAGCCACTTCCAGTGCTTATTTTAAACTAAGTGTCAAACTGGAGAGTTACTAGGGTAGTAACTGTAATTTGTTTGAAAAAGAAGAGAGAACTTTGCACAGTGAAATTGTCATATATGGAAATAAGACAAGTGGTATGTGTAGTTTGGACCACCACATGTAGATAAAGCAAAGAGCTCTATTCAGTGTTTGTTTTTATATGAAAAAACACTAATGAATTTGGAGTAGTCTTCTGAGCGTGTGGACATTGAAGCCAAAAATACAGTTACATGATCAATCACTCCTTACTTTGCAGAGAATTGCAATAGTCTTTTCTGGGTCAGCTGGATCTTTTTCTGTTAGTTAGCCCTCCAAATTATCTTAGCTTTTGTGGGTTTTTATTTTGGTAGACCATTTTGTGTTATTTATGCTTCTGGAAGGGAATTTCACTGCCATACCTTTTGTCAACCTGAAAGTTAGTCCACTTTTCTTAAAAGAAATAACCTAGCCACTTACTGCAAGATTGCGTGTGGCAACCACATCACAGCTTATGCGTGTCTGCTATGAGACAGAGAGGGAATGAAAAAGCTCCAGCTGAAGCCCAGAGCAGTAGAAGTTTAAATGTAAGTCCGCGGTTTGAAAATATTCAAATGATCTCTGAAAAGAGAAGAAAATGCCCTAAATCTTTGACACTTGTTGGAAAATAGGATTGTTGCCTGCAGCAGCCACTGTCTTGAGGCTTTTTAAAATGTGGTGATTGTACCATCCTAATTTGTATAGCATGTATATGACCTGTATTTTACTGCAGGAAGGTCCCTGAGAAGGAAGAGTGGAAGTCTGAAGAGTCCTCATAATAATAGCTTTATAGAAGCAGGCAACCTGCAAGATCTTTCGTAGACAGATATTTGCAGGCTGTTCCTGCACGGAGGGCCTGCACATTTTACTAATGGCTTCTTATGCCTGTCAGGGTCTCTCTGGACAGTTCCCCATTCCTGCCAGTGAGTCAACCACACCACTCAGTTTGCTGAGTCTGCACTCAATCCCACTGTCTGTGTCACCAATGGAGATACTAAATGGTTTTGGTCCCGATATGAACCCTTGAGGGACAGCAGTCATTACTGGCTTCTGTTTAGACATGGAGCTATTGAATGTAACTCCTGGAATTGATCATCTAATTCCTTATTCATCAAGTAGTCCATCCATCCATCACATGCATATCTCTCTGTATCAAAAATTGTTCTCAATACCTGAGAATTTTTTGAGGTTCAGATGGGTGCTGGTTTAGAATATTATAATTAATATTTGGCTTATCTTGCGCAGGCTCTGAATTTTGTTGAACCTCATTTTTTCAGCTATGCCCCCATATTTCTTCTGTATCTGTCATAGAAATGTGCTGTAGCTTGTCTGATGACTACAGTTTGGTTGCAGTGGAATTTGCTTTCTGCTTGTTTACATACTTCATTATTATGATTATGTCTGTTTGTATTTCATTGTCCCATCAAATGTCTACGTAATCTTTTCCCCTGAAAAGATAGACATTTCAGGTGCAAAATGTTCCCAGAAGGAAATTTTTATGTTAGGGATCTGGGAATTCAGCAAAGGTAGTATCACTGATAGGAGACACTGCATTTATGCAATTGGCTGGTCAGAGCAGCAGCAGCAAGCCTGCACGCTGTGTTCTGCAGGTGAGTGCGTGATGGGAAATGTCTTCATCAGTTTTAACCATGAAAATTAGTCAGTATGAGAGCATGTGTCTGCCTCGGATCCTGTACCAGAGGACTCCTGTCCAAATGAGGTTGCCAGCTGCTTCTTGTGACACATTTCCACCATGCCAAAGAAGAAATGTTAAATGCAAAGAGACCTGCACAAAGGTGCAGTGAGCTTCGGCAGCTGACAGCCTTCTGCCTGTCACCAAGGTGCCTATCTGCAGGCTTCTTGGCCATATAGTCATTTCTCATTGTCTGCAAAGCAGACACAGCTTTTGCTTAATGTAAGAGATAATTTAACTTGTGCTTATAGTTTCTGTCTAGTGTTTCTATGGCAGTGTTGGCAATCTCTCAGGCCACAATTAAACAAACTTTTCATCTGACACTTTTTACTTTTATCTCTGATGCAGATTTTAAGTTCTCATAAACTACTGGATTACTAGTAGAGGCAGATACAGAGAAGTAACTGCAGGTTTATTCTCTTATGTAACAGCTGAGCAGAGGTTGAGCTACCCAATAAGACCTATTTTCAGTAAGGGTCTGTGGCATTTTCTCCTGACTGGGCTTCACGTGGCAGAGATGTAGAGGAGGAAAGCAGGTTTATAATTCACTGTATACTTCTCCTGCTGGAAGAAGTCTATATTCTCCCCAAACAGCTTGGTTCACAGGTATAAGAACAGCTGGGAAACAAGTCATTTTCCTCCCCAGAGGGTTGCAAGGACGTTTCTTGAGGCCAGTTTCCTGACCGTTAATGCTACTACACTTTACCTCAAGAAACAATTCCTTTATTTGCAAAATGTAAAAGATACTGCAACTTTGATTTCTTTTTTAAAGCAAATTTTAAAAAATTCAGCATGGAAAAATAATCCTGTGGAAAAGAGAATACACCAGACCAGTTTTAAAAGCAAGGAAATAACTATGTATATGACTAGCCCTGTTTGATTGCTTTCTTTGTGTTACATGCTGTATCCCTTTTTCTTTAAAACATTATGTGCTTATTTTATTNCCACCAATTAGCATTTTTCTTTTTAAATGAAAAAGTAAAATATGTATAAATTCTGGTTTGTAGTGATCTTTTGAAATCACATTTTCCTAAATTCAGAATGTGAAGATAACTGGGCCTAAGATGGTTGTCATATAGTAGGTCAGCTTGGATCAGCTTCTCGGTAGAGAAGACTCTCAGTTAGAGACCAGGCTTTTGAAGAGAGGAAGACTGTGTGTTCTCTTCCCTAGAACACTGTAGTTATAGGAATACTGGCTCAGTATTTTGCGTTATTTCAGTATCACACGTTGAAAAGTTGTCTTTTCTTTTTTTCCAAGTTCCCAACGGTCATAAATATTTCCCTTGTTTTCCAAGATAAAACTTGGCAAACAGCTGCTCTGGGAGTTTCGCCCTCTCTGTGCTGTGAAAGCGAGTCTTTCTCCTTCTTCACAGTAAAGGCAGAGAGGCTGGGGACCATGTCAGAAAGTAACACTGATAAAATGTGTCATGGCAAATCACTTGTGTTGTGTGAGTTGCAGAGCAGCTGTCAAAGCTATTTGAGTTTATAGCTTGAAGCAGAAGCTGGGAAGCGCAACCTTGCACCTTCACTTTTAAGCAATGGATAGTTTATGTGTGAAATTTGAACCAAAAATAAAAGTTCTGGAGTGAGTTGAATCACATTTTAGTGTTTAATAAGGTGTTGATTGCCCCTGTAATCTCAAAGATGCCCATTGATACTTCTTGGCCTAGTACAACTACAAATCTCTTCAGTAAACACTGAGCTTTCTCTGCATGCAGCACAAGTTTCCGACTCTTCATGTAACAGGCAAAGCTGGCAGGATCAGCTGCTGGGACAATGTGAGACTTGAAAATTCATTTCTTGACACCAGAGACAAAGTGGTGAGTCATTGTCGCTGACCAGCCAAGCATGCCAGGGCTCCAGCCAGCGCTGGAGAGGAGGAGCATATAGGAGCTCTCACATGTACCCGTCACAAACTGCTGGCTCTGATTTCCCTCAAGTCTGCAGGTTTGCAAAAAATGCTTTTTTATCAAAGAATTTACAGTTTCTGGGGATACTGTAAACATACAGAGAATGTGTTGGGACCAGTGCTGAACGTGTTTGTTGATGCTGTATGAACTTTGGTAACACCTTGAAGTGTTCAGCCTTGTCTCAACTTCTGAACTATACAGCAAATGCAACACTCAAAGGCTTTCTCAGAAAAACTGGACTCAAGACTGTTTTTAGAAAGACCACACAAAGCTTGGCAGATAGAGCAAAGTTAATTCTGCATGGTATGTTTTCTGCACAGTTTATTTTTATTTAGAATAAATACGAGGAACATGCTGCTCACTTGGGCTCACCCATTGATGCCAGTCCATACCACAACCAACTCAGGCAGTCATCTACCCTCAAAAATGGCAGCAGGGACTAGGAAGGCACAGAGGGGGTTATCTCAATGTTCATGTGTTAAAATTAATCCTTCTATGACCATTCATCTGTGATCACTATTGGGTACTAGCAGCCAACTGGGAGGATACGGGGTCTTTTGGTTACATTCTAAGCAATATATCAGGGTGCACCTTTGCAAGGGAACCTCTCCCTGTCATCATGTTGAGTACCTTCTGAGATTTGTCAGCTCTAAAGTAAATTAATCTAAATACATTTTATGGATTTACCTAAACTTTGTTAATGTCTGTGTGATCACTCTATTTAAATTGTAAAGCTGAGTGAGGCTTAATGGCCTTAATAACGTATTATGAGGGGAAAACAGAAAATCTAGTGAGGGCCCATAAACTCTCATACTTTGGAACGTTCTGACAAGCTTTTACTTACTTTGGCAGTGAAATGGGAGTCAGTGAGGATATCCTGAAGGAAACAGTGTTTTGAACTGTCAGGGTCAAATTGATAGATTTTTTCCAATGACCAGTTCATATCTTGAGTGCTATTTCTGTCTTGATAAATGTGTCCTATGGCTCAACAAAGGTATGCTAAATGTCCTTGCAAGCAAATGCCTGAGGATGATATTGGATGTTCAATGGAGTGATGTTGCAGCAAGTGCTAATACTTTCACAAGTTTAGTTTCCAAGGCTATCTGGCAAAAAAAAAAAAAAAAAAGACGAAATATTTGTGGCCTGTGTTAAGGACAAAGTCTGAGCATCTTTGATGACAAATGTCCTTGGGCAGCTGGGAAGCATGTGAAAGGGCTGCATGAAGGAGTGTGTTTGTTGGCTATTGTGTAGCGAGGGGAAGCAGAGATGCCACTGTGATGTGACAGATGTGTGAAGAGTGGATGGGGCCAGATAGATTGCAGAGCCCTGTGCAGATTCTGGGTGACATCCAATGGCCTGGGGTAAATTCAGATGTAGAAGTTCCCTGACTTGGACTCAGTCCTGAAGAATTTGTCTGGCTGTTTTAATTGAAATATGAAGCCCAGAGAAGCAAAAATGCACCAAAGCTCTGTTGATTACCGTCACCAGTAGATACCTTGTGGAAAGCAAAATATTGGTTCTTAAATCTCCTAAATACCTAAGCTTTCATAACATTCACTGGCATCTGTTTCTTCATGTTCTGGAGACTAGAGTTTGTACAAGGAGATGTTTTTTTGCTTTCAATACCAAGGGATCCTTAGAAATGTAATTCTGGGTAGTCCAAACAGCTTTCTTGGGGCCAAAGCACCACAACTGAATCTCCTTCCACTGGTACCGGAGTCTGCAACTACTGAGGCAGAGGGGAGGGAGCTGTAGGGCATCAGCCCCTTTTCACAGAGGCCCACAGTATCCTATAAAATACATGAGGATGTTCAGCAGTAAAATTATCAATGTGCAATTTTTGTAATCCCTGGAAAGTTTTTCTGGGCCTAATCAGTACATGAAAGTTGCTGGAAAAACAAAACCAAAACAAAATAAAAAAATAGGGCAAACTTTCTTGATTGGTAGCATTTAATGTATTTTAAGTTTATCCACTCAACAAAAAGAGTGTAATAACTGAATGAGAAAAAAAACCAAATCTCAGAATAGCCTTGATGCGTTGAATTCCAGGCTTCCAGGCCATGAAATGAACCTTTTGTTTAATTTTGCCAGTTTTAACAGTTTCTGTTTAAGGATCATCAGCCATTCATCACCATTCACATTTGTCGGAAGGAGCTCCCTTGCAGGAGTGGGGTTATGACCAGAGCCCCTGTGCTCCACTTCCAATGGATGGAGTCCACCATGGAGCATAAATATATATTAATTGAAATAAACTTTCTGCTTGAAGGGAAGAGGCAGGAAGCTGGATGCATTACACTTGAATGAAAAATCCTTTGTCAAATATCTCTGGGCATAGGGAATTTGATAGCTAATGAATGTGACAGTACAATGGGTTATACTTAAAGCTCAAATGGCAAATGTAGATTTCAGGATTAAATGTACAACAACTTTCCATTCCTCTAAAATGTGCAGAGAGTATTTAGAGATTACAGTTACTTAACCTGTGGCTATTTTGATAAACCCTTGAAAATTTGGGTTCTCTGGTTTTGTGGATTTTGGCTCAGTCTGTTTGTATACACTTACACACATCCTCAGTTGCTACCAGACTCCTGCCAGGTAGGAATGATGTACAGAACTGAAAGCCTAGAAGCATCCCTGGTAAATTAAAGCCACCAATGTTGTTCTTTGAAGTGGCTAACTGCTGGATGCATTTTTGCAGAGCTCCAGGAAATATTAGCCATGATTCTGGTAGTTGTGATGTTCACCATCAATAGGTATGTTCCTTGGCTGCTGTTTCTGTGGTTGCAGATGCTGAATCTTCACTACTGCATGTTCCTAGTCCAGCATGAAGCTAGGGCAGTGCTTTCTCACTTTGAGTGGATTACTTGACAGTGGTCACCACAGAGCTGAGGGGCCACCACAGAAGCAGCCACTAATAAACTGGTTATGAGGCAATGACCTCCAGCAGCTTTTGGAAACTGGAAGTGTGGCTGAGCTGATTCTCTCAGGTGATCTTCTGCCAGGCTACTGCTAGCACCTGTCAGGATCTCATTAGCTCACCAGTAAGTACTATCTGTAGCCAGCTATTTCAGGATATGGGTGTAAATATGTACCTCATCTGTTAGCAGTCCTGTTTGTACTTTGTGATGTGAGATCACTTCTGAGCCCACCATGAGCTTGCCAGTCACCCTAGCGATTCTGGTGTTTACAACAGCATATAAAACAACTGAGCTTACAGTAAGTGGAACTCATAGAAGTTCTGCTCTGTAGTCAGTGAAACCAAATAAATATTGCAATTTTTTGAAACCAAATAATATTTCAGTTTTTGTAGGACGTAGGGCCCAGGTGAATATCAGAGTAAATGTTATTGCCAAGAACATTTATGACGTTCCTTGGAGAGACAAGGCTTGCGGACAAAGATTACGCTTTATTAGTTGATCCAATGTAGCAGGGAGAGACAGGCAAGCATTTAGGCAGATGAGCTGGTTTTCAGGGTGATGAAATAGGCCAAGTGATTTGGCAGATGCAGAGAGAGAGTTGATCCATGCAGCAGAAAAGTTTTGCTTTTATAATCTTTCACTGAGTTCATCCATGTTGTTTGCAGATGCACTCCAGAAAGCTACTGGTTTCTTATTTCCTCAAGGGCAATGTTGCAGCCTGGCCCAGGACCCCCCTACATGCTGTGACCCCACTCCCTCCTACACCTAATCAAAGTCATGCTGGGCAGACTTTTGTTCCTGCTCACCCCAGCTCCAAGGCTCACTTTTCCTCTCCCTCACCCCAGGCCCGCTGCTTGCTGTGACTGGAGTCATCTAACTTCCCTGACTAGGTATAGGTTTGCTTCACAGTTTTGCTTGCCATAGGCATGTCTGTGCTTGTCCCTCTGATGGAAGCAGAAGTGTGGCATCAGAAAGCCACTCTCTTAAAACACAACGAGAAGTCCCTTGTCTCCTCATGGTCTGGCTCACCAGCTTCCTGGTGTTGGTTCCCCTGTGAGGTGGAAGCCAGTCTGATGGATTGTTATTAAAAAACTGCCAAAGCTATGCGGACTGTGAGTGGGTAGATTTGCCTTGAGCAGGCTGGGGCATGCTCAGCACCTATTGCAAGGCAGAGCTTGTAAAATGCTACAGGCGTACTCCACCGCATCACACCATGTGCATCTGCAAAAATAAAGGAAAAGTGCAATAAACACAGTAAACAGACAACATAATGCAGGGGAATACTGTTAGAGTGAAATTTTATATTATTACGCTGAAGGAAGGCAACCCTGTCATGTACTGTGCCAGGGTAAGCGGTTGTGCTGGAAATGATAGTGCTTTCCCCTTGATCCTGGTGGAAACATGATTTACAAGGGGATAGAGCTAGTAATGAAAGAGATGAGCACTGTGAGCAAATAGGTGGCTGATGATTTCTGCTTTATTTGGTTTTTATCTTTGATGTTCACTGTGCACTTGAGACAATGGAAACTGATTTAGGATGCCAAAGAACAAACAAAAGGCTTTTCTGAATTATTTCCTATTCAGAAATTAACAGCAGAGAATCCTGTGTCTCCAAATTTTGCCAATGTCCTACTCAGGTATATTGGCTAATAGAAGTCATGGCAATGACTTTTCAAAAGAGCTTTGCAAGGAAAACCAGAGATAACGGAGACAAACCTGTCAGTTTTTGCATCACCAGGCAAAAAGTTGTCAAAATTAAATAGTTAACTGTGTGGAAAGAAGAACTAAGTGGTCTGAACAACAGGTCACTGGGACCGGTGGCTTGGCTGGAACAAGCAGAAACAAAACTTGAGAAGTGTATGAAAATCTGTGAGGTCATTGTGAAAGAAAACAAACCCACATGCTTGTGTTTGGAACAAACAGAAGATCTGATATAATTGGTGCATGATGTAAGGATCTTGGGATTTGAAGAGGGAGAGCAAGGAGAGGACCCAGCTGTTGCCAAAAAGCTCTTATGAACTCAAGCATCCCAAGTGCAGCGGAGCAACTCCTCTAAATCAGAAACAGAAAACAGCAGCACAAGCTGAACCTTTGCCAGACTTTCACAGGCACGATGACAGATCAAGGCTGGAAGGCATTGCCAGTGAGTGTGGTAGTAGCTGTGACCAGATGCCAGAGTCACAAGAGTGTTTCAGGTCTATCTGTATTACTTTTATGGTTTTTGACAGGCTTGCTAACAGCTGTGTTTCTCAACTTTCTGGGGAAGCAAAGGACAGAGCATGAGGAGGGGCTAGTATTTAATCCAAGTCCTCTGCTATGAAAGAAGCCTTGAAGATTCATCCCCCTGGGCATGAGCTCCATGGACTGATGGTCATGGCAAACAACGAGTCAAATGATAAGTCTCATAAATGTGAAGTAAGATGAGCCAGAGAGAAAGCTGCTAGTGCAACTCCTGCTGTCAGGGCTGTCCATCCAGCTGGAGGAAGGTGCATGACTTGCTTGGGTGGACTGCCTGTGTGTTCATTATCCAAGGCTGTGCATTTCTACAAACTGCTTTTGTTTTCACCTAATACTACTCAGCTTTGTGAAAATTGCCTGGAAACCCCATTGTTCCCCCCAATAAAGCTGAGTAGCACAGGGGCAGCTTTACTGGGGTTTTTAGGTGCTCCTTGTCACCTGGCTAGTGGATGGAAGTTTAGGCAGCAGCCAGGTAGGACCATGGGCTTTTGCTGTAGGGGCTTGAGATGCCCCTGCAGACACACGAGGAAGAAGGGCAGTGTATGTCATGGTTTGACATGACAGCCTTTTCTGGTAAGGGGGATGGGGCTGTAAAGATGGCGCCATCCTAACGAGGGTGGAGGTGAATGGGGGCACCGAGCGAGAGACTGTCGTGGTGCTACTGTGCTAGTTGGGCCAAACCATGACAGATGGAATTTGGTTAAGTTCATTAACCAGTATCTAGCATTTATTCATGTTATTTACAGAGAAAGCAATCAGTGTAGTTTGTGCACAGGTTTGGGGAAAAGTAGTATTGCTGGTCTCAACCTCCTTTCCCCTCAGCCATTGATGTAATCACTGCTGACTTCTGTATTGATGCCTATTGGTAAGTAAATTTTAGAAAAAGTAAGTATAGATCTGGAAATTTGGGTGAGTGACTCATAGAGTTGATGTATCACCAACTGCAGATGAGAGAGACTCTGTATGGAGCTGCTTATTAGAGCAGCAAAAGGAGAGACATGCTTACAGAGGAATTTAAAAGCTCTCCTTTTTTGTGTCTTACCTCTGCAATGCATAGTTGCTCTGAGGAGGGAAAGGTTTCAGACACTAGGTTATAATCCCCCCTGAGCTCAATATTTGGTTTGGACATGGAGGAATGTAAAATGAACATATGCTTGGTCCTGTGCAGTTCTATTCATCTGTCAAAGAGAAGTCAGTGAAGTTACAGAGTAGGTAAAAGGTCATTATAGGTTTGTGGGTAAAAAGCACATTGCTCACCAGCCTGAGTAGTGAATGAGTGGTGAAGGAAATAAATCTGATAGTTCCCTTTCTCCTAACTCATCTTATGACTATAGTTGTTTGTCTTACCAGGGAACTGCTAGTTGTTAGCAGTCAAAAGTAGTTAGTGGTTCTTAGCTTTTGGTGTCTGTGAAGAAGCTTGTATGGTGTTTTTTTTGACACCAAACTGGGAGGACTGGCGGATACCCCAGAAGTCTGTGTTGCCCATTCAGTGGGATCTCAACCAGCTTGAGAGTTGGGCAGAGAGGAACCTCATGAGGTTCAGCAAGGGCAAGTGCAGAGTCCTGCATCTGGAGAGGAACAACCCCATGCACCAGGACAGGCAGGGATTGACCTGCTGGAGAGCAGCTCTGCTGAGAGAGACCTGGGAGTGCTGGTTGACAATAAACTAACCATGAGCCAGCAATGTGCCTTCATGGCCAAGAAGGCCAATGGCATCCAGAAGAGTGTGGGCAGCAGGTTGAGGGAGGTTCTGCTCCCCCTCTACTCTGCCTTGGTGAGGCCCCATCTGGAGTCCTGTGTCCAGTTCTGGGCTCCCCAGCTCAAGAGAGACAAGGAACTGCTGGAGAGAGTCCAGCACAGGGCCACCAAGGTGATCAGGGAACCAAATCATCTTCCTTATGAGGAAAAGCTGCAGGAACTGGGGCTGCTTAGTCTAGAGATGAGACTGAGGGGAGATCTCCTTAATATTTATAGATATCTAAATGGTGGGTGTGAGGAGGTTGGGACATCCCTTTTTCTATGATATCTAGCAACAGGACAAGGGGTAATGGGATGGTGCCTGAAAATGAAAGGTTCCATTTGAACATAAGAAAAAACTATTTCACTGTGAGAGTGACAGAGCTCTGGCACAGGCTGCCCAGAGATGGTGTGGAGTCTCCTTCCTTGGAGGTCTTCAAGATCCACCTGGACACGTTCCTGTGTGACTTGATCTAGGTGGACCTGCTTCTGCAGGGGGGTTGGACTAGATGGTCTCTAAAGGTCCCTTTCAACCCCTACCATTCTGTGTAATTCTGTATCTGTGTGATAATGGCAAAAATCCATGCCATTCCGTAAAGATGGAGCAAAGTGCATCTCTCATGTCCTTGCACAGCCACTTATACTGCTTGGGGCTGTATGCACTCACTGAGCAAATAATTGTCAGAAATTGTATGCTTATGTTTCTGTTGTACTAGATTTTTCCTAGCATTTTGTGACTACCTCTCTTTTGATTTCCTGTGACTTTGAAGAGTAGCCCTCTCTTGGTAAAGCATAATGGCTTCTATTTGGATTTACCAACTAAATGATAGGACTATTTACAGGAGAAAGATTTATAGAAAAATTTCACAGCATGCTGCAAAATGAAGCTGGATGTTGCATTTTAAAGGAGAGATTTCAGGCCACAGCACTGTGCATTCATCACATTCTCTGTAGACTGCTAAATATTCTTCTGTTACTCCCACAAACAAGTGTGGAAAGTTGTCTGCTTCTTTACTCTAAGGAACCCTGTCTTTGCATTGACTTGCTCTCACAATTGCTCTGTGTCAGTCCTTGAAGTCTGAATTGTAAGACCTTCCTTTCTGCAGCAAAGGCACATGTTGCTATTACTGAAATACAGTTTAGTGTAAAGGCCATTTAGTCAATGCCAACATTCATTTGGAAAAAGTTTAACATTAGCATTTTCTGTGCTTCATGCTGCAAAGTGCCAGGCTCTTTGATCCTGATTAGCAAAGCATTTAAACTTAAACACAAAGCTCTCTTATCAGTGCTCCCATTGATGTCAGTGGAGCCAATCACACATTCAGGCTTCCAGCAGATGCTAAAATGATTGGCAAGTTGTCAGTGAGAACACTCAGTTTCTGGAAACTTGATGATTAGGTAAAATTAACTTTTTTTTTAAAAAAAAAGCAACAAAAAAACACCAAACCCACCCAACTAACTCTGATTAAAAAGAGAGTTCATGATCTTTATTCTTAAGTGGGAAATCAGACAAAGTGAGTGCAAGTGTACAGAAAACAGAAAACGCAGAGTCAAGTTTATGGTAATATAATCATCACCACAGGAAACTGTTTAAAAGGTTTTCTTTTTCTTTCAAATCACTATTTTTTAGAAGAACCTTAGTCTTACAAAGCCAGGCAGCCATTTAAGCCTCATAGCTGATAATTTGAGGTCTTCATGTGAATGAGTTTTTCTGTGTTGACACTAATTTATTTCTGGGGGAAAAAAAAATTAAAAATAAATAAATTATAAGATGGCTGTCTCCTATGGGATTTCTCATGAAGTGCAGACAAAAATAGGCCTGGAATCCAAACTGAAATTGCTGGGCATGGATTCTGAATTGTAGGTTTCTTTGTAAGCAAAATTATCCAAATTCAGACTAGCCTAAAACCACAGATTCTTTGTGTGAACTTGATATTGCCACTTATATCCAGAACAAATGTGTGAGAAGCATTCGACTTCTGATGGAGCATTGGTGATTTCCCTCTATCCTCCATGAACGTGAAAAAACACACACACCTTGAAGTAGCACGTGCCAGCAAATAAATGCTATGCATGTTGGCTCTTGTGAACTAACTGTATAGCTGTATGCAAATGGATGTTTTATCAGCTAACATTTTATGTAGTACCAGATTAAGTGTTTGGCAGGCACATTAGGTGCCTATTTTTAAATATTTATTTCTGTGTTTATTTTTCTTTCATATGCTGCTGCAGTAACAAGTTACTCATACTTAACCAGTGATTTTATATATTTCTCCAAGAGACTAAAACCAGACACAGTAGATATAAAGAGAAATTATAGTAAGAGGCAAAAAAATTCCATTCCCTAAAAAGGAAAAGAAAATGCAGCTTTCCTGTATTTACATAGCCCCCTTTACTGCTTAGGGCTGCATGTATGCCCTAAGTAAGTAGCAATCATTTATCTTACATCTGTTAAACAAAAATGTACAGTACAAATGGGTTGCTGTGCAGTGTCTGCAGGTAAGAGAGGAAGTAGATGGAAGGGAATGCTGTAACATGCGCTGCCCAAGGAGTCAGGTGTTGTCAGAGCTGCTTCCAACTCCTGGCATCTTCTGCAGAAGTGTATAGGAGAAGGTTTTGGGATTTGGTAGGCCAGACGTGTACCTGCTTTTTGTCTTAGGGTTGGGTGGAGGCAGTGACTACCCATGCAGATATTTTTCACATCAGAGAGAATACTTTTGAAAGGCATAGGGGAGCTCCTAGAAAGCAATGACAGGGTGCCTAAGGCAGGGTTTGAGCAGGGAGAGTATGCCTCAAAAGCAAGCAATATATTTAGCATCATTGTGACTGCTGATGTGTCCAAGTTAAGCACATGCTTACATATATGTGGAAATCGAGACAAGCTCTGTGGTCAAGTTAAATGAGAGTAAAGAAGAAGAAATTTATGCTCTGGACAGTCTAAATTAGATAGGTGTGATGTGCTGCTGGGTGAAGGACAGACTTGGCACAGTCCCTGACAGCTCTTGTGACTCTTCCTTGCAGCCTGGCTGATGAAAGTTAGTATAAGAAATGGATTTTTCTGATATGCATTGCCATTAGCTTAGGAAGATCATTTTCCAGATTGTCTATGGAATAATGTTTCAGACATGGCTGTCCTAGTTTGTTTTGTTAGATTTTTTTATAATTTTCTTTCTGTTTCACTTGTTTCTGGCATTGCATTCCAGGTTTCTGTGACTTCCGTAACCTGTTTTACTTTCCTAACCTTGCTTTTGGTGTATTAGTAATGTCTACAGGACCAAGCTTCTCTTTCACTGTGATTTATTTACTGTTGCCTCTTTTGTCTACATTTTGTTCCTTTGACATTGTCTTGGCCTCCTTGTGCATTTTTAGCTTGTTATCTCATCCTTTGTTTTGTTTTATAGAGAAGATTGTGGTTTCAGGTCCAAGTCCTTAAATACCCATTCAGAGAGTAATTTTGAAATAATCCCATTGAGACTGATGATATGTTTAAACCATAGAATCATAGAATGGTAGGGGTTGGAAGGGACCTTTAGAGAGATCATCTGATCATTTAGTCCAACCCCCTTGCTAAAGCAGGTCCACTTAGACCAGGTCATACAGGAACATGTCCAGGTGGGTCTTGAAAGACCTCCAAGGAAGGAGATTCCATACTCTCCCTGGGCAGCCTGTGCCAGGGCTCTGTCATCCTCCCAGTAAAACAGATTTTTCTTATGTTTAAATGGAACTTTTTGTATTCCAACTTCATCCCATTACCCCTTGTCCTATTGCTAGATACCATAGGAAAAAAAAATAGATAACAGTAATAATAATAATAATATAATAATGATGGATAATAGACAACAACAACAATAGTAATAATCATAATCATCTTAATAATGGGAAAAGACAAGAAAATGGCTTCCTGAGGCCTGGCCTTGGTCATGAGGACTGAAGCAAAGAAAGCATTCAGTAATTTGGCCTTCTGTGCAACACTGGTCACCAGTGCACCCTCTCCCTCCATGGCTGTGCTCCAGTCATGGCAGCTGTCCCACCACGTCTCTGTGACTGCAATGAGGTTGTAGCCCCGTATCTGCAACCACATCTCCAGTTCCTCCTGCTTATTCCCCAGGCTGCGTGCATTGGTGTAGAGGCAGTGCAGGGGCTTACTCAAACACACAGGGTTCCCTGGTTGGATGCAGGATGATCCTCCCCAGTTTGGCTGTCCCTCAGGATGCCAGCCTTCTGCATCTCAGCACAGTGTGCAAGATGAGGGACACTTATCATGGCATTCCCTGCCCTGCCCTGTTTTCCTGCTAGAGAGGACAGCTTGTCCTATGTTACTTCTACCCCTACCCCGCAAGTCCCTTAGTTCAAAGCCCTCTTTATCAAGCTTGCTAGCCTATTCCCAAATATCCCAGTGTGCTTATGGGAGAGATGTATCCCATCCTATCAAGCCATAGTAGCCAAAGAAGGATCTGTTGTCATAAAATCCAAAACCTTCCCACACTTTTCTGAATCGGCAGATTTCTACATGGTAATTTTACTACTTAATCACAAATGTCATTCTGTTTTTTTGTCTTTGAAACCAGAAATGCTTTAGAAAGTGCAACATGGGTTTTCTATGTATTTTTTTAAAGTCTAACTTACGAAAATGAAGTTAAAAAGTGTAAAGCAACTAAATATTCCTGCAGCATACTGCTGCCTGTGTAAATTGTCAATCATATTGCTTGTCTACAGCTGTCATTTCTGGAGGGCAATATGTACTCAATAATCTGCTTTATACTGACATAACATTTCTGATAATTTTAAAATTTTCTTTAAAAATCCCAAGAGACACATGAAGTGATGTTTGTGTGGGTTCAGTGGGCTATCAAAACGTTAAAGGACTTGCTTAACGAGTGGGTGGTGGTCTCAATCTCCTGACCTAGCCCCAGATCAACAATTCCTTTATAAATAAGTACTTCTGTCCAGCAATACAAAAGCAAAGCCTCTGACACTTACTAATCTGATGTGTGCCTGTTCCCAGGACATTACATTTCTGTGGATACATCTTATGAGGGCGAGAAAGCAGTGCTGTCCAGCCCTGAGCTGTACTCTGAGGAGTGGAGCTGCATCAGACTGATTTATCAGATAGCAACAACTTCTGTGACTTCACCTGATCCTGCCAGGCTCAACCTGTACCTGAGGCAGGAAGGAGAGAGCTTTGATCGTCTGCTGTGGTCAGCCAAGGAGCCTTCTGATAGCTGGCTCATAGCTAGCTTAGATTTAACAAACACCACAAAGAAGTACAAGGTAAGCCTGGTTCTAGAAGATGCCATAGTTTTTCTGGTGCACGTTGTAGCAGATAGAGGACATCCAGGTCTTGGGTCTGCAGCTTCACTTGCTCGTTCCTGTTCTCTCTGCGCTGAGGGGAGAGTATTTCTACTCATACTCTCTCAGATTGCACCTGTGAGAATAACATCCCCCATAGACACAGCTGAGGAATCTGGAGTCCCATACTCTTAGGTGAAGTGTGGGATCTTTTGGCCTCCTCCTGTTGTCCTTCAGTGGGACTTCTGTCCCTGAGGATGGGCATTGAAACCATATTTAATGTATTCTGCCACTCTTTCCCAGCAAAAGCACCTCTCCTTCTCCTGGCCTCCATGCATATTTTAATTTGTTCTCCTCTTTATCCTGTGTAAATGTCTGGAATGATAATGGAAATACCGAAACCGTAAAATTCAGTTTGGTTTATATTGTGCAGATTGTACTGGAAGGTGAAATGGGACAAGATAAATCTGCCAGTATAGCAGTTTTTGAAATTAAAATAACTCCTGGATATTGTATTGGTAAGTACTGTCTGCTCATCCCCCATATTCTTTGCACACACAAAAAAAGGATTGTTGGCAGTTTTAAAACTTAGATCTGGATTTGGAAAAAAAGGCAATGGCTTTTTCCTTATTGAAAAGTAGGCGGACATGTTTGATATTGGTATTTTTTAAGTTAAAGTTCATATACAGTAATTCATTCTAAAGCTATTTATCGTTCAAACAGGAACAAGTGTTACATTTTCACAGGATGAGACTGCTGCAAACATTAGACATAAGAGCAGTGACGTTGTTTCTGCTATCTGCCTGCTCGTGCATCCTTACAGTGGCATCTTGCAGGCTACAGAGTCAAAACTCTTGATATTTACACTTACTGCTATTTCCTCATAACATTTGCCAAAAAACTGTGAACAAAGCTCAAAAATTTCTGTGGCTAAGAGGCTAGAAGACCTTTAAATTTCTGCAGAGCGCTAGGGGAGTCCAACAAAACTGTAACAGTTCTCTGGCTTCTGTGAAGGAAAGCAAGCAGTCTCATTGCCACTAAGAAATACTAGTCCTGCTTTGCTTGTAGCTATGACTGATTTAGAAGTGGAAGTTTTGCTTTCACTATTTAATGCTACAAAGTGGTATATTTCAAATCTATTTCATTTGATTCTAATTTACAGCCATCATCTGTTGCCAAATAATGAAAAGATAGATCAGACTGAACAGGTTGGGAATTATAATTTTATTAAATATTGATCAGAAATTAGGGCTCCATTTGCTTCCATTTATTAATAGCTGTTAATTGCTGTGTCCAGGTTTATAAACATAGGTGTTATCTGCATTGCCATTTGTAAAATGAGGCCACTGCTTAGTAATAGTCTCTCTTCTAGTTTCTGTAGTGAAAATGTGTGCACTCAGCTGGTGATGTCTGCAATTGCAGAATGTGACTTTGAAGAAAATCATCTTTGTGGCTTTATGAATCGCTGGAACCCCAATGTCAACTGGTTTGTAGGTGGAGGGAACATTCGCAATTCTCAGTCAATCCTGCCCAAAGACCACACACTTAACAGTGAACTGGGTAAGCAACAAAGATAAAACAGAATCATAGTGGAAAATTCGACTCTTACAACTCTTATACAGCAAATTATTATGTGAGTTCTTTATTTTCTCCTGGCACTGGATGGTGTAAGAATTACTTATGTGAAAATGGGGGATTAGAAAAAGGTGGGGGGAATTTGTAGAAGTTCATATAACATTTTCTATAAGCTTTATAATAAGGTTTTTATGCCCTTTGGTAGACTTCAGATACTCAAAATGAGAAAATTTTCGACTAAGGGGGAATATTAACCTTTCTGTGGATTCTAAAAGAATGGGACACAACAAATTTTCAGGTCTTGTACTGCTGTTCTTGTACATCTGGCAGGAGTTTTTTTTCCAGTGGAAATTTAGAAAGTTGAGTAGGAAAGCTAAGGAACTGAAACATGTTTGGAGAATCTTGGGTTAAGTTGCACAGTTTAAGAGTTTTCTTTCTTTCAGTCAAGTGTAATGCTGTTCCTACAGTCTCTCAGAGGCAGAATGCTGTAAAGACTTAAAGTGACTTTCATCCCTTGTCCCCTATGAAATGCTCATCCCAGCCACTTTGTTAAGAGGAGAATGTTTTACATACTCATAGAGAAGGGTTATGGGATGTCTTAGCCTTGGATGTAGTGTTGTGTGAAGCACCATAGCAGGTGTAGGTCAGGATATCTGGCTGCTACAGCACACAGTGTGATGGTGCAAGGAATTGCATCATGAAAAGCAGGGTTGATCCTCTTTCCTTAACTCATGCCGCTGTGCCTTTTTATTTATTTCACAATTGTATGAGTTGAGTACAGAGTGTCACTCTGGCCCTACGTTGTCCTAGAGCATCTAAATGCTGGTAAAATTTTGATGGAAGTTTAACCCACCACATCTTCAACAGCAGAGAGAGGCTCTGCCTATTAAATAAACCACTGCATGTGATAGGAAATGCTGCCAACTGGCAGGGATCTGTTTTCTTGTAGCCACAGCGTTTCTTTTTCACACCAAACCCTCACTGCAATCATCTGAGAAGACTCCAAAAAGCCAAGAAGCCACAGAAGAGCCTTCTTTTTGCAAGAGTTGTGCTATAAAAGTACATCAGCCAGGGAGATCATAATTAAGCTGTGAAATGTGGTAAGACTGCAAAGCAAAAATGAAGCCCAGAACTTACCAGGCAAGTACCACTGAAGTGTCACCAGTTCCCTGGCAGTGGGCAGGCCAGAGAAGACACACAGCCAAGCAAGCCCTATCCCCTTCTTCCACTTGAATGAAGCAAGACATATCATGGTATAGCTTTGAGAACACTGTTAGCTGGTTAATGTAGTGGTATTAGATGTGAACTTAATGGCACAGTTTGCAGTGTGCATGCTGAAGTATCCTGTCAGTTTGACACTTCTTTCTCCTCAAAGTTTTCTGTCCTCTAATTTTTTTGCTTGTGAAGAAGCATTTTTCCATTCATCAACTGATACTGTTTGATGCTATGTTTCTGGGAGTGTAGAGGAAGAAAAGCTTCAGATGCACAGCATAACCATGCACAAGGATGTGTCCTATTTAAGTCAAGATAGCTCTCCCAAAATCAAAGTGTGAGTCTTTGTAAATCCTCCAGGTCATATTGACTGATGAGAGGAAGGGAGTCTGCTGATCTGTAATGCATTTTTCTTTTTATTAACATATCACAAAAGGCTTTTAAAATGTTATTTTTAAAAAACTCAATCTGTTCATTAAAGACAAAATATTTGGAAAACAAATCCTAGACAGTCTGGGCAGAATTATACAAGCCATGAAATGTGCAACATAAAGGATATCTGCTAGTTCATTTGATCTATTAAATAAACTGCTGAGTAAAACATGTGAGGAAGCAGGTGGCTTATAGTCTTGTTTATATATTTGGAAAAAGATTAATTACCATAATGCACTGTTGGGAGGCAGGCAATTTATGCAGTTGTAATGCTTTTTTTGTTGTTGTTCATGAATTGCTCCTGAAATCCAGAGAGTTCCTAATTTTTCTTTAATATAGTATCTGGAATAAAGACTGAAGAAAGGACTGAGACCGATTTGTTTGCCATTGGAATCTTAGCCAGACAACTTTGGCTTGTACGTAGGAGGAAAGGAGATAAAAACCCAACCAAACAACAAACCCCAAAACTCTCAAAATTACTAAAATTTCCTAGGAATCAACCACTGTTGCCCAGGTCATAGAGATACATGTCTAGTCCCTGCCCATCTCCTGATACTTCTTGTAATGGTGTCCTTGTCCTTTAACAAATGTCCTTATGTGAACTTTCTTTTATACTTTTCAGGTCATTACATGTATGTGGACTCTGTTTATGTCAAACATTTTCAGGAAGTGGCCCAGCTAATCTCACCAAAGACCACAGCCCCAATGTCTGGCTGTTTATCTTTTTATTACCAACTAAAGCAGGAGAGTAGCATTGTTTTTACCGTTTACCTGAGAGACACAAGTGGCTTTTATGAAGAGATCTGGAAAACAGACAGTGCGCTGACTGCAGACTGGGCACTAGCAGAGGTTGACTTCAGTGCACCATACCCCATGGAGGTAAAGCAATCGTTCCTACACAGTTCCAGGCTTTGTCAGGCCAGGTCAGGAAGATGGCAGTGGCTGTCCAGTCTCTGAAAGATGGTTATAAGGACACTGGCTATTTGCTGTTTCCTTTCTCCACTGCATAAGGGTCGAGGAGGAATCTCTTTCCTTACTGGTGCTTGATTTTCATCAAAGGTGAATTCAGGTGGTGGAGTACTTGAACGGAATGCCTTTAGGAGCTTTAGAGCCCTACTAAAATGAGTTCTTTAATTTCCCAGTAAGTAATCTCAGTGTTCTCTCAGTCCAGTGTTGCTATGCCTTCAGCATTTTTAAGGATGCTGATTGTCATAAAAGAATGCACATCTCTCACTGCAAAATAAAAAAAAATAAAATACCCAAACTCTATTCTTTATCTTATACAGTCCTGCAATTTGACAGTCTGTGCTTTTACAAGATGAGAAGAGTCCAAATTTGAGTCCTAATAGTACAATAGTCCTTATATGTGAAATCCAGCTCTCTGTGTTTATTGTAATTAATTTCAAGGGTATCAGAAAGAGACTGAATTTTTTATTCTCTAGAATTTAGTGGAAAAAAAAAAAAGGCCAAACCTTAGGACTGAAATAAACATTTTATGCATATATATATGTCTGTGTGTATTAAAAAAAAATATGTACATATAAAAATATGTGTATATATATATACATGTAGTAGGTATACATGCACATATATACATAATATCTTTATGTGTACAATATATATTCTTACATTTAATACATATATTAATATCTTAGAAGATCAGAATATAAAGTGTATATGTTATCTATATACATAAATACAAATATATATGTTATACGTATATGTGCTACATTTATATGTATACACACACACTTTCTTCCTGTGTATATATGTCTAATAATAAGATTACAGATAAATTGGTTTTCATTCTATTCCTTTAATTCCACATAAGTTATTTGTTAATTTTTCGTAAGCCTGCAGATTTTCAGAAATTATTAGGGGTAAAGGTAATTTTTATCAACTGTGTAAAGTCTGTGATCAAGCCATGCATTTGACTTATTAGACTTCAGATGATATGGGAGAGGAGATTAGATTTTATAAGATCTCATAATACTGATTGGTAAATTAATTACTTACTATAAAAATAGAAAGTACCATGAACAGGAAAAAAACTGTCCTAGCACTACAGATGGAAATGAATCAATGATCACTTAGAGCTTGACATTACTATGATTAGTTTTGTGAACATATCCTCTCAGTTCTTAGTGGCATTCATAAAATCATCCAGAATGTTGGAAAATATCTATACTGAAATAAATGGCACAAGAGCAAATGTTGTATTAGTCTGTGAATACACAGCCTACCCCTGTGTTCAGCAGAGGATGTAACTTCAGCCCTCTCAGTTAAAAAGGAATATCCTAGAACTACAAGAGGGAGAGGGAGATAATCAAAAGTATGGAGAAATTAGGTTAATGAAATAACAGTTTTCAGCCTCTAAAAAAAGATGACTGAAGTAGAATATGGTAGAGGTTCATAAAAATAATGAATGACACAGAACAGATTAACTGTTCCTTTTTAAATCATAATTTATGTTGCTGTTCTAATTTCTTTATTACCAGAAAACAGTTTTAAAATAGACTAAAGGAGATTTTTTTTTCCTACATCACGTAACTGTAGAACTCACTTCCACAGCATATTATGGATACCTTTATCCTGACTAGTTAAAAAACTGATTAGACAAATTAATGGGAACAAAAAGAAGCCATCAAGAATGCAATGTTGAGGGAAGAACTGAAAACTTATCACTATCTTCAGTTCTTTCTCTAGGTGACCTCTATTGGAAACAAGACACTGAGCTAGATGGGCCTTTTTTCCACTCAAGGAATTTTTATGTAATTCAACATAGTCATTACTTTAGAGATCATTGTATTGAAATAAGTTTAAACCTTACATATAATTTCTTCAGTTGCTTCTAGAGGGTCTTCCTGTTTGTTTCATCCAGGAAAAAGAGGTCACACAGATTGTTTCAAAGCATTCCTAGTTTGGCTCCCATCCTGGAGCAAGATAACAGGGATTTCACTGAACAGGATCTCACTCTGGAAATATTTGTCCTTACATCTTTGTTTTGTCCCCGGGGTTGCTATGTGATTCAGGCCTTGCCTCAAAGTTTTCCTGTAACTTAGAGCTTTGATATTAAAGAGAAATTTTAACACACTTCCTCAAGAGTTATAGAGTGTCCTCCATCTGCTTGAGGAAATTATGTCCCTTGATAATCATTTTGTATAAACACTGTTTGATTTTTGTGGTAAACAAATCACAGTGATAGCTTTTCTGGTTCTTAACAAATTTTTTTAAAGGAAGTCTTCCCTGCCAGCTGATGCCAAGGCGTGTGCTTCAGTGTCTAAAGATGTTTAGAGAAAACAGGAAAATTTAACGTTGTAACAGCAGAGTAATACACATGATTTGTTTTTAGCTCTTGATCCAGATAGACTCTAGGTACAGTTAAATAGGCAGCTTTGGAGTTCCAGTCAATACAGACTGAATACTGGCTTTGCAATGTGACAGCAGCCTTACTGCTTTATAAAGCAGCAAAAGAGCTATGTTCCCCTTGATTTTTCCTTGACCTTTGTTAGGAAAAGATCTGGTGCCAGGATCAGGCTCTGATTTATATTCCTATATAATTTGATTTTATATATTTATAGTCATAATTTGATATATTGAGTGATATAATTTAATTTGTCCCAACTTGGAGTCTGGGATGTCAAATAAAAAATCCGTAATATGAAGATACATACCGAAATTGTTGTGTATATTGTAGATGTATAACAAATGATTGTAATTTCCAGGTAATATTTGAAGTTGCTTTCAACAGCGCTAAGGGAGGTTATGTTGCCCTTGATGACATTTCATTCTCTCCGGTTTACTGCAGCAATCAGACAGGTATGATTTCTTATTGCTGTTTATCTTCCTTGTTTCCCTCCTTTGCTCTGCCCCTCTGAACTGTCTGTCATTACTTGAACTATTTGATAGTGATGTGCAGATGCTACCTTCTCACTGGCCAGCACCATTGGACTCCTCTTCCTCCTGGCAACAAAAAAGCAGATAAACATTAATGCTATTCATTTGACATGGAAACATCAGTTCTTAATACTTTGTCTCCAAAGGTCTTGCCTCAGGAATCTGCAGCTGAAGCAGTGGACTGACTGCTCCATTTGCATCACCCCAGCTTTTGAACAGATTACCACTTATAGACTTATCACAGAAGGAAAAGAGGGTTTCACCTAGGTGTGTAGTATGAGGAGGAAGTCCTGGGCTTTTCATTATTGCTGATGTGGGGAATATCTTCTTCCATGTACATGCCTTGAGGTGTTCTTCAGAACCAACATAGGAGCCTTACCTTCCAGTCTTTATTCTTCCCGGAGATATTATTCATCTCAGAGAGTGAGGTGTCTGTCAGGTTTTTATGATATTTTCCCAACAGCAGCAACATATACACACACATTCTATATGATTACAGAAGGGTTTTTTTGAAACTACTGTTTAAAAGAATATTAAATGTTGACATTAGAAAGTTACACTCTTTGAAACTGAAATGAGAATTTGACACCCACACACATGCTCACACTCATTTTGCTCAAATATCTTTTGAATGAAGCAGCAGGATGAAAACAAATGATCTGAGTTATGTCTTGAAGGAGGAATCTTCCCTTATTTGTAGATTATTTATATTTTACAGGGGCTGTGCTGGAGATTTCCTCCCAGCCCCATCAAAAATACCTGAAAATAACACCCACTCATGATAGAAAAATGATACTTTGATACAGTTCTCATTTTGTATTATGTATATATTGCACTTTTTACACATACTAATCTTCCATAGTAGAACAATGAAACACAGTATATTTTTGCATCCTTGTGCTTAAACTGCATCTGATTATTGTGCTGTGTTCTTCCTAACGTAGCATATACATCTGTCTTTTAGGAACTCCATTCAATCCTGCTGAGGCAGGCTGCAATTTTGAAGAAGGCCTGTGTAATTTTTACCAGGATCACAAAGACGGCCCAGGATGGAGCAGAGTGAAAGTGAAGCGTAACGTGTATAGAGCAGGAGATCACACTACTGGGTTTGGTAAATCAAAACTGCTTTCCATTAGAAGAGTCAAACTGGATGTAAAGGCTAACTTGTTGCATCATTGTTGAATCTGTTAAGTAGTGTCATCAACACACTACTTAGATTGCCTCTTTGCAACTACTACTAAAAATCAACGTATACTGCTTTATCCTGGTGAGGATTCTGGCTATGCTTCCTCTGATGTAAAGGGGGAAGGTCATCTATGGAATAGTCATGCAGGACTGTAAATGAGAGTATCTTCACTATACTAATCTCTAGTTACTAAAGGGATGATTCCACAAAAATATGCCAGCAAATGTAAGAGTAGCTTCATGCATTGCTCTTAATATGGAGGAAAAATGGGCCTTTAGCTCTTCCAGGCTTAGGATTGTTGGCACTTTTAAGTGAAAACTGTGTTGTGTAGTGAAGCCCCTTAGTGAAAGGCCTGCTAATAAGCTCTGAAACACATTTATTTGTACAGGGTATTTGTGGTTCTTAACCATATGTGCTAAAGTCTCACCTCTTTATACTTGGTGCAGGAAATAATAGGCCTTGTGCCTTATCTTTCAGTCTTAGGTCTTGGAGTGATGCTGTTGAAACAGCCAGGTTTCCAGTGAGGCCAGCAGGCCAGAGAATTTTTTGATGTAAATTTGAAAAGTGCTTATTTCTCATAACTTAGTCATGTGCCTGTTTAGCTTGAAGTAGCCAGCATGCTTTTAGAAAAATTCTCAATTATTTTCAAAAAGAGTGTGATAATCTGTTTCCTGACAGTAGAAATTGGTTTTGTAGCCAAAGTCTGATGCAATAATAGAAGCTGCTGTAATAGCAAGTCAGCTGTTCTAATTGCATATTAGAAATGCTCAATAACTATGCTGTCTTGCAGGTTATTATTTGTTGGCAAACACAAAGTTTACCTCACAGCCTGGGTACATTGGACGTCTCTATGGCCCGACTCTGCCTGGAAACCTGCAGTTTTGTCTGCGTTTTTATTATGCCTTGTATGGGTTTTTCAGAATGAGTGGCACTCTTGCTGTTTATATCTTTGAGGAAAATCATGTTGTTCAGGAGAAAATCTGGTCTGTCTTAGACTCTCCAAAGGGGGTTTGGACTCAGGCTGAAATATCTTTCAAAAAGCCTATGCCATGTAAGGTAAGAGACAGCTCTTCAAATCTACTGAATTCTGGATAGAGATTTTCCATTCCTTTTCCAGGCTTCTTTGTTATCTGTGGATTAATGCTAAGTGAGCCATACCTGCAAATTGAAATAGAGTTCTCTGGGCAATACAGTAGGGGGTACAGTATTTCTTCGTAGCCTGGCTCCCATATGATCCATGTAAAGGGGCTAGATACGAGAAACAAGGCAACGTTGCCTTGGTGTCCTCAACTGCAGTCACATTATTTGTGGAGATTTCACATGAGGAGCTCTAACAAGAGACAGCTGTGTCTTGATTTCTCAGAAGACTCCACATTCACACATTTTTGTGTGTTTGTTGGTTTGTTTCCTTTGTGATTCACATCACCATACTTAATATAAAAAGCCTGTACTGGTAAGTTCTGGTCAAAATGGAGATCTGATCCTACTTTCTGAAACTCAACCACTGGGTTAAAATGTGAAACTAGAAGTCTGTGTAATTTAGAACAATGGACTTGAAGTGTTTGCAGATACTGATTGGACAGGTCACTTTCCTTTCTCAGCAAGGAAATAACATAGTATTTCATAGGACCTACTGAGTAAGTCCTCAAGCTGCTGTTAATCCTTACCTACAATCTTTATCAAGACTACCATTTACACGAATTTGTGTAGGTGCTACTTCTGTGGTTATCTTGATTTCTGTAATGTGTTTTCACACTGCGAATTATGTGAGGAGGACCAGATGGATCACCACCTGATGTAACTGAGAGAAACCCAGATTTTTTAAGAGAATGGTAATGCTATAAGGATATGAATGAAAGCGTGTCTTTGAACTCAAGTATTTCCAAACTATAGACAAGCATCTTAAGCATTTTCCCCACTGTAAAGTAACTTTTGAAATGGTAGTGGTCATTGAGTTTAACTTTTCCTGAAAAAAGAAGAGTGTTTTTCTTCAAAGTAAATACACTTTAAAAATTCACATAAGAAAACAGTTGCCCAGCTGTTTAAAAAAGAAAATTTATGTTAAAAATTTCAGACATAGTTGTTGGCTAGTGTTTTTACTCAGATATTCGATACCGTTAATAATTGATGTGACTTTAATGTACACTTTCATAATGTATAAAATATAACAGAATTTCTAATTCTCTTTATGCTGGTGCAGAAGAAAAATACTACTGCCTAGCAAGTTCATGATAGAAAAGTCTCTCATAGTATCATTCCAAAATATTTGCCAAAAATTTTTTATCTCTTTTTTTTTAAAAAACACAAGAAAGTATAGCTTAAAAAGGTAAGCTGATAACTTATTTTTGCTCTCTCCTGTTTATGTATTTCTTTATTGCTTCTAAAAAAGGTTCAGTAGCTTGTGTAGTGTAATACACTGTCTGAGTAGTTATGACATTTGTTAAAAATGGTTTATGGGCTTGGAGGTGACAGTTTTTTAACATCTGACATTTACATGGAAAATCTTTTCCAGTGTGAATTTGTGAAGAACTATTTTTATATTTTCCTAGAAATTAGTGAATCTAAAACACTTGTGAAGAAGCTTGCCTGGATGGAAAGCTTCTCATGAATTGCAGCTTTCACGTCTATAGTTACCAGTCTGTCTTGTAGGCAATAACAGATGGGGAGAGCAGCACAGAGGAGAATGAAGAAGCCAAGGGAATATCCTCACTGCTTCTGAACTGAGAGGTCTGCAGGAAAAAAGAGACCCTGTGCTCTGCAGCTGAAGGGTTTACTGGCCTCTGGCAATTCTCAAAAACTTTCAGTGGGTCCTTCAGGTCCTGTGATGGGAAAGCCTTCTTTCCCACGGAAACAAGTTACAAAATGTTTCTTTTGAGGAAGCATTCCCTAAATATCACAAAAAATTATATTTGTCAGGCTTTGGAGAACTCAGCATGTGCTCAGCGTAATGTAATTCAGGCACCCTTTAGCCAAATAACTGTGATTGGAATAGGGTGGGATGTGAAGTTCTCACCTTAGCCTTACTTTAAACTTATTCACTCATGCTGTCTTTTTTTCCCTGGAATGGAAGGTTAAATTAGGTTTAGAATAGAGATTTGGTTGCAGTTTTGCAAATGTAGTAGATGCCATTGGTACATAATAGATCCTGCAGAAACTGTAATGTGCTGAAATTTTTATGATGGTTTTATGTTTTTCATGATGGCTCTGTACGTAGATATACCATCAGTTTATCAAGGTTTCCTTAGACAAACAGTGCATGAAAGAGAAGAGGTGAAGTTCTGAAGCACATTAATATGGAAAAGTACATCAAGATAAGTTTACAGCTGAGAAGGTAGCATACAAAAGACAAGTGATGCCAGAGTTTAAGCATGTATCTGCTTGCCATAAGGCAAAGGTGACAAGTTGTCTGCTTGAAATACAAGCAGGCTTGAATGAAGTTGCACAGTGAACCTTATTCAGGCTTTTATTTGCAATCTCATGACAAACTCTTTGACTTTAATACTTTAGAAAGTCCTTTTGTGCTTTGTTTTATTTGTTTCTTTTCCAAGCCAACAAAAGGACTTGAAGGAGCACTGTGTGGCATTTTATAAACACTTAGGTTAGTTTTCTGTAAACATGTGCCTACCTAGGACCTAGTGAAACAGCTGACAAGGAACATTCATTGCAGTGACTGTCTTCAATGTAGGCCAGCACTGGAGGTACATCAGAGCATATTTTGCCTGACAGCAGAGTGGTGGGAACCAGCAAGTCAAAGATTACACTTCAGATTCTGGAGGGAACAACAGTATAGAAATACGAGAGAAGCAAGATCATTGGAGCTTGACCTCTCTTCTTCTGCCTCCTCCAACCAGCCTCATCACTGATGCCTCTTTGTCTTATCTGTCCTGCCCCATAGGTAGCAATCCCACTCCCCATCTTACTCCTGGCTCCTTGGCTCAGGGCAGTCCAGTTTTTTTCCCTTCAGTTCTGTCCACGTCACTGTCTGTTTGCCCTTCTTGTCCCAGTTCTTACAAATTTTACTTTTACAAAAACTAATGATCTGACAGAAGGCACAGTTCTGGCACAAACCCTGACACTTTTCATGCTCCTACTCCAAAGTCTAAGAGTGCCCTAGCTTTTCGAAGAATTTTTTAAATAGGGGAAAAATAAAACCTTTTTTCCTAGCCTTGTTCTCAGAAATGATGGAACTGTTTTGGCTTAAATCTTCCAAAACAAGCCTGAAGCAAGGGCTCAGCATGGAAAGTCTGAGCTGAAATCATTGTATCTTGGCAATGTCATAAGCAAGCGAAAGACTGGGGTCTTTCAATGGAGTGAAGTGGTCTCAAAATAAAACAGGACTATTACCTTTCCTCTAGTACAGATGTGGTGGATGATGTGCCTATCATATCGTTTTCTGAGATGTATCATGTCTAGACTTGGATGATAAAAGGTTGTAGGCATGCACAGTAGTTTGTCTGGTCAACTTCTCGGTTATTGGGTGTGACTTATACATTGGGTCAGTGCCTGTGGAAACAGTAAACAGTCTCCTGGCAATCCCTTACTGGCCAGTAAAGTCAGCATGGCAGTCATTACACTTCTTTGGCCAGGGAGATCTGAAGGTCATAATGATTTTGCAACCAGAAGACAATTGTTCTAAAACACCTGATTACCTACATCCTTCATTTTTCTTCTGCTACAAATATGACTCCCAAGGCTTTGAAAACAATATAAAATCCATCTGATATGTTTTAATTTTGATAACATATTTGTTTGCATCAGGGCAATAAAAAGACCCTGATTTTCATCCCTTAGTTTGTGGACTGGTTTTTACAAGTTCTTTTTGAATTGGCTAACTGCAGTCTGGCACAGATTGTTGGCTCAAATTCTGTGAGCAGGAAGAATGAAGCTGGCCAACAGGCTTTAAAATGACACTTTTGAAAATATGTTGAAAGTGTTAGGTGGGAATGATCCAGCTAAGCAACTCATAAATGGCATATGTATACATATGTATACATACTACAAATATGTATGCTATATAATGCTATCGAGAAGGCAGGAAATTTAAAATCCTGATTTTTCAATTTGTACTTGAGGCACTGCATCTTTTAGTGTAAGTAACTATAATCCTGTATACATAGAGTGTTGGTTCATACTACATAGTGCCCAGGGAATAAAAGTGAGAAGCAAGAAAAAACATCCTAACTTTTATTAAAGTAAATAAAAACCTTCATGCTTTACTGTATAAACCTCTTACAGGGCAGCATACAAATCAGAGCCTGAAATATGTAGCTTTTCTTGATCTGATTGAATGTACTGAGATTTGTCAACCAGGCCAATACATGGCAGGAAAATGCCAGAGCTAAATGAAAGAAAAATTCACACATGGCCAATGTAATCTGGAGATGCTGACATGCACCCTAGAGCAAGAATCTGCATTTTAATGTTGTTTGTATTTGTGTATATGCCATCATAGAGAGATTTGTTTCATGCAGCTCCAGAGCAAATTCAAATGGATGGTTTGAATGCTTCCTTACATCAATTCTGTTCATTTCTGCGAAATTTCATTCTGAATATGAGGTTTTCCAAAGCAAACATCTCCCATTGTTTATCCATCATGCAAGTTTTTGCAATGCTACCTAGGACTATAGTGCTTCTATACCTTCCATAAAGTTCAAAACCAAATCCTCAGAAAAGTATCAAGCATCATAATTGTCCACCTTACCTCCATTAGAGTAGTTATGGCAGCGTTTCTTGGGTATTCGTTCTTTCAGTCTGCATTTCTTCCTTAGTATTAAATTCTTCTAGCTCTTTGCTACCAAGAAATTTGTGTATCCCATTTCTCCACTGAAGTCATAGGTAAATGACTAAAGGAATCTTGGGTATATGATGGAAGTCCTAGATCCCTGTGCCCGAATCAGTAGTATAAAGGACACAATTTTCAATTAAGTAGAGAAAGGCAGACATCCTAGTTCTCACTTCCTCCTCCTTCTCTGAAAAAAACCCTCACTTGTGTCAAATAAAGGAGCTTTTTGGTATTGTTCTGACACAACCCATGGTCAGTCTTCCCACAATAAGGTATGCAACCTAAACAGGTTAGAATGGGCTACAGCATGGCCCTTCTGTCCTTCTTCTTTCACCTATAAACCAAGGAAGTCCTTAAAGAACAGTCACTGGAGATGCCTATGTAAAACAAGAATGTTATGGTCTGTAAATAGTAGAATTAGTGCTTGTAAAGCATGAACCCCAGTGTCTGTTGTACTTGATATACAGTTATGGAAATGACATGCTAGAAACTCTAAAAATTACTCAAGTTAGAAAGTGTCACCTAAGTGGCCTGCATTGTCATAGCAGATAAGAGCTGCTAAGCAAAGAGATATGTTGCATCGCCTTTTGGTGTCTGTGATACTTAATGGATACCTTTTTTTTGCTCAGTTTTTTTTTCTGGGTACTTGATATTTTGGTATTACAATGCCACGTCATCTGACAAGACTCCTGAGTCTAAAGGCAAGAACCTTTCCCTCATAAAAAGAACCAAGGAAACTATTTAGCTGAAAAGCAGGTAGAGCCATAATAGCACAATTCAGGAAATCCAGAGGGGGCGTGGGGGACAGCTGAGCATACTGTGGTCCTCTACACATTTCTGTGCAGGCAGTGTTCTCTACTAGAAAGTGCAGTCCAGTGAATGTAGACATAGCATTAAGAGCCTGTGGACCTAGGTTGTTCTGTTAATTTTGTTTTACTCTTTCATTTTCTCTGCAGCCCATTTGCCCTTGGATAGGAAAGATTTTAAAAGCATTTATTCAAATGTCACAAGTTTATTACCAATTAAATAAAATTATTTATGCAAAAGCTTTCAAAATCCACTGTTTTTCCTACACAAGCTCATTGTGTTTAAATGACAAGAAATTGAACTTGCCTGGAGAATACCATTCTAAATCCATTTATTTGAAAGGACAAAAGCTTGCATTCTAATTTTGGCTTACTTGCATTCTTGATAAATGAGTTTCTGATTGTTTAAGCCATAGAAATCCAAGCTATATAAAATCTAGTTTAATTAAAGTAGTTAAAAGTAATACAGGCTATACTGATATTCATAGAATCATAGAATGGTAGGGGTTGGAAAGGACCTTTAGAGATCATCTAGTCCAACACCCCTGCAGAAGCAGGTTCACCTAGATCAGGTCACACAGGAACGTGTCCAGGCTGGTCTTGAAAACCTCCNACGCTGGACTCTTCCCAGCAGTTCTCTGTCCTTCTTGAGCTGAGGAGCCCAGAACTGGATACAGTACTCCAGATGAGGCCTCACCAGGGCAGAGTAGAGGGGATTATGTTTGCCTTGGACAGCCCTAGGACAATCAGAATGGTTTTCCCATTCCCCGTGCCAGCTGATAGTTGCCTGGCTTACACGCTTATATGGCTATGTACTAGCATAACTGAAAAGTCAGGCTCCCTGTTCCGTGAAAACATCTTGGTTGCTTCTTTGTGTCATGTTATGCTTTTGTTTCTGGTGATGACATAATTTTTGTGGTTTTTAATACTGAGTTTTATGTCACTGCATGGATGTTAAAACAGTTGCTTTGCACAGAAACCCACTTCAAACTCCACTCTAATTGCCTTTCTCCTTTAAGAAACTGAACCTAAATATGTGTCTAAGGGACGGACTGAGTTTTGTATCTATATCGATATATAGTCTGTAGTTTAAACCTAGGAACATTCACTAGGACGGAATCAAGTAAATTGCTGCAGAGGTATAGCTTGTTCGCTATTGTAATACTTTTGTTTGTCTGGTCTGCCTCTAATTGAGCAGTAGCTATACTTTCAGGGATAAACAAGTAGGAAAGGACAGAATCCACAGGGAGCCAGGAGCTTCTCTCCTTCTCTCCCATTGTCAATCTGGCTATCTCCAAATCTCCTTTTACAAGCTTACTCATTAGTCCTTCCTTCCACTGGAAGTATCCTACTGTATGTCCTCCTCTTCTCCAAAAGCATCTAAACTTCATATACATACATTTTAACTCATATCTACTTGTAGAGATGCAGAGTACTAACTAGGATGAGAAGTCCCTTCTGCTTCACTCAGTGTCTGCAGCACAACCCAACGTGTTGTGGGAAAAGTGAAACCCTGCTTGCTCTACCAGCTGTTCTCATCTGGCATTGCTCATTACTGATATAATCCAGGATAAATGTGGAGATCTGATCATTGATATTTTGAGACTATAGGCCAGGAACATTGATTAGACACTGGAAAATAAACAAACTAGCTGCCAGAAATTGGGGCAATGATTTGGAAGGAAACTAATACCCTGGCTGTGTCCAGTTATTGGAACAAAAAAAGATGTGAGAGAAAAATATGTTTTATTTTTCAGTAACACAGGCAACAACTCCTTGCATTTGATAATGTTTCTAATTTAGCCTCCACGATAGTATGCAAGTCCAGAAAGATTTGTTACCCAGTTTGAAACAATTAGTGCTTTGTCCATCTGTCGTGTTTTATGAAGAAAGTGTGAACTAAGCACAAAAATCCCCTTATTCTCTTCTCCAAAGCATGAGATTACTTCATAAGTTATCGTGATTTCTTCTTTTGGAAGAACTAAGATAGGAAATATTTTAGTTGAAAACAAGAACAAAGTATCTTGAGATTAGTCCTATTGAGACTGTAGAAAGGATTAAAAAAATCTGACATAGGGTGAAAATGGGTAGCTGTGTAAATCCAAATTGATAGAAGTTTGATAGGTGAAGATGTCCCTTTATGATCAGAAAAAAAAAAAAAAGAAGACTTGTGAATAAAAATACCCCATTGCTTAAAACTACATCAAGACTGTAACAAGAAAGTAAGCCAAGGGGGCAATGAACAATCTCAGTACATTTGCTATAGCTAATACTGGAAATTCCGCAGTCCCAAGCTCAAGCTCCCTCACCCTTGTGCAATTATAAAGTCTGCTCACGGCAGCATGTCAGTCAACACCACAAAAAGCAAGTGGAGAATTAGTAATGCTAAAGCCACAGCTGACAAAGCTGAACAAGTTTACAAGTGTCACTGAAACAGATCAATCCTTTGGTTGCACAAAGGCTACTGGCTCAATGGCCTTTGAGATACCAACAGTTATTCTAACATCACTTTTGAAGTGGAGGGCTTTCTGCAGGATCCAATGGGTAATTACATACCTTGTATGGAACAAATCATTGCAATTTAAGAATAAAGAACTTGATCCTGTTCCCGATGATGTCAATAGGAAAACATCACTTACAACATGACTCCAGTGTGGAAATGTTGTTCCACGAACAAGGACTGACCTCACCCTTTGATGTGTGGTTTTATGAAGATTCTTGGGTTTAGGACTATAATATGTCTTTAGTTTATTACAAATGTTCACCAGAAAGCAAGTCTGGTGAATGACATCCAGCCAACGTCAGCATTTATTGTGTTCTTTATTCCAGAGATGCTACCATTTTTTAATAGATTGTGCCTGTTTCTTTAGAATGAACTTAAAAAGTAGGAAATTATTTTTGTTTCCTACGAAAACGCAACACTTCTCAAGTCTGCACTTGTAACAGTTTACAGGATAGATAATCATGATTGCCAGAATTGGTAGCACTTAATGGAACATGATTTTGCAAATATCTCTGTCCTGGGCAGCATAACCCATACATGCTTCAAAGGTTAAAGTGTAGTTATGGCCCAGATAGTTTTACAAGCAGGTGGGTAAATAAATATTGTATTGCAAATCAATGCAGGAAAATCTGGTATAATGACCACACTGAAGGTGTTACCAAGCCTGTTAAAAGAGGACATACTAAAGAATGCATGAACGACTTCTAACAACCTTTTTGTATCCGCATGAAACTATCCATCAGTGCGGAACCTCAGATGCATAACTGAGGTGTTTGCAGTTGTTCCAGAATATTAAACTGGTAGAAGTGACGCTCATCTGTCTCCATTCACTATCTCAGGCCTCATCACAAAGGAATAATTTTGCAGAACTTCTCCCAGATTATGGTCATAACCCCAATGGTCAGACAAATGGTTTGCAGTAGTTAGGCAAAGAAAACTCAGCAGTGCTTTCACAAAATAAACCTTAATTGTGTCTTCCGTAATTAAAACAAATCTGTGTCAGCCTTGGGAGAAGGACAGCTAAGAATCTTATACTTTCTTGACTTTTTGTAATCTTCATAAGTGACTTGTATTTTTCGTGGCAGAATTAATGTGTAGTCAAATAAAACATCTTGGACACTATTCTTAATCTTCACAAGCCCAGAAGAACACTGTGAATGATGCTTAACATTTCAGCCACTTGATGACATGGCCTTGTGGCATTTCTATATAATTATTTTGTATACAGTTGTTTCATCACATCTCTATTGTTCTTTTTTTTTTTTTTTTTTTTTTTTTTGCCATGGTTTGCTGCTGACATTTCTCTTGGCATTCTGCATTTCTCTTTTAAATTAATTTTTTTTCCATGGATGAATCCCCCTGGTTGTAAGGATAACATAGCTGAGGACATTTGAGCTGTTCATGTTGGGGTTTTTTGTGAGGTAAAAAAACCACAACAGCTTCAGTGAGTCATGTTTTCTCTCACACTAGAGAATACTCTCCTACTAAAATGGAAACTACAGACAGATATATCATTTGCCTATAAAAATGAGGAAATACTTTCTGTTGAATGAAAATAAGCATCTAAACCCCACTGGATTATATATTTCAGTCATTAGCAGTATTAGTATATACTAAAACAAAGATGATTCATAATCTCTGCTCTGTAGATGTCAAAATTGTTAATACATTTGGAGAAATCAAAAATTTCAGACAGTGACAGCTTTTGTTAGATAACTGAAACTTCCTTTATGTATTGCAGGTTGTCTTTGTAGGCTGGTGTAAAAGCTTCTGGGACTGTGGGCTTGTGGCACTGGATGATGTATCACTGAGCCTAGGGAGCTGCCAGGCTGCTGGTAAGACCATATGTATTTGTCATCCAACAGCTGCTATCCTGTTCAGTAAGAGTTCATCACTTACCTTCATTTTCCAAGCCTATCATACAGCTGCTTTCATGCCACTGTGGTTTATTTTCTGTTTCCAACAAGTATTGCGTAAATCCTATTATTGCAGTAGCATACATACTGCAGGGACTGTTTTTTGTTCACAGGGGTACCAGTTAACTCCTAATTAACTTCACTGACTCCAGTGCAGACTGTTCATTTTGGGGCTTTATGATTTAAAAAAAACAAACAAACATACAACAACAAAAAAAAACCAACAAAAAACAACAGTCCAACTGAGGGGAAAGAAGTTTTCAAATGTATTTTAGGAAACCAGGAATGGACTCAAAAGCCATATTTTCACAGCATTGTTCTTTTTAGTCTAGAAGTACAATTGTACAAGGCCAAGACACAGTCTCTTGTCTGAGCTGCTGTTCTGTAATGAAGACAGGTGAGATGAGTCTAACTCTTCCTGCTGTAGTGCAAAGAACTAAATACTTTTGAGTCAAACTTTACTCTGTGACATGCACAAGGTAACTTCTCTGAACTCACTCAAACTCTCTGTTCTTTTTGAGGTATGCATTTTTAGGATACAATGACTGTATCCTAATGTCCTGATTTAGGCCCATCAAGGGACAAATGACCACGATTAGACTCAAGTACCACAGACTGAAGAACTCCCAAAGGGCAGGAAGGGCTTAATTGCCACTTACGATCCTGGACAAAACAGACCAGACTACTCAGCTTGGGGAGCAAAACAATCCACCACCAACTAAAACATAACCATAAAACCCCAAAACATAACAAACAAAATAATACTGAGTGGTACAGTGATGAAGAGCATAACCAGCCCTTTAAGATCACTTTCTCCCCACTCCTCCCCTCTTCCCGGGCTCAGAGCCTTGATCTCAGTGTCTTTTTCTCCTCCCCTACTGAACAGCTCAGGGGAGCAGGAACTGGGTGTTTCAGTCAGTCTGTTCCTGATAGCTTCTGCCTTTGTCTCTCCTCAGGGCAGGCAGGCTCCTCACTGATCCTTCCTGCTCCTCTGCAAGGTCTCTCACACATCCGGCAGCCCTTCATGGGCCACTCCAACATGTGTTCATCCCAAAGGCTGCAGCTCCTCTCTGCCTCTCGTGTGGGTCTGCTCTGCGGCCCGCAGGCTTTCCAGCAGGTCCTGTGCCACGGCCGCCTCCTCACACAGTCTCTCGCCTGTCTGGGCACACTCACCCAGAGCTGCTGCTGGCTCTCAATCCTGCCATTGCCCTCCACGGGCTGCAGGGGCACAGCTGCTTTCTTGCCGTGGGTTGCAGAGGGGTCTCTGGTCTGGTGCCCTTCCTTCCTTCCTCCTTCTCTGACTGGGGTCCGCGTGATCACCTCCAGCTTGTACCACTCTTAGACCATGTTTTAAATGTAGATATTTTAAAGAATATTAGTATATGTTAATGAGCCAGTCTTGAGTACAGATTTCCCCAAAGTTGTGAAAACAATTAAATTAAATCTCATACATCACTTTGAATCTAGCTTTTATAAGCCTGTGACCACTGTAAGTATTGCTAGGTGGTAAGTGATATCAGCAGGTGAGTGAATGTAATAAATTACTTGTGTAATCTCTCTAATATATTTGCAGCTTTATCAACAGTGTCCTTTCTTTATAGATCTCTTGCCTCCTAATCCCGGAGAATGTACTTTTGAAAAAGATGAATGTGTGTTTACCCAGAAGAAGAGAGGTCGTGGGAGCTGGCACAGGAGGAGGGGTCCAACTCCTACTTCTTACACTGGACCGAAAGGAGACCACACTACTGGGGTAGGTGAGTTAAGCTCCTCTTTGAACTTTTAGAACAGAGATTGACGGTTAATGAAAAATACTTTGAAAATATAATCTAGAACACAGATAAAGTTTTTACAATTCTGTAGTAAGGCAAAGGCTCTAGGGGCCTTTGGATTTCCTCACCACATTTGACATTCACATATGGTTAGCATTCATTTGACAAGTAGTCAGTTACGCATAAGCTGGCTTATTCACAGTCATCATATAGCCAGTCTCCTAAAAAATTTATACAGGTTACAAAAGCAGTTGGCCTGCTAAAATAGCTCAAAAAAGCTCTTAGTATTCTGTCAGCTGTGATTGTGTGTAAATGAAGCATTATCAAGCGTAGCTATTTCAGGTGTCCATACGTCTCGCCCTATGAAAGCTTAATGCAACTTATTCTGGACAGTGGTTTTGTTGCTAGTTAATGAAATAACAAACTTTATGTCTTCTTTCTGATCTCTTTTTCTAAAATTATGGCTCTGTGTACATTCAGCAAAATCTCCTTTTCCTGTCTCCTTTCTGTAACAGCTGCATCCTTGAGCAAGGTAAAGAAATTGACTAGAGAAATATAAATTAATGCTGTGTAGGATTGTATAGTCAAAAATCCTGCATGTGGGATAGAGAACGCGGATAGAAGTGTTTTCTCTTTGGCTTGAAATTTCAGACCACCAAGAAATTACATTCTTCCACCATTAATTCTCAACAGTACTGATTCTGGGTAGAAATATGAATAACCTTCAGAGATAAATAAGTTGTAAAGCTTAAAACTTCTCATATGTGTTATAAAATAAAAATGAGAAACATTACTTACAAATCTGACCATATTCTTACGAGATATATTGGCTAAGTTATCTAAGTGGAAAATGTACAGTATCTACAAATCAAGAACATTGTCCCAGTAATTATAACTTCATACTGTGGAATGACTTTCAAAAGGGAATATTATTTTGACCCTTTAATATATAAATATGAGATATTAGCGTGAATTTTAAATCTTTTATTACTCATAGCACCCAGTTCTGTTCCAACTACACGTGATCACCAGCTTTAAAATAAGTGACAATTTTTCCTAATGGTTTTTAAAGTTTATTTGGAAATTTTTATTTTGAAATGTGAGCAGAATTCTTGGAAAGGGATCTGCAGACCATGTATGTGTTGTCTGGCAGACCCTTCTTTTTCTACAAACTATAAGGACTACAACAGGACTACATCGTGCTGTCTGTTTTGATAGGGAACCAAACTCAATTCTGTAAAAGGATTCAACATTCAGGTTTGTTTTCTGCTTTACTTCTAGCCCTGGTTACTCCCTAGGTAATATATTTTATTATTTCTCTTTCAAGTACTCTGTATCCCAGCTCTTGTATTTCCAAGGACAATAATCCTCTCCTTGTAATAGGAGCAACACTTAAGAGTTTCTTGCTCAAGAAAAGGAATGTTCTGTTAGCAAAATTTTCTTGATTTCTAAGGCAGAAACTGATTTCAGAGCTATTTTCAAATTATGTAGATTACTAAGTATTCTGAGAGCTGAGGCTGATAGCTTGACTTTAGAACTGGTGAACCAAGAGAATCTTTTAAGCCTGGTCTGTGACAACAGTGTTTGTATTTCACACACTTTGCAGCAAGATGTGCTGAGAAATCCATGAATTTGAATTCACAAAACCAAGAGCTGATCTAATCTTTCCAACAAGTTTATATTATGATCAAGGCCTTAGAACTAAAGGCAAGTTATTTTATTATACTGTAGTATGAGCTGTAGGTTTTAATTTTTAACACAACTTCTAAGCATAGCTAACACTAAAATCCTTGCAATGCATTGCACTAGGTTTGGTAAAACCAGCCTTGGGAATTTGCCAACATAATATGCAAAATTACCCTCTCTTTACAGATAACCTTCCTTTTCACTCTTTTTTTTCTACTGCTACTCACCATCAATCTACAATCCCAGATAAAAGGGGATGTCTTCAGCAGGGGTTTGTAGATTATAGGACTGTGAGTGTCAAGGGAGCCATCCACAAGCTGCTCTTGCCACTCTCAGCTTTTCTCCCACCTCACTGATCCTTAGGAATCCCCTCTCCCCGAGAGTAATCTCACCACTGAGGTTTGTGGTGGCAGAAGGGTAACTCGTTTTCTGCAGTACCACAAAAAGAGAGCAGTGGGACTGCATGAAGAGCTGCTGCAAAAATTCATTGCCTGCTGATGGAGTGTACATCTCAAGACATAGAACAGCTGCCATATGCAGCAGAAGGGACATAGGGATGCTCCTCAGTCTTCTGAAACACCTCGTTTTACACCAATTGGAAATAATCAAATGATGGGTTGTGGAGAGAGGGTGGGATTAATTTGCCTGCCAGCGATTAATGACTGATTTTTCCACAGATCAGAGTTTATGGTAATCTCTCATTCATTCATGGATTCTAGAGAATCTAGTTTTCCTCATTTGTGTCTTCACATCTTGATCACAGAAAACAAAATATTATTGATGTCATTTGTGATTTTAAAGAGGTATTTCAATTCATTTGCTTTGTTAATAGTGTTGGCTTCAACCACTGCCTAAATTGTATACTCAGATGTACAAGTAACTGTCTCTGAATTCCAGTTAATCAACTACTGTCAGAGTGCATTCCGTTTTTATAATGGCTGGGGTTTTTTTCTTTTTTTTTTTTTACTTTATATTCTCTTGTGTTGCTATGTATTTTGTGAGACAGAAACAAGATTTTAAGTGTTCTTGTATTGGCATTCACAAATACTACCAACATGACACCATTATTATAATCTCAGCAATATCATAGTTCACAAATGCAACAGTCTACAGCATAAAAATCTTTGCCAAAATAGTTTCTATTATAGTTTTTTTTATAATGAGCATGTTGAGCAAAATGACCATGCTGAAGGAATGTATTCTGCTTTGCTAATATTTGCCTGTGTATCTTTTTAAGGATACTACATGTATATAGAGGCATCCAACATGGTCTATGGACAGAGAGCATACCTAGTTTCAAGATCTCTAAGAGGAACCTCTGGGAAACAGTGCTTGATATTTTTCTATCACATGTATGGAGCTGGGACTGGATTATTAAGTGTTTATCTAAAAAAAGAAGGTGATGATGAAGAGATTCCTTTGTGGAGGAGGACAGGGGAACAAAGCATCTCGTGGCTAAGGGGATTGATAGAATATGAAAGTGACAGAAACTACCAGGTAAGAAAAAACAAACGAAAAGCAATCAAAACAAAATATTGAACTGAAGTACTTACTATTTACTGAGATGGCTTGTGCAAATTGTTTTCTTGCAGCTACCTAAAGCTTTGTCTAGATTTGGTATAACTGCTAAGCTATGATCAAATGGCTGCTTCTTGCAGGAGGGTCTTTCTGAGGTGTCACCAAAGGCAAGGGACAGTGCAAAGCCAGAGCTTTGGTTTCAAGAGTGTAATCATTTCAATATTGTCAGAGACAAAGTCAGCTTCAGTTTCTCTGTCAAACAAGACAGTGAATTGATTGAAATAGCACTGGGCACTAAACTACACCGATCACTAACCCAAGATGGTGTGTGTTTTTTTTTAAGCACTTTGTCTTAAAAGTCTAAAAATTATTTAGGAAAAAAACCACACAAAACCGGAATAGACCCGACATTTACTACAAGGCAAGTTTAGCTTCAGCAGTAGGGGAGAAACATAATATTGCAGTGCTTTTTTTCCCCCTTCAAGTGTTGCTTGCACACAGGCAAAGCATAGTGACACATTTGAGTCGAAAAGCAAGACAGAAATGCCACATCACTCGTGCAAATTTATCAGTGGTCTGTAACAAAGAGCTATTTCTTAACAAATTGCGGGAACAAATTTTCTTCCTTTGGCATAGCACACACCCAGATTCTCTGGTCAGGGTAACCAGTCCACTGATGGCACACAGGAAGCTTCTTTCCAAGAAGGAGGTTCTCAGGACACACTAAATCCTTGAATAGACTACATGGGTATATTATTTTAGTCCTTCCTCCTGTGTGATTAATGAAAAGCTGGGTCATACCTTTACAGATTATTTTTGAGGTGATCCGTGGTGTGTCAATGAGAAGTGACACTGCTATCGATGATGTTCTGTTCCAGGCAGGACCCTGTTTAGGTAAGTTTAAACATACTTTGTACTTTTTAGCAAGTCACGGGGCTTTTCATAATGAAACAGGTGATACCTCTTCCCTTGGATCCCCACTGAATGGATCTGAATTGAGTATTGTGCTGCTGGGTTAGTGCAGATTTTTTTTTTTTCTGATAAGTTGCAAGACCGTCCTTAGAGCCTGGACTAGTAAAGATATTGTAACACCTTTTAAAAACTGTGTGATAGTCCCATTTAAATACAGCACAGTAACTACATTCACTCTTACACATTCTTATGTGTCATAACAATACAAATAATTACAATATCTCACCGTTCTTTGTATTCTAGAAGTGGAAGAAATTCAATTCTCATCAGGCTACCCTGACAGCTTAAATGAAATTGAGTACTGAATACAGTCTGCTGAAAGGAATGAAGTGCATAGAAGATCTGTATGTGAGAAGCTGCACAAAATGTGTATTTTAAAATATGTTTCAAGTAAATACTGGACTGGTTTGAATGTACATCGGTGTATAGGAATAACTCAGAGCACTCATGTTCTGTGCCTTCGCAATGAAATTACTGTCTCAGGGCTTCTCAGACTGTTTTCTAAAATGTTTTTTCTCTTTTGCATGAGGTATCAGTTATCCCATAAAGGCTTCCCATTTTCCACAGATCATGCATTTCAAATGTCTTCTTTTCTTTGTTTTAAACTTTTCTAATATGTGAGTGAAAAGGGGAAAGTAAAGGTGCACAGTTAAAACCCAATATTGTGTTATCTTCAATCTGCATTCAGTGAATGTTTTGTGATGGGTACAGAACGAATTTTGTTAAGGAAATTATAAATATTTTAAAATAATAAAGAAAATAATATTAGCTACTAGTAATAGCTTACAGGCTACGTGCAATTATTCATGATGACAAATCTCTCTGGGAAACTATTAACACTGCTGGCAATTTTTATGGTTTTGTATTCTTTTACTGTAACAAATGTGTTTGTCATCCTTGCCAATAACAAACTCACTTTTAGTGTTCCAGTATAATTAAGTGTAAGCTGCTGACATTTTGAACTATATGATATTAAGCCCTTTGAAGACATATGTTTTCTCGGGTTTGTTTTTTTTTTTAATAAATCAGTTTGTACACTCACAGAGAATGTACTTAGACTGTGTTTGTGTGTAATGTTTTGTTTTGAAATTATTATAACTTCCTAATAAAATGTAACTTTGTGTCGTGGTTTCGGCCCAT
>WBNH01003756.1:10356-29758 GCA_013401255.1 Urocolius indicus
AAAAAAAAAACTTTTTTTTAAAAAAAAAAAAAACTTGGAAAATTGCCTGACTGGAAGTGATGAGAGACATAAAGTAGTCAAATAAAAAGCAGTTCCAGGTAATCTCTGGAGAGTCCTGCTGGGATGAACTAATTCAGTGCCTCAGTTAATGCAGCATGTGATGGAGGCAGATGAAAAGCCAGAGCATATTCACTTCAGCTAATTCTATTATAAAAAGGGGAACAGGAGGCCTAATCTCCAGCAGGACAGGAAGGGCAGCTGAGGGAACTCAGCTGCCCCCATAAACCCTCCAGAACTTTTTAGGGCTCCCAAATGAAGCAGAGGAGCTCAGCACCTGAGGGAAGGCATCAGCAGCTTTGTACTATGTGTCTGTGTGCTGGAGCAGAGGTCCTATCACATAACTTAGCCAAGAGCTGAGGAGAAAGACAGAAAATTACCTAGTTAAGAGTGAGATACAGAGCCAAGTTAATTGGGCACCAGGCCTTATTGTCATCATGTCATTTCTGTCTTCCTCTTTCTGTATGCAGATACTCCTGTGTCTATAGATAAAGTGTCTGCATAAAAATAGTGAAGATAGAAACCTTCCCATTTCATACCAAAGCAAGAAAATCTCCCCACTTGGGTAGATTGTCCTGCAGATACCACCTTTTTGTGGCAGGTATGGCAGGTAGAACTCTGAGACACCACAGTGCTGGTGCTTTTGGGGACTGACACCAGCAAAATAGCAGCTTATAAGCTTGAGGGGAAAACTGTAATTCACTGAGGAGTAATATGAACTAAAAAGATTAAAATGCAACTGGTCAGAGAACCTTATACCCTTCATGCAGACAATGGTCTCTGAATGCTTTAGAAACCTTCTCACCCGTATCAGTTTATCGGCCGTTGGCTGCAAACCACAAGCTTCAGAGCCAGGGACAGGCTTCCTGGGGGTTGGAGAGGCCTTTGAATGGCCACGTGAACTCAGATTCAGCTCTACTAATGACCTTGAGGAAGGACAAGCCCTAAACACTAATAATCAGGGTTTCCTGGGCCATCAGTTTGTCCCAGATGGTCATTAATCCCCAGAAAATGCACCCTATGCCTCAGTTGTTAATGCCTAATTAACCCCATAATGGCAACGACTCTGTCGTAGCTACAGGTTTTCTGTTCCCCTTTCTGACACTTCTCAATCAAGGGATCTGCTTTCCAAGAGGCACAGCAGGCATTGCTCTCTAGTTACTGAGAAGAAGGGTCCCTGTGGAGTATAGATATGTCAGAGGACAATTTGTACAGCTGAAGGAAAGGCATCAGCCATTAAAAACCTCCAGATTCCAGGACTTTATATACATTCCAGAACCCTGTATATAGTATTTCCTTGGAAATTATGATGCAGAGAAGGGCTGTCAGATTGGCAACCTCTCTTGCAAATAAGCTTTCCTGGCACTTCCTTCAGCTGTGGCACATGGTGTGACTTTCCAGAACTCCTGAGCATGGTGCCTGTCACTGGACCAGTCAGAGCAGCAGCAAGCAACCCTCACCAAGTTGTTAATAGTTTATTTTCTCTTCACCAGCAGTGAGTGACTCAAGTCTTACCTCCTGCATCCATTGTGACTGTTGAGGCTTACCTGACCCTTCTAGCTATGGCACACTGGTGCTTCATGTTTTGAGCCCTGTGGAGGGAGCGGATATTTTGACCCATTTTAGAGACAAGAAGCTAAAGCAAAGAGGAATGTTTTAATCCTCATTTTGGATGCCCAGGTCAAAAAATCTCTGGCCAGATTATTCAGAACATATGTTAGGATTTAAGGAACCCTCTCACTGCTTCTCATATGGGCAGACACCCTGTGCACCTGTGCCAGCAAGGGGTTAATCTTTTCAACTGATGCCAGCTCATCTGGACATTCTTGTGAAGCTCTTCTTAGGCACTTCTGCAGCATCCCATCAGCAATGTCTGCCTTATTTCTGGTCTGTAAATTGGGTCATCAGCCTCCCCCGTACTTACCACAGTCATTTGTCAGAGGGGAACATGCTGATTGCCTCCGCAGTTTGTGACAGAGAAGCATAAGTTATGTCTCTCCAAGCTACTTACTGCTTGGGGCAAACCTTTATGGGAGGAGGGTGAGCAATCTTTATGTCATTTGATTCCCACAAATCATCCAAACTTGGTTAGTTCTGGCATGGATTTTGGAAGCTCATCCATGCTGGACAAATGACACGTCTCTTCTCATACCTTCCCTGTTTCATTATTTTGTGGTCCTCTTGAAATCTGAGTGAGCTGCCGAGCTGGTGCTCCCTGCTTGTGTGGGCTGTCTGCAGCAGCATCCAAGGAGCTGAAGTGCAGGGAAAGGATGCAGCTGCCATTTCAATCATGCTTTAAAATTACTTGTTCCAGGTTTTTGCTTGTGTAAACAGCCTTCAGGTTTTAATAATCAACTCAAAATCTGATGAGAGATAATTTCTGTCTTAAAGATAGAGATATGCTAAATATACACTGCTCTTCTATTTCCCACCAGTATAGAAATCAGCATAAACATGCTCAAAACACCCAGGAATTTATTCCAGCCAGTATCATCCCAAATTGTTCTCTCAGGCTTTTCTGGTCTATTTTGAGGGTAGAATAAGAAGCTCATGAACTCTGTGTTCGAGGCCACAGCAGCTTTCAGGCCGATGTAGTTCTATCCTGCTTTCTGTGAAGGGAAGAGCAGCAATTAAAATGGCAGTGGTCATGCAAGGGGGTAGCAGTTGAAGCAGCTGTAATTTTGAGGGCAATCAAATAATGGAGTAAATCTGAAGTCTGAAGATATCTCTGTCTTTCCCCCCTCTCCCTTTCCCTCTCCCTTTGCAAGACAAAGTAATCTGAGTCATTGTGCTAATTCATCAGCCGATTCAGCTCTTTGCTTGGGAATTTTCCTTGCAGATGATAGAGGTCACCTTAAGTCAACTGTCAGATTCACTCTGATAAAAGGCTGTTTGGAAACCAGAGGATGGAGGTGTTGGCTGCCTTCAGGGACTGGGATTTAGGTGTTTGGTTTCCTTCATGGACTAGCATTTAGATACTTGGTTTTGTGGGTTGGCTTTTAAAATTTCTTTTGGCAATCTATGGCTTGAAATAGGAGAGACTTCAGAAATACAAGCTGTACCTAGCCACAGTGTGTTAATTTTTAATCTTCACAACTGTGATAAGCAGAGAAAGAGCATCCAACTCATCCTGCAGTCTGCATTAAGGACGTTGATGCTGACACACTGTTTCTCTAGGTTTTACCCTGGTTGTTATGTAGAAGAGGTGGGAGAAGCTTCTCTTAAAATCCCCTTTGGGTATTTCCAAGGTGATTGGGAAGCTTCTCCAGAATGTGTTCAACATTGTGAAAGAGAGTGGGGCTTTTCCCTGGCATAGGCTACTGAATAGCACAGGTTTTGAATTCATTTTTACTTAGCCTGTGGGTCGTGAATTTTCCCTGATCTACTTCTTCATCTAAACTGGAATTAGGTTTGGAAATGATCTGGCTTATGTTTTAAACCTATTCAAGCTTCTCAGCCCTACCTAAACCCCAGTGTAGCATTCCTGGATCTATGGCATCACATCCACAGCAACTCATGCTACCGAAGCAAACTTTTAGAATTTGGATACTCAGGTAGAAACCTGAGAGCTTTTCTCCCAGATGAGCTGATCCCCACCATCCAAGAGACAGTTTTTTCCCTTTGGTCTGTTTCTGCCATCCTCTCCCCAATTATTTCTTAATTCCTGACCTCTCTCTTTTTTCTTGTCTTTGGAAAGATCAAGTGCTGTATCAACCTTGTCTTTGTTATTACAGCCACCTCTGGGAACTGCACAGTAGCTTCTTCTTCCATAGCTGCCCCATGCTCTCCTGGCATGTGCTGCATTCCCACACTTAAATGAGTTTTCCTTTTTCATAATCCTTCCAGAAAAGCTCAGCTTTTTGAGCAGTTGCTCTTACCTTTGTCTCTGTGCTAATAATCTCCACACCCTCTTTTTCCTGCACTCTTGTCTCAGGTTTGATCATGTTTACCTTCAAATGGAAATGCCCTGAGGCTGGGGAGTATGTGTAATTATGAAAGGGATGATTAAATCTCATTACTCCAAAGAAATGACACTTAATGAGAAGCCAGGTGAATGTGTGTTGAATCAATGATGCTATAGGGAAAGGGAAGAATTACAGTATGACATTTTTGCCTCAAATAGAATTTGCCTCAAAAAAACCTGCTTTTTGTCCAAAACCTGGGCAAATCCCTTTATAATCTTATTCTAGAAAAAAAAAATCCAGACTAAAACAAAATCTCTGATTCTTTACGACAGAAGAACACCTCGTCCTCATAAAGCTGTGCTTGAAACAATGAAGTGTTAACTGTCATAACTGGAACAAAATTGTAGGATTGAGAGCCGTACCCACGTACAACTGACACCATCACTGATTTAAGGCAGACAGACATCTGTTACAGCTGCTGTTTCCTTAGTAATTGGCAGGACAGATGGAACTGCCTTCAAGAGAGAAGCATTAAGCAATAGGTCAAAAATGTTAGCAAAACACTTTGAAGGATGACAATGTCCTGGTAGAAAAGGCCTGTCCTCACACAGCCGGTGAGGACTAAGCTCAGTGAGTTTGCTCTGAAGCACCTCACACCCAACAAACTTTTCTTTTCTTGGATTATTCTGATTTTAATAACTTAATATTTGGAGGAATCATTTGGCACTTGAGCATATGATTAAACCCATTTATAGTGATGCAAGACTTACCAGCTGCCAACGAAGTAGGTGTGGAGGCCTCTCTGCTCCAATACAGCTGTGGCTCACCAGTCGGGTCCTCTCGCTCCCACGCTGCTCTGCTGAGCCCCAGCTGTCCACTTGTGTTCCCCTGTGGTGACAGGTCATCTTCAGCAGCCCCAGTTCCATCTCTGAGTGTGCAGCACTGGGGTTTGTCCTCTCTGATGTTGGCTTCTCCACTTTCCACTACTTTGGATGATCCGGCAGCTTCAGGGGGACCCGTCCTGGCAGCTGGGGTGGCTGGTTTGGGGGAACCGCTGTCACTCTGCTGTCACACTGTCTGTCTCCAAATAGAGAACAAAACAAATACAAGTGTAGCTGAAATGACAGTGAAACACAGAAGCTCTGGCACCGGCAACAAGAATGTTAACAACAGCAAAATGGTTTTAGGAGCATGTGCAAGGTACTTGGTTACAAAGGGAAATGGGTGAGAGCCCACCACCAGCTGCTGCATTTTGTAAACTTCCTAATTGCTGCCCACTCAATTTGTGAAAAATTGTTGCCTTTTCTCTCTTAGTAGTTTGAGACAGATGCTTCTAGTCAAAGCTTTGCTTTCTTTGGTCCTAGCTTGGCCCTACTTTCTGACATCTCCTCATTCCTAAATACATGTTCAAAACCCAATTTGATGATTGCAGTTGGTTTATTTAGTGTTTCTTACTGTTTATTTATTTTCACTGAATTATACTGCCCAATCCTGTCCCAGGCTGCCCAGGGCCATGGTGGAGTCCCCATCCCTGAAGGGATTCCAAAGCCATGTAGCTGTGGTGCTGGGGGACGTGGGTTAGTGGTGGCCGTGGCAGTGTTGGGAGAGTGGGTGGACTCGATGAGCTTAAAGGTCTTTTCCAGCCAAAACAATTCTGTGATTCTATATTTAGTATAAATTGCCATTTTACAGATGTTACATAGCAGTACACAGCCACCTGGCCAAGTAAAGCATTTGGTTTACTCTTCTCTCCCTGGGAATGTCTTCAGGAAGCAACGTGATGTGACTTGCCCATCTGCAAAAGGTCTATGCAGGAGGAGTTTCACATTTAGTGCTAACAAGTAAAGATGAGGCTGATGGATTTACCAAATGCTGTGTCACTGCACTGTGCCAGGGACCATGCACCTTTGGGATGAAGAGGAGCTTTCCAGGTGATGGAAACCTGGTCTGTTGTGCTGAGCTGGGGTAGGGAAGCTGGGAAGCAAGAAGAGCTCAGGAAGGTGTTAGAGAAGCAGAGGTAACAAGAGCAAAATGTATGGGTGACATACTGACAAATGCTGTACTCTTCAAAAACTGATGGCCACAATGACATAAAAACCACAGCTAGTTTTTTTCCTACTGTAATCTCAGCACAATTAAATGAGAGGACAGAGAGTGGAGTAGGGGATGGCTGCCGCATCACATGGAGACACAGTCCAGCTTCCAGGAGTGCAAAAGCTTTGAAAACATGGTTTGTCCACATGCACAAGTCCAAAAGGTCTGACTTCAGAGAGCACAAGGCAGCAATTCCCCCTGTGCTGCCCGAGCAAAAGGCTGAGGATGTATTTCAAAGCTTCGCACTGCAGGCCTGCTCACCCCACTGTTCCTCCTGCTCCAGCCACAGCAGACACAAAGCCTGAGAAGAACACGCGTGCCCTGAGATATTTCTATAGTCCAGGTATGGTCACAGATCAGGGGTCATGCAGTGAAGGGTTTGAAGTGGGAACACAAGGAATGTAAACACACAGGAGAAAGAATTATGGCAGGACTGGAACTAAGGGCTTTGATGACAAAGCTCTAGTAAAGGAGGTTGTGGTCAGCTGCAAGTGTTTAATCTAAAGGTGGGGCTGGGCCTTTCAAAGGTTTACTGGCCAGGCAAGCACCATGGGGGAAGGGTAGGGAAAAAAGGCTGAGTAGAAGAGAAATTCAACCCCACAAGTATAGTTGTACAGGATCAGTCTCACTGGATACATCATCTGTCTGCCAGGACTGGAGAGTCAGGAATGGTCAGCCTCAGCATCTGTTTCTCAAAACACTGTGGTTCCACTCAGTTTACATAGACTGCAAACAGTTTAGTAGAGTACAGGGTCTTGAGGTAGGGAATGAGGAGGCCACAGTATAAAATCTCACAAATCTCAGTTTTCTAATTGACTTTCTTAGTTGTCATTCTCAACTCATTTCTCCTCGTTGGGAAATTGCACTGTAACCACAGCCTCCTGTAGAACCAGGCAGAAAAGCTGGGGAAAATCACCCCTTTCTGTTGCTGTTTTGTTTTGTCAGTACTGGGCAAACATGGAAGTTTGAACCTCTGTCCAGGCTGACTCACTGGCATAGAATGATCTGTAACAGTGATGTGCAGACATAGGTGTCTAAAGCCAGCACGTACTCTCCAGGGAGCCTGGAGCTGACAGTGTGCTTCTTTCCAGGGGCAGTTAAAACAGACTCTTCACCCCACAAATGGCACACGGTAAGTGGACCATGTAATAAATACATCTTATGATCCCATTTTTGTGATTGCTTCTGACTTTGCATATAAAGGCCACTGAGGTTTATATTTCTCCAATCGATTTATCTCCTACCATGTTTTGCAGTATTTCCTTCAGAGCAGTGTTGGTTCCCAGGCTAAAGGTGCTCATGATTCAATCTCAGCTCTTTTCTAAGGGAATAAATGCCAGCATCTCTCTGCAGCTTGCAATGTTCTGTTCAGTACCTTCCAAGTCAGCAGAAGAACTCAAGATGCCCCATAACAGTTCCTGTACGTGCCAGTATGTTAAAATGTGTATGAGTCTTCTAAAAGTGGGAATCCTCTTGGCTTTGCTTCACCTTCCAAGACTTGTGCAGGGAATCCATTCTCCTTTCTCCTTCCTACACTGATGCTTCAGTAGTTCCTTTCGTTTGTGCTGCAGCATCAGTGACAGCCACAGCTGCATCATTCAGTTAAGGGATTCCCTGGCTTTATTCTGCTGGAAAGAATTTGTAGAGAACAAGATATAGAAATGGCACATGCTAGGCTCAGGACGATGCTATTTTTCCTCTGTTTGCTCTTTCCTGCTAGGCAGTAGAGCTGTTTGGCAGGACCCATGGAAGTAAGGCCAGTGGTGAGCCTCCAGCCTGGTGTGCCTCTGCTAATGGCCAGTGCTCAGCACTGGGTCAAATTTACTTATCTTAGGGGCTGGTTTGGGGTGATGAGGGGCAGGTTTCTATACAAGTCAAGTGGAAGAAGTGAAATGTGCTGCCTGGAGGTGCCTTAGAGATGTAGATGATCTGTCATCACAGTTGGGCAATTGGTGGAGGACTTTGCACACCAGCAATTCTGCCCAAATGGAGTGAAGCAGCAAAGTGGGAGATGTTATCCAGAGAGGCTGGGAGTAGCTGAACTAACCTATGGGAGACTTGATCTTCCAGTGGGATGTTGAACTGCATCCCTCCAGATGCATCCTTCCATGACCTGGGGCTGGGCACATCAGAAGGCCCACAGGAAAGGCTGGAGAGACAGCCTGTGCCACAGAAAACCTGTCAAAATCCTCCCTCTCTTGACCAGTAAGTCCCTTCCAGCCTGTTCAGATATCTCTGTGCATAGCTGTTCAATGGGAGTTTTTTAGCCAGTGTTAGGGAAGAATAATCCTCTGGGGACAGAGCATCTGCACTGCTTACATAAAAAGCTGTGTGGGAAGGTGTAAAACTGATGTGTTGTCTGGGGAACTGGGGCAGCAGTTAGCCTCTGTGGGTAGTGCCTGTGCTGACCTTTTTCTTCTGTCTTTTGTACTTAGAGAAGAAAATATATTTAGTTCCTGTTCCTGCTGCTGCAATCCATTAACTGCCTTCCATTTCACAGCCGGGTGCTATTTTCCTCAGGGGAAAGCAATGCAATAAACAAGCCTTGAGTAATGAAAGCTCTCCACCCTATGAATGGCTTTTTGAGTTATGTCTCTGGGGAGAGATTTTCAGAGGTACTACACCAGGTCCCATTTCTCCCTCTACTGTTTAAACCTTTCTCTCTTACTGTACGGGCTTCAGGGGTGTCTGGGTCACCCAATACAAAAAGCAGCTTCTCCCTCAGGAAGCTGGTCAGCATGGCCTGAGTGGGTGAGTTGTTGGTGAACACCACTTTGAGTTACTCCCCAACTGTTTTCATCACACCAAAAGTCTTGTGTGGGAAATGTGTTGTGCTATAGAGAAGGGGAAGGAGGTACTTTTCCTTCTGCAGAATGCAGACAGTTATCCGATTGCTAGGGAGGGTAGGGAAAATATTATCTGAAGGCTTCAACGAAATGAAATTTTAGTCTTGTCTCTGAACTAAGCCACATTTTAAAAATATTGTTATTTAATAATACATTTATTGCTGAGATGAGTATTCTAGATATTAGAATAGGAAATGGTGATTTTCTTGGGTCTCCTAGTTGAGAGCATTGAAACTATCTGCTAAAAAGCAGCCTCAAAGCCCATTCTCTGTATGTGGCTCATGGGCACATACCTGCATTCGTGGGATTTGCTCTGTGTCTGCAGCTCCCACTGGCTTAAGCACCACTGAACATTGAGAGCAGAGGGAGAATTCAACACACAAAGCACCCACAATCCAGAGCCATTCCCAGAAATGAATATCTACTCTTATGTGAAAGGTGTTACACTCCATAGTTGTTACATGGCTATCCATACAGATGTCAAGTCATGTAAATAGTACTTATGTACACCGAACAATCAAATGATCATCACATGGTTCTGTGAACCTGGTCTGAAGTCCATCACACAAATGCAAAGGGTACCTGCTGCCAGATCATTTGCTTTCAGGGCGTTTTTACCTGTGGTTTGTATTTCATGGGTCTCACTCACCTTTTCCATGAAAGATAAAGTGTACTGACCGGCCACTCTCAAAACAAAATCTCCTATATGGTAAGAAGGACTCTTTCGTGCTCTTAACACCACCTTCCCTCTAATACACCTTGTATGAGAACAGAATGTACAGGACATGCGAAGAGCACAAGAGTTAGCATCCAAACAATAAAAAGTCAGTCCTGCAGTGGCATTTCATTTGGGTGTGTGATCTAATAAAGAAGGTGCACTGAGTTATACAATTTCCTTTAGGCTGGTTTAGTTTTAAGTTAAATGCCAGAACATATGTCACGTTAATGTGCTTCTGTCTGGTTGTGTTGAACTAGGAGAAGGTATCCCCTGCATAACTGGACTAGCAGTGGCTAAGGAGCAAAGTAAACAATTTTCCAGCCGTGCTGGCTCCTGCATGATCGTGCAGACACTTGAGTAAGGAATTTTACTCATGTCAATAAAATATTTGAAGTTATTCAAATACAGAACTGTTTGGAGAAACTTTGCTTTCTTTGGTCCTAGCTTGGCCCTACTTTCTGACATCTCCTCATTCCTAAAGACATGTTAGTATAAATTGCCATTTTAAAGATGTTACATAGCAGTACACAGTCACCTGGCCAAGTAAAGCATTTGGTTTACTCTTCTCTCCCTGGGAATGTCTTCAGGAACCAACGTGACGTGACTTGCCCATCTGCAATAGGTCTATGCAGGAGGAGTTTCATGTTTAGTGCTAACAAGTAAAGATGAGGCTGATGGATTTACCAAATGCTGTGAGTGTCACTGCACTGTGCCAGGGACCATGCACCTTTGGGATGAAGAGGAGCTTTCCAGGTGATGGAAACCTGGTCTGTTGTGCTGAGCTAAGACAGGGAAGCTGGGAAGCAAGAAGAGCTCAGGAAGGTGTTAGAGAAGCAGAGGTAACAAGAGCAAAATGTATGGGTGACATACTGACAAATGCTGTACTCTTCAAAAACTGATGGCCACAATGACATAAAAACCACAGCTAGTTTCAGTGGAGTGAAAAATAATATGGAACATCATTTTCCAGTGTGACAGACCTGAGATACCTATGGGATATCTGTGTGGAAGGTATGCTTAGATGGAAACGGGAGAATGCTGGTTGTCTGCTTGGCATCATACCTGATGTGGGTTTCATTTAGGGTAGCACTTTGTCAGAGGACCTTCTTGTTGTAATGATGAGCTACAGTTACCACATGAGTTACATTCATTACTGCCTATAAGAACTGCAGGCTTAGGAAGAGCTGCAGCACATCTGCTTTCATCTTCCTATGGAATTAATCATGTTTATAGCAGCAGACAGTCTGCTTGACAAGTTTAGGCATGTGATTCTGAAGTACCTCTGGTCCTCTATCAGTGTTAAGTGCAGGCTCATTCTTGCTGTTTAAGCAAGTCTCTCTGAAGGAGAGTCTGACTTGCTCTTCAGTGCAGACACCACAGCTGTATATGTCTGTGAGTAGTGTGAACAGACGCCTGCTACACAAGCCTGTGAGTGTACACCCTGCACTAATACACTCCTGTGTCTGCTTTGCAGATGCACAAAAGCTGCTTTGGAAAACAATTCAGACATATGAAATTGCTGTAGCTACAGAAAGTTCCCCGTTAAGGTCTGGTTATTTAAATGGTTACATTTAACAAGGTACAATTAACTTGATGCTCTGCTCCCTTGTTTTCCTGAACCCTCCCAAAGGAGCTCTGAACCAAGTAGTGAGGCATTTCGTTGTATCTTAATTGTGGATTTTATAACATCCAGTGAGAATACTGCCCATATCAACACATTAGTGTTATCCCAACACAGTAGAGTTATCCCTTTTAGACATCTGATGTGTTTTTAGTTGCCTGGCTTTGCCTTCTTTTGGGTTTGGGGTGTTGAGGCTTTTTTATAGCAAGTGTTTTTAATCAGTTCTGGAAAGGCAGCATTACCTGAAGAACAGAGCAGAGGGACAGACATCAAAGACTGAAGTCTATTTATTTCTAACCAGATGTATAACATAGGAACCTACTGTTACAACTGAAAATGCACACAGTGATATTTCCAAGTGCTAAAGTTGAGCCCTGGCTCAGTTACTGGCTCCTGACATTGACCACAATGGTGCATTTTGCTTTCATGCAAAATAGGACTGATAGGAATTTAATACAAATTCAAGTTATTAGGAATTAATAAAGGAATTATAGCAGATGTCAGTGAAATCTATGAATTCCCAAGACATGTGAGTGGAAATAACATTCTCCACATTCAGTTCCCTAACTCCTTAGCCTAGTCCTAACAGCACCAACTAATGTGGCTGTGCCCTGGATCACACCCCTTTGCCTTCAGCACAGGCTCTCAGTGAGCTGACTGGCTGGCAGCTTTGTCCCTGCCTGCTGTCCCCTCTCTGTGTGCTTCTGCCTCTTTCTAAAATGCAGGGACTGCTTCACTGTCAGCCTGCACAGCCTTCTCAGCTTGCTTTATTTAAACCCGATGCTCTCGTCATTGAGGACCTTGACATTTATATAACACAGGAAAATAACAATGAGCTTAGACCTACTGTGAGTTATTCTGTTGATTAGCTTTTAAATTAATGAAATTAATGCCACAGTTAAGTTTGGTTTATTGGAGTTTTTAACAAAGTTTTTCCTTAATGTAATCTAGAAAATTGGCACTGAGAAATACTGTGTTTAGGACAGGGCGAAAGAGAAGGACTAACAGCCATTTCTGACCTTGTTGAGCTACTCAGTAGCACAAAGGGTATGTGAATGCATCAGCAAGAGATGTAGTTTGCAGTTTGTAGTTTGCAGTTTGGCTGAAAATATCCTGTTTTAAGCATGTGTCACCTATGGAGTGACATTGTTATGCAAAATAGATCAAATTCTGGCCCAGATGAGGTGCCACAGAAATGTGCTTGCTTGGAAGCAGAGAGAGGGTTTTGAAAGTGACTTCTATATGAGCCTTGTCTTGTATGGAAAGATCTGATGCACCTGCCAGGGGCTTGCTTTATATTAGGAAAACTGGCATTGCCAGGAGGATGTTCTGGCAGTGAGGAAATCATCTGACTGCAGAAATGCTGCCTCATTGCTTCTCCCTGATTAGCTCTTCAGAAGAAAGGATGGAGGAGGACATTCCAGCAGCCTCCCTGGACTCCAGCACATTGCAAAGGGTTGTAGAGACGTAAATTAAAGGCCTCAGAGCTGCTGTGTCCCATTGGTGTTATAAGAGTATTCCCTCTGGAGCCAATGCTCTGACCCACTGGTTTTACCTCTGTCCCATTAATTATGGAGAACTCAACTGACTTCAGCAAAACTGCTGCATCCAACAGTGCAGCCCAAAGCAGGCTCTGGCTATGCCTGTTGCTCTTCAGAGCTTATGAAAAGAGGGAAAACACATGAACTTCTTTTCTCACACTGGTGGAAGCAAGTAGAAATAGTTTTTACATGTACAGAGAAAAGCAGAATCTGTTCCTGTTGAAGTAGATGGAGCATTCTGTGTGTTGGAATAGCCATGTTACTCTGCTGCAGGTGACCTTGGGCACCTGGGACGCTTTGAGTTATAACAGCAAAATGAAGATGGTGGGGTAAAGAGAGAAAGAGCACTGCAATGACCTGCTTGGTTATGCTGGTACACCCCACTGTGCAGGCTCTTGTTTTGCTTCAGTTTAAACATGTGCCTAAATGATCTATCTAAAACTAAACAGGCTTGGGTTTAATCCAAATAAGGGTGTGCTTACCTCATCAAAAGTGAGTGAGTAATGGTGGCTCATTTACTGCTTGTCAACCAGATTTGCAAAGATCATTGAAAAGAGAACATTTTCAGCAGCCTGTAGCATAAACCTGGGCCTTTGCTGCAGTGCAGCTGAGAAGAGGCCAACCGTTTGGGATAAGCTGGCCCTTTCTGCAGACGTACAGGAGAGGCTTCCTCACGTGAATGAGACCAAGGAAGAAAAATGCTGAAAAGCAAAGAGGGCACTGTAAGGTCTAGAGAAGCTGCTCTGAGGGAGGTGCTGGGCTTGCAATGCAGCAAGGAGGGGGAGGAAACAGGGAGATGTCTGAGGGGGAAAAAAATCCTCCCTTCCTTGCAGGCTCGTTCCCTCCTGGCAGAGTAAGGAAGTATCCTGAGCATCTGCTCCCTGCTACGCCTAGCAGATGGTGTGCCAGACATGTGTTACTTGTGCCCTCCAGCCATTCCTCCTCCTGGCAGTGGACCAAGCACTTGCCAGGCTGGATATCCAGCTGCTGGGGTCAATGAGCAATTCCCACCCTTGTCCTACGCTCCCAAATCCAGCCCAGGCGTTCCATCAAGTGTCCAAAGCGAAGTCACCTCTTTCTCCTGATGCTCAGACATCTGAAGAATTCGGTTTCATGCCAAACATCTCTTAATTCTTCTGCTCATTTCTTGCATGCAGATGTTACCTCCAGCAGATGTCTGCCAGGAACTCGCCAAGCCACTTGAGCCTTTCAGGTTCTTATTTTGGAACATGTTTTGTTTAAGAACAATCATTACCATACCTTACCTAAACACCTAGTCAGCCCCTAACTGTTTTTTCCCCTCAATAATTTTTTTCTTAAATAGAAAGCTAGAGAAAGAATGGGGCACTGCTCACCAGGGGGTTTTTATGCCTGTTTCAGGGCCTGTGTAAAGATTTTTTGCCTTTTGTTCTGAAGTTTGCCATAGCTGAGCTGTACACAAACGCATTGGATAGAAGGAGAACGAAACGATGATGTGCCGTGCCAACTTATTTTTTATATGTTTGCACTAATCCAAAGTAAGGTATAAAAAGAAAGGCATTTTTATGGCTTCTCATGTCTGCAGTCATCCCAATTTTAGGCACAGCTTAAGCTGGCTTTCCATATTCGTTCGGTGGAGACTGTCAGGAAACTCAGCTTGTTTGAAGCTGATCCTGCCTGCAGGTACCTGTATGTTTTGCAGCATTGGATTAGAGTGGCTAAGTGCTTTGGGGCTTGGACTCAGGTTAAATAAAACTAGCATTGCAGGGCTTTGCCTTTGCTGTGATGTTTCCACTGGGGAAATTTTTCTCTGTGGGTTAACTCCCACGCAAAGAAACACTGTCCAACTTTATTTTAGATTTCAAGATGTTTCCTGTGTCATTCTATCACCTTGTACTCAGTGGTTAGCTTTAAAACCTCAGCAGGACAGAAAGACTGACAGTCTGCCTTCTCTGCCTGTTGCATAAGGCTTAGAGCACCCTAAGCACACCTGGCTGGGACACCCTGAATCAGTGGGAGGAGTCTGGAGTTTGCTCATGGAGTTTGGGGCCAGTGAACAATGCCCAGACTGGGCCACGGCCTCTGGCTGTGGCCAGGAGATAACGGGCAGGGGCCAGGCTGTGCTCCTACACTCATTACAAGCTTTTATTATGCTGCATTATGCTGATGGGAACACTCCAGTTTTTTAAAACTGTGCAGAAATGCTTTTGAAATAGCTACTGTGATATTTATAATTGCTGCTGGATATTTGCCTTTGCATCTTGGGCAGTTTATCAAAATAACAAAGTGTGAAACCTAGCAACAGATCCTACTTTTAAGAATGACCTAGAAAACAGATAATTATCCAATGAAGTCACTTGTGCTACGATGAGTCCATCAGCTTATCTCTATTAATCCCCAAAACTGGTCAGGTCTCACAATTTACTTGTAAGCTCAGCAATATTCAGGATGTGAACTGAAGCTCTGTGTCCTGACAGCAAGTCACTACACGCAGATTTCAGTTTCAGAAAGGGAGGAGTACTGAAGGGTAGCTAATTTGTTCGAGTCCAGAGTTGCAGGGAAAAACCTGAGCACAATGAAGGCTGAGCAAGTATGAAGCAATAAAAAACCCCAAGCCAGTGTTTATTATTAAAACTGTCTTATTGATGAATCAATTGTGAATGGGTGGGATTAGCACTGCTGCCTAGCAGGGGCAGACAAAAGGAAAACGTAAAAGGCAACAAATCTGAGACAAAATCCTAATACCTAAAACCACAGTGTGAAGGAGAACTCGAGAGAAAATGTGTTTATTTTCTTCACTTGGGTTTAACAAATAATCAGGATGTTTAAACCTCCTAAAAATATCCTCCATTACATAGTGACTGTTGTGGTGGTACAGCAGCATAAACACAGTGCAGGAGAGGGAAGACACCTTTACATGAGAAATCAGCATTATGGAAATGGCATTCAGCTTTTGTTTTCACATTCATTTAACCTGGAAGTGGTGAAGTGTAGCTACCGCCATTTTAATGTTGGCATTTCTCCATACATCCATGGGATAGGCACTGTTTTGAAAGCCACCAGAGCCTGAGCAGAGCAGGAGCAGGGGATGGCTCTGACACCTTATCTGCTCGTGCCTGGGGCGGCAGCTTAAGGGGTGAGGCCTGGTGAAGGTCCCCTGCCAGGCCCTGGGCTGCCTCCATGTCACTCACCACTCCCCTCCAGTGTGTTTCAAGGTATTCTGAGCTGGTACAAGATTCCCACCACAGAGCTGTAGTGTGGTTTGGGTTGGAAGAAGAGGATTTTGTTAATTTACACCTCATTTTTGATCCATTTTTCTGCCTTTCTAGGACAGTGGCTATGGCATATTGGCTCCCAGGGGCACCTGAGTTGAGGGATTAAAAGTGACTCTGAGGAAATACTCCTGACTTTAAGTGGCCCTCAGTGACACTCTGCCTGCCTCTTTACTCTGCTTCTCATCAGATGCACCTTTTCCCACTGAGGAGAAATCTGCACAATTTGTGATGAAGTGACTACCTGGGTTTTAATGATCCCTTTGGGGTGTAATACTAGAATTTGCCAGTGCAGCACATTCCTTTAAAAAAACTCAACCCATCTGAAGGCTCAGGTTTCAGATAGGAGTTAGAAACCAGAAGGGAAAGCCCACATGAGCAGCTGTGCCTGCCAGCCATGCCTCAGCTGGGCTGCAACAAGGCAGAGGTGCTCTCCTTGGCTGCTACCAGCCTGCCAGTTCTCTTAGGGGTACTGCAGGAGAAGCACATTGCAATAGTTTCACAGGAAATGGAATTGTCTGGAGGTTTTAGGGTCCTGCAGCTCCTGGTTCAGATCTGCTGAGGGTGCTAGCCTGTTTTCCACCGGTTGAGAATGATGTGAGATCACAGGCAGCCCCAGGTAGTGCCTAAAAGTAACAGCTGTGGATTTTAAATTAGCTTTGGCACACACAGTGGATATGGCTTCAGATGAAGATAAAACCCCTGACACCATACCAATGCCAACACATTGATCACAGAGTGGGTATGTAACTGTTTTATGGCTTAGGTCAAGCAGATATTTATCTGCTATTAACCAAAATAAACCCAAACTCCCTCCCTCCGTGATTCTGAAAATAGCTACACCGTAGGCTGAGGACATCAACTTGTAGAATCATTGAATTGTTTTGGTTGGAAAAGACCTTTAAGCTCATCAAATCCAACCCCTCTCCTCACCCTGCCAAGCCCAGCACTAACCCATGGCCCTCAGCACCTCAGCTCCACGGCTTCAGGGCTGGGGACTCGCTCAGCTCCCTGGGCAACCTGGCACAGGGGCTGACAACCCTCTCAGGGAAAAAGTTCTTCCTCAGCTCCAATCTAAACCTCTCCTGGGGAAACTTGAGGCCATTTCATCTTGTCTTAGCACTCATTACTTGGGAGCAGAGACTAATCCCCACCTCACCACAACCTCCTGTGAGGGAGTTGCAGAGAGACATCATGTCTCCCGGCAGCCTCCTCCAGGCTGAACACCCCCATTCCCTCTCCCCATCACACTTGTGCTTCAGCCTCTTCCCCAGCTCTGCTGCCCAGCTCTGGCCACGCTCCAGCCCCTCAGTGTCCCTCTGGCAGTGAGAAGCCCAACACTGAACACAGCACTCGAGCTGCAGCCTCACTAGTGCACAGCACAGGGGCACAATCACTGCCCTGAGCCTGCTGGCCACACTAGTGCTGGTACAAACCAGAATGCCATTTGGCTTCTTGGCCACCTGGGCACACTGCTGGCTCATGTTCAGATGCTGTCACCAACATTCCCAGTCTCCTTCCCTCTGGGCAGCTTGCCAGCCCCTCTGCCCCCAGCCTGGAGCATTGCCTGATGATGACCAAGTGCAGGACTCGGCCCTTGGCCTTGTTCAACCTTGTCCCATTGCCATCAGCCCATGGCTCCAACCTGGCCAAGGCCCCCACACAGATCTGCACTCTCACACACCTTTGTGTCATCTACAAACTGGCTGAGGGTGCACTTCATTCCCTCATCCAGATCACTGATAAAGATGTTAAACAGAACAGGCCCCAGGACTGAGCCCAGGGGAACACACTGGTGACTGGCTGCTACTTAGATGCAGGGGACTGAGTGCTGCGTTGGTGCTCAGGGGACAGATACATCCCTGTGTGTGAGGCACGGGGCAGGCAATGCCTGGGCTCTGGAGAAAAAATTGGCAGAGGGCATTTCATGGCTAAAGAGGCTGTATTCAGCCATTATAGAGTTTATTAAAGGGATATGGGTTTGTATGTACCAGGACAGAGCATGCAGAGCCCAGGCAGAGCCTGAAAGTAGCTTGAAAAACCACTGCAGCTGTGAGCAAATACATTGCTTTGTGTTCTAGACCTTGTGGAGAGCTCAAACACGTAATTGTTTTTATTACATTTGGCATTTGCTTATAACATTACCAGTTATTTTTGACCCTGGAAGAAACTCTGAGCTGCATTTGTTGCAGTAAAGGAGGGTGAAGCAGGAGGGCAGCCAGGCAAGCTCTCCTGCTGAGGGAGAGTGAAGCAGTTGTTTCCCTGTAAAGCAGGGGCACATCTGCACTGCCATTATGGAGCTGCTTGGGAACCGCAGTGGTCCAACTAAGAGAGGTGTTTGATCTGTTTAGCCTACATTATGTTTCAGAAATTACTTCTACCCGTGGTGGAGAAATGAGTATCCCAATTTCTGTGCCTTTGCCACCACGTCTGACTTGTAGCAACTGTCTCTCGAGTCTTTATGCCAGTTGAACTTGCTGTGACATTTCCCTCCTGCTACCAGGCAGGCCAGTGGTACGTGGGCACCCTGTGCCATGGACGTGCTTCTCCTCAGGATGATGCTGGGGACTGTGGGTTTTGCTCCCTGCCAGTGGGTGCAGAACCACTTGAAGCAGGAACTGTGCTGGCAATGGAAGACAGTGGGAGAATCATAGAGTCGTTTCAGCTGGAAGAGAGCTTTAAGCTCATAGAGTGCAGCCTTCGTCCCAGCCCTCTCAACCACTCGACCATCGCCCTCAGTGCAACATCCACCCGGCTCTGAAACCCCTCCAGGGTCGGTGACTCCAGCAGCTCCCTGGGCAGCCCCTTCCAATGCCTCACAGCCCTGGCAGCAAAGAAACCCCTCCTCACATCCAGCCTGGGAGAGCAGAGGCTGGCCGGGCCCGCCGTGGGCTGCAGCTGACACGGGACTTCTACATCGTGATCTTTTGTCCCTTCCACGCCGTTGGCCGGCAACAGCGGGAAGCGTCCTGCCACAGGCGTGACTCTCCCCACGCGGCTGCCGCTGCATCCCCCCTGACGACCCTGTTATCCATCTGCTTCCGACGCCCGTGCCCTCCCTCCCCCGCTGCCGCGCCGGGGCCGCCGCCGCCGCCCGCTCCTCCGCCCTTTCCGACAGCCGGCCCCCGCCAGAGGCCGCTCTCCCCCGGCCCCGCCGCCGCCGCCCCTGGCGGTGCATGCTGGGAGTTGTAGTCCTTCGGGCGGCGCTGCGCGCGGGGCGGCGGCAGCGGCGAACTCCCGCTCCCAGCGTGCCGCGCGGCGCCGGGACGGCCGTTCCTTTTGAATGATTTCACTGCGGTCGGCGCTCGGGGCGAGTGCGGCGGCGGCGGCGTGAGGCATCGGCGGCGCAGCCCGGCGCAGCGCAGCGCA
>WBNH01003756.1:30087-125332 GCA_013401255.1 Urocolius indicus
CCTCGCCGCCGCCGACATGTCGCTGGCCATGGAAGAGGAGGAGTACGCCAGGCTGGTGATGGAGTCGGAGCCCGAGTGGCTGCGGAGCGAGATCAAGCGGCTCTTCCAGGAGCTGGGCGAGACCACCCGCGAGAAGATCCAGGCGGCGGAGTACGGGCTGGCCGTGCTGGAGGAGAAGCAGCAGCTGAAGCAGCAGTACGAAGAGCTGGAGCTGGAGTACGAGACCATCCGCACCGAGATGGAGCAGCTGAAGGAGGTGAGGGCGGCCCCCGGGGCTGCTGTGGGGCGGCCGGAGGGTCAGACGTTGGAGGCCTCAGCCCCGCTGTAGCTGCAGGGTTAAGCCGCCCCTGCCCCGAGTGACAGCTCCCGGGGAGCGCTGCCTGTCGGCCCTGGCACGAAGGCGAATCCCGCACCAGCGCTGTGTTGTGCTGGCGTGCCGGCTTGCCCAGGCTCTGGCAGCAGGCGGCCTGGGCGCTGCGGCGAGCTGGGGCCGCTCCCGGGCCCGCGCCGCGCTCACCCCGGCCCAGCCGCCGCGTTTGCAGCGCTCCGACACCAGCCGTTGGATGCCTCCGGTGCGGAGGGAGATGCCTCGCCCCGGTGCTGGTGGCTTGGGTGGTGCGGAGCAGCGCGGCAATGCTCTGGCCCAGGCTCTGGGCTCACGCGGCTTTGTTTTGGTGCCTGACGTTCGCCTTTTTTTTTTTTTTAATCGCTGTTTTAAAAAAGAAGCTTCATGTCTAATGTGTACGGTGAAATACGGTTTGTCCGAAGAGATTCCGTTTCCTTAGGTCAACTGGAAAACAATTTTTTTTTTCTCATGTGAGATCTTCTCCAGGTCTAGAATTCGGGAAAAGTCTTGGGAAGAGCCCATGCACGGAGTGGCACTGAGGTGCCAGAATATGTAGACACATGGGTAGCTCTCCTTATGGGAGCGCAGCTGATCCACTGCCAGTCTACTGCGTAGTATGTCCCGTGGGAACTCGTCTGTCTGCCCGTCTCCCTTGTTTATTTTGGTGACTGTTAGCATGCAGGCAAACCCTATGCAAACCTTAATTCAACTGATTTAGGCCTTGCCTTGATGGCAAAAGACCTGATACAGCTTAAGAAGTGAATGTATGTGGATTTATTTGACCGGTGCCAACTATATCCAGCGAGTCTTTGGTTTAGTTGGAAATGGGTTGCAAGTAACATCGAAATAGGGTCTTTCAAAGGGAAAGTGGATACTTGTAAATGCACTGGTACCAACTCAGCTCAGTGTGTGAATGCCCTCACTTCCTGCATCCTGTGTGTCTCCTGGTTTTGTAAACAAGACAGAAGATTCTGCTTTTATTATGTTAACCAAGGATAAGCAAAGGAGATTAATTACTTTGAATTCCATGTCCATAAACTGGTTAAGTAAATATGACAGCTGAAGTGATGTACCGCTATAACTAAAGCCACTTCAGACCGGCACAGTTACAGCAGAGCGCAGTAGCAGAGGTGCTGTATGGAAGAGAAGATGGTGAAAGAGTTGTGCTAAAGGGAAAGAAAAGCCAATAAACCCATTTGGTTGGTAGGTAGGATGGGAAACATGGCATGGAGAGGTAAAGGGACTGGCCCAACTCTTTGCTGTGGGAATGGAAGCCAGGTTGGGTCAGTCACAGGCAGTGCTGTGCTGTATACCCTGGGGCATTACATCCTTTGGCTTTCAGATCTAAAAAAAAGGCTTGAAGATAACTTCTTTTAATTATTTTATGGCTGAAACACTTCAGAAGTTTGTAAAAGAGAATTTTAAAAAATGAAAATGGCAGGACCAGTGATGATTCACTCCTTTTTGCTTTTAACATTCTGAAGGATTTGCTTTGTGTGTGCATGTCCTGTTGTAATTAAGTCAAAACCTGGAAGGCAGACAATTCTGGGAACAGCTTCAGGACTAGTTAGCCTACACGGGAAAAAACCATTGCCGTGGAGGAATCTGGTCTGTATGAAGTCTTGTAAACCTAGTCCAGCAGATGAGTGAAGCATGCTCTTATTGGAGCTGATCTTTACTGTTTATGCGACTCCTTGCTTTTCCCAGGCACAGGTAGCATACAAGACTTGCCCCATGTCAAGCTGCAGCCTTAAGGGATTCCACCTTGGGTTTTCCTGAGGTTGTTTCTGGGGAAGGCAAGGGACTGGTGGTGACATGTCTGACTTGAACAGCAGAGCCTTCTGTGTCTCCTTTACCGTGACTTCACGCAGCTTCTTAAAGCACAGCAATTCTAGTCTCTATAGATCTTGTTTTATTCTTTTCTGGAGACCTCAGTAGCACAAATCCATGTTATGCTGAGTGCTGTGCAGGCCCACAGCCAAGTTTCCTCCTGCATGTTGTAGATTTGGATATACTTTAATTTGTTTAATGTTATGAAGCACCTCCTGTCACGGCCTTTTTCATACCACAGGTAAATAGGCTCTGAGCATGGGAACTTTGCAATATAATTTGTTGCAAGGACTGGCTTTTCTGCCACAGTCATCACATCTTCCATAGCTTTCTGGCCAGGTTCTACCTACTTTGCTCTATCCCGAACTGTATTGGAATTTTGTAGTTTTATCCCTTTGGTAAGAGCAAATGGCATCCCCAGAGCTGTACTGCACTTTGTAAAGATGTCAGTGCACACCCTGTATTTGCAGTTCAGCCCCTCCTGGAGCAGATGAGGAGCTCTCCTGTCCTTGCTCTGAGGCTTCACGTCAACCTCTCCTCATTCAGGCTCCTTGATTGTCAATTCTTTCCTGAGTTTTTCCTTTTACCTGCTTGTGTGTTTACTTGGTCTTGTGTCTTTTATGGTAATTTGCGGTGCATTTCGTCCTCTCGTGTTCATTTGAAAGAACTAAACTTAAATAGAAATTGTTTCCCCCAGGTAAACTTACTGGTTGTCTTGCATCCCACCTTTGCTTTTGTAAAAGGGAATTGATTTCAAGCTGTTATTAAACGTTATAGATAAATAACACAGTTTTCTCTAGTTCAGAGAAATAACATTCTGGCTTTCTTGTAGCGAAGTGCTACCTCACGTTGTGTACATACAATTATTACTGTTGTTTTTATCCCTCTAGGAGATTAAGTAATAAAGGGCTGTTTCTGTAGACTCTGTTCAAGTAAGTCATCCTGTGAGCCTTTGTGATGGTGCTATCTGCATAAATTGCAGGGCTGCCTACCTGCCTGAGCCAGGATCTCTGTACTTTGAGGAAGACACTCAGGATCAGCTCTTTGTGAGCTCCAGCTCGCTAAAGTGATTGTCTGGGGATTTGGTTATTGGCATTCCTGATGATTTGTAGGGGAATGTGGTGTGGAAGGTTAGCTTGGAAAAGGAGTTATCTGCTTTTGAGTTGTCAGTTAGGCTTATAACTATCTGTTATCTCAGTTATGAAACTGGCTGCTGTCCAAAGCTCCTTTCTGATGAGGTGGTTGTATTGTATTAGTGATGGTAGACTTGTGTTTTAATCCCTTGGAAAACGTGGGTGTTATGAATTATTTATTGCTATAATAATGTAAATTTGTGCAAGTAAATCGTGTCTGTCCTTAAAGTTGAAAAGAGTATGTCAGTGCATCACAGTTCACGTGATGTGTATGGTTTTTAAGGGAGAGGGAGGGAAGAAAGCTTCTAGGAAAGTGTGGCAATGGTCTGTACATGACCCTTAATTTCTTTGACTCGAAGGATCAAATATTGACTTTATGATGTGACCTTAATTCTCTGTAGAGGATTCCTGGGTACACTGGGAAACTGTCTTTGAAATAAACATTCAAAGAACACCTTGCTGTTTAATTTCCCATTGAGCTAAAGTGAGTTGTTCTAAGCAACAAAACTGATACATCCAGGCTGTAATATTTGTGCTCTCTATTAGAACGTGGTGCTCAGGTGAGGCTCGGTCTGTGATCACTGACAGAAGTCCTGCTTTGATGAATTCACTTCAACATGCAACAATTAATTGGATATGTGATATTTCATCCAGACTTGCTCAATATTTTAACTGTGCACCTTCAAAAGTGCAGAAATGGTTCCCTTTCCTGGGTACCTTATACAATGCTGGATGCATTATAGGCAGAGGTATAAGATGGTTACTAAAGGAACAGTGATTTTCCTCAATCAATTTACCTCCTTTCAAAGCATTTTACCAACTGTGCTTGCTGTGCTAAGTTTGTGTTTAGGAATGTAAGGGTAAAGAGGGAAGAAATGGCTGGGCTAAAGTCACCTAAGAAGCCAGTGGCAGACTGGGATTAAATCCTCCTTGTAGTTCAGTGCTGGATTGACTAGGTCCTTCCGTTTAATTATGGTAAATAATGATGTTCAAAGGCCTCAGGTACACCTCTGCAGCCTCCTCTGAACAAATATTCAACTGTAATATTGATTCTTGCTGAAAGGGAAGGACCTTACTGACATTTGAGATTACTTTGAACTGTCCAACCCAAGGATTTAGTGCATAAAACAAAGGAAATGTTTGGGATTTTTTAAGTAGACCAGCTTAGGCAACATTTAATTCTGATTATACACGTGTAAATCTAAAATAAGTAGAGTATTGATGATGAACTGATACCAATTTCACACATACTGATGGAAAATAGACTTCTCTGAACCCATCTTGTGGATTTAGCAGCTACTTGGACTCCAACACCTGCCACACTCGAAGTGTAATAAGAAAAGTGCTGTCTCGTGGGTAAAGTCAGACTGAAAAGTGTGGTTGGGGTAAGGAAAATATTCCTGTGGAAACTAAGCTTCTTATGTTTGATAAATCGTATTTGCTTTATGTGAGGAATAGAGCCACCTGTAATTTTAACCTGATGTCTGCAGTGGTATAGTGCACTTAGTACTGTGTTTTGGAAAAAGCTGCTTATCTTGTATGTTCTTATTTTGGAAAAAAAAAAGTCTGGGAAGTTAAACATTCCAGCTTTTCTTGCTGTACTAGAAATAGTAACCTGTAAGGCTTCACACTGCTCACTTAATTTTCTTTGGCAGTGTTGCCTGAACTGCCTTTCTTAAAAATCAGAAATAATATTCTTGAAGTGATGACTTCAGATAATTTGTCAAGAATTATTTTCACAAGAAATTTTCACAAGAAAATATCCTTCTTGGACCTCTTCTGATAAAATTTACTATACCCTATGCAATAGAGCATCCATCAATATTTGGGACAATAGCAAGGACCTTCAGGTGGCACTAAATTATTTCTAAACCCCCATGTTTCTGGAGTAGTGGTTTTCCCTAATCTGCTGTAGTCTCAGTTTAGGGCTAAGTCTTGGTGAAACGTGCTGCTTTGTTTGAGTTTTGTGGTGCTTGTCTGTGCCTTGGCCCAGAATGAGAGCTGTCCCTGACCCTCCAGCAAACATTAGATGATTTGTTTCTAATTTTCTACATTAGAACAAACCCAAGGTTTCATTACACACAAGATTGACAGCAGTGGTACCATTTACTATGTATCTTTCCCCTGGAAATGTGGCAGCACTCCCTGTTTCCTGGCTTGGTGATGGGGATACAGTGAACTGCCCTGTGGAAATGAGCCAAACTTTCCTCTCTGTTACTTTTCTTTGTTACCAAATTTCTTTTTGTTTTTGAATTACTCAGTTCCCTGACCTGGTAGGTGGTCATGCAGGTCCCACCTTGCCCCAGAGCAGCAGCCAGCGTGTGGGGAGAGGAGCCTCCTAAGCGAGTCTTTCTGCTGAGCCCACCAGTGTTGAGCAGCACCATCTGGAGCCAGTGCAGTATCCCTGGATCCATCCTGACTGGCTGCTGGCAATTCCCAGCCTTGGGCCTACTGCAGTAACAACAGCTTTGTTGTCAGGCTGGTGGCTATCTGGGGTGTATTATCTCTTGCAATGCTTTTTGTCTTTACCCAAATAAACTGCTCCTATTAGAGACTCACATTTGGCATCCTTCAGTGCACAATCTCCCCTGAGGGCACTTGAGAGCTGAGGCTCTGCATGTAGGATGGAGGGAGCACAGTGACACGGGGTCAGCTGCAGGGGATAGACTGTCTTGGCAGGAGAAACAACAAACCAACCACTGCACTTTGGCAGCCTCTCTGCAGGTTCTGCAGGGAAAGGTTTCTTCAGAGCGGGATTACTGAGGGCTTGAGTGAACCTGAAAGGCTTCTGATAGGCACTGCTACGCAGGCAACTGCTCTGTGCTCCTGCATGCCAGGAGCAGAAGTTTGTGCAGCCCTTGACATGCAGATGTCCTGCCTGGAAACTGAAAGCCTCAAACTGCAGTCATCAATGTTTTGTCGTGTGGGGGTTTTGGTGTGGCTCAGCTACACTGATACTTGCTGTGGAGTCATCACAAATCTCAGTTCTCGCTCCCCATTTCAACAGCTGCTGCAACAAACTTGCTAGTTTCAGGGATGTTAATACTCAATTGATCCCTTTGGATGGAGGACCATTTTTCTTCTAATCTGAAAGAAAATTCTAATGATTTGGAAAATTGCCTGGTTTCCCTAGGAGGGAGGTAAGTGGAGGGGAACAGCAGTTCTCAGGTCTGTGTGCTGCCCCGGAGTTAATGGAGTCACCATTTCCTCTTTCACTCTACTGTATGTGAGATTGTGACTAATCTGTAGCAGCATGGGGCCGTAAGATGACTTCCAGAGGGTGATGCATCCTCTAGGCATTCATTTGCTTTCTTTCACTGCTTTTTGGCAGACTGTAGAGAATTGTTTGTTCGGATCTAGTAACCCAGCAACAGAGGAATATAATGTGGGTTTGAAATATGATCTGCAAAAGCTTAGCAGAGGGAAGTGACATAAATAAACTTTGCCATCCAAATGCAAGAGCCTCCATGTTGGAGAACAGCTGAAGTTTTAAGTGTAATAGCTGCAGAACTGTGACTTTTTTTCTCATTTTTACATTCTTCCACTCTCTTCTTCTTTCCATCTTCTGCTTTCCTTCCCCTCCTCTCTCCCCTACTGTTTTTCCTACTCTGGCTGTAATACACAGCAGGCAGTGGTGTCTGCCTCTTCATCATGCTGATATATGTCAGGCTCACCCAACAGACAGGCATCTCTTCGGAGAGGGTAGATGGGATGTACTTGAGGAGTCAGCAAAAAGCTGTGTCTTGTCCCACCCATGAAACAGATGGGTTTGCTACTGAGGCTCTGGAAGCTGAGACTTGTGTAGTGACTAGGGAGTCTTTAACACAGAAAACTGCTTGGCTCTGAGATCCATGGGCCTAATTGGAACTGTTTGGCCCAAACATAACTAAAGAATGGTGTGGGCATGGATATGGCTTCTCTGCGGTCCTGTGGCCATGTGGACTAGGGAGTGGCCATGCCCTGTTAAGATCTTCCCAGCTCTAGCAGAAATGAGTGGCATGTCTGGTGGCTGCTGTATGACCTGGCCTTTCATGGTATCCTTCAGTCCTTTCTCTCCTTAGATCTTTTGTTTTCATCCTTAATTGCTGCCAAGGTGTGGTGGCACTGAGCACTGTGCTGTAGGCAGTGTGGTGAATTCATCAGGAGCCTCTCTGCATGTCCTGTCTTGGTGCTGAACAGAACTGGTCCTGCAGTTTAGCTCTAGCTCCAAGGCCTGATGGATGAATAATCTTATTTCTTCGGTATTGCTACAAACTAAAAGAGACGTCTGAACTGCTGTCTAACCTGCCAAAACCAAACAGGTTTCCTTGCTTCCTCCACAGAGATTGTTACATCTGATTTTAGCTGCTTGCCAAGGTCAGGATTCTGTTTTCAAATGATCAACAAATTAGATCGGTTTCGAGTTAGTTCTGTTGCATGAACAGCTGAGCCTACGGTAGGAGGGTTTTTCTTGCACTCCCTGCACACAGGGCTGTGTCTGTTTGCAGGGAACGATTTGATTGTGGCTGAATATCGTGACAAGCCTGTAGTCCAGCCCCAGCCCTCTGGCTTGTTGTAGAGCTCAGCAGTGGGTTCCCTGCCAGGAGCTGTGAATGAAACTTTTCAACAGTATGACATTAGGAAGGCAACAGAGAGAATGCATTTTCAGACAGTCAGTGTATAATTATTTTGTGATTTTTCTCTGGTGTCGTTTGGAGGGGACATTCAGCCTTTGAAAAGGGAATCAGCTGTTGCAGGATGAATGTGACTGTCCCCAAGAGGCAAAGAGCAGAAAAAAGCAGTGTCATGTAGCGTGTGCCCTCAGCTTTGATACATACTATCAAAAGAAGAAAGATTATTTTGCCAAAACATACTTCTCTAAATAAACTTTCCTCTCTGATTTAGCTGGAATCATTCAGCAGTGGTCTTGATTTAAACTCTTCTCTGGAACAGTTTAATCCAGTAGCTCTCTCAGACTTGTATCTATGTGAATAAAGGCTTCAGTCTGACTCATGTCTTAGTTCACTGTGTTCAATAGCTGTGCAAGCAATTTCACTTGACCTCTTTTTGGTGATGCTTTTTGTGAAGGTTTGTTTTTAACCAAGAAGTGATTAAAATCAAATATTCTTGGCTGTTAAGATCAGGGAATCATTTTTCACATAATTTCTCTGGAAATGAGGAACGGAGATTCATCTATTTCCATCTCACATTTTCTTCTGCCCTCTTTGAATTTTATATACACATACATAATTTAACAACTGTAATGCCAATAACAGTGAGGCTTGACCTGTAAGAAGAGGTATAGCTTTTCCCTTTATCAAATACCTGTTCTTCCATGTGTTGTGGGTTTTTTTTCCTTAAACTTTTGTGGCTTCAATCTCATGACGTTTCTCATTGCAAAAGTCCATTTTACACACTTGGTGATGGTTTTCATTCTGTCAGTCATCTATACTGGGCTATTCTTTCACATTGTACAGCTGTGATGGTAGGCAGAGGGTTTTAGAGTAGACTTCAATTTGCATTTCGAAGACAGCAACATATTTAGTGTGACAAAGTATGAGAAAATTCAAAGTTTTGTGCACTCTGTGAAGCTTAGTACCCTTAAGAAGGCTTTGTCCTGGCCTTGTCCTCTGGAAAAATAGGCTGATTTCCTTTTCTCCCAATTACAATGGAATGATAAGCTTTGTGTTCTTAAATAAATCCCACCAGCCAGCTTTCTGGTCTTTCAGAACAATGTGGATGGTTGTTTTAAAATTTGAATGGCTAGTTGGTTTTGGAGATGAATGAGATTCTGTCATGTAAAAATCTGTCCTATATGTACATAACAAGTAAGCCTAGCGTGAAAGTGGGATCTTTAGCTACTGTATAGCTACATGAAATCTGCATTTAAATAGTGTGAATGAGTAAACTTTAAGTGCATGAAAACCAGAACGTTGTGTTAAATTGGGAAGTCCCCTCGTTGTGGAAGGTTTAGTCGGCTGGTTTGTGGAGGCCTTTATTTCCTGATGTGAAGGAGAAGATAAGTACCACAGATGGCAGTTTCAAGGATGACACTGGACATGGTTGTGTGTATTTAATAATAATTTCACTTTAAAAACTTCTCTGGTTTTTGTGTCATTGGTTTTGGCAAACATGTTTTTTATTCAGGCTGCTTGTTAGGATATAATAGTCTTTTCCTCCTGGCATTTTTGTAATCAAAACCATTTCAGGGGAGCAGGAAGGCACTTATTGTCCCTCTGTGTCAACTGTAAAGGTTACATAGGGCAGAATTGTCATTTACTTTTCCAAATTGGTATGACCCCCTAACATCTGATTATTCAGTTGTGATGAGATCCTCTGGGACTCCAATGGAACAGAGACCAGTCCACTATGACTTTGTTTCACACGTGAGTTGCAACAGTCTTGTCAGAAGAAATAATTGAGGCAAGAAGGACTTATGAAAATATTAAGGCCTCTTTTCTGTGATGTGCTGAGATCTGTGCCCTCACTCATGCAGCAAACCTTTTCGAGGGAGACAAATGTCAGAAAGCTGCCCCTCTAGCCTCAAATACAGCTTTTCATAGACAAAATCTTGGCTTTGTGCACCACCTGTTTATGGGCAGTGTTGCCAGTCGTAAATGTCAAGATATCAGGAATTGTGCCTTTAACAAAAAAATCACGCCTGCAGTTTTTTGGAGTGAGAATACAGGCAAGAGGAATTCAGAGTTAGGTTGTCTTGTTCCTTTTGTGCTTTCACAGAAGCTAGAAAGTATCTGAACTTGCCCCTGCAGTTTGCCCTCCCCCTCTCCTGACGAGGACAAATTCTACTCCAGCGGTTGCATTTTGAATGCCAAATAATTTAAGATCTGTGATACTCATGAGATGACTTTGCTTTTGACCTCCTGAAATGTTAACTGAGCATCTAACCTTGTACAGATGTTTGTAGTGCTAAGCCCCTAATACAAACAAATGCATGCACAAAATCCCGACCTTAACTCTGGAGCTGTGTTGAGTTTAATGGGAGTTAAAGTTTGTGCAGTCAAAGAGCTTTTGTTGCAGCTTCCCTAAAAACTGCAGAAAAGTGTAGTCTGTGTTGTGCTCTAATTACCTACAAACGAGGAGATTTAGTGGGAATGCAGACAGACCCTGAGAGGTAATGACCAGGGCTGCAATGACCTTTCTTCCCCAACAACAGGAAAATGATGTGTTAGCATTTCCTTGGAGCTGTGCCTTGGTGTTAGGTGAGAGAGCAGACATGCTGCAGCATGGAACTTCAGTGAGACACCCTCATAAACACTTGGATTTTGTTCTGCAGTTGCAGCACCAGATTTTGATCTTGTTTTTCTCCCTCCTTTATTTTAAATGGGTTGGGAGTGTATTACAATCAGGAAATGGGAATGGCTGTTCTGTGAGCACAGCTGTTTTAAATAAACTTATACCAGTGGAAGGATGTTGAAATATCTCCTTTCAGAAACAGCCAAAAACCTCATGGAGCTGGAATAGCTCATCTGATTTTTGAACTGGCAAACTTAGTTTTTAAACCATCATCTTGCATCCTTAGTTTACAGCAGCAAAAATATCCTTACTGTGTCAATGAGGCTGTTGAGGATGTTTCCCTCATCAAATTCGTGAGCAAGGAAATTGCAGGAAAGAGATTTTAGATTTTATGCTTTGGTGATGGAATTTAATCTTAAATTAGCATCCATTTCTTCTTTAATTCTCGTTAAGGCTTTGAATTCCTGCTTCTTGTTACCCTTGATGAGAATGGAAATATGTTCTGAAATTCTAAAACTTGACTTTCAAGTTAATGCCCTTAAGCAACTCTTGATAAAACTCCCTTAAATACAGTGGGTGAGATTTGTGTTTTCTCTCACACTTGCACTACAGTACAGGCGATTAAATACTGAATGGACGGTCTTGGCCGATTTAACGTGACCTCGGTGAACTGCATTGAGAAGTCTCTTTGAGCACATGAAACCTAATTGTAATTGTAACCACAAATGTCTTTGTGACACACAAATTACACAATGCAGATTTCTGTCTTATATTGGATGTTAACAAAGCATAGATGTGCACTGAATATCTTGGAACAGGAGACAGCCACTTGTATTTGTATTCCTTACTTTCTGTATGTACATATGCACGTCTGACAAAGTCTGTCATTATGAGAAGACTGAAAAAGCTCAAGTCTTTTCTTTTTTTTGCATACAATAGCTAAGCACAAGAAGAAAGAAACCTTCAATCTGCTGCTCTGTTTGAGAATGTATTTTAAAAGATATTTATGTTCATTTGCTTTTCTGTATATAATGAAAGGCTGTGTAAATCATTCTCTTGTGTAGATCTTAAGAGCTGCCAGTTGGGATGGGGGAAGGAGTAACAAGAGTGAAAATGAGACGATCGGATCCCTTCTGATTATAGTTACTGAATTCAATCTCCTAATTTAATATTCATCTTTTTGGTAATTCAGTTTGGTCTTAAAATGTCTTTTTGTTCAGAAGATTAAAGGGAGCGATGCATGGGAAAGGCGACAAATCTTTTCTGTAGTGGTTTTTTTTGTCTCAAAGGGTGCTGTGGACTGTGAGGCTGGGGGTAATCCAACGCAGCCAGGCTGGACAGCTGGGTGGGAGGGAGGTCGGCATGTCTGAGCTCCCCACTCCACGCAGGAAGAAGGAGAAACTGCAGTTGTTTGATTTGCTAGATCTCGGCCAACTCCAGCCTCCTGACCTATCTTTGCTCAAATGTTCCTCTGTAAACCCACAGGGCTTTGGTTTGGTTTTGTTACTATTGCTGATTGTGAAATCACAGCAGCTGGAGAGCAGAGTACGTTACATAACCATTCTGAAGTTTCCCCTCTTTCTGTTCATGAAGGAGTTTTAGTAAAAAAAGCCTTCAAAAGTGAAAGCTTAGAGCAAAATAAAAGATGTTAGGAGTTTCAGCTGAGATTTCAAACTGCTAATTGTTACAAGCCTGTAATTTTTCTTAAAATGTTAGTGATGCCCATGGGTAACTGCTGCTTTCAGGTGGGCATACATGCCATGTTTTATCTTGTGTGGGCTTATTTATGAAATAAATGTTACATAGTAATTCCCCTATTCACTACATTAATATTGGAGCAATGCCAGGCGTACAGCTACAAGCATAATTGGCTTAAAGAGAAAATGATAAGCCTTGTCCCAGGCTACTTTGTCTTAAGCACAGTGAGCGGGGAGGAATGTTGTTCAGCCCTGGGATGAGCCATGTCCAGGCAGCAGAGCTGTCTGGTTCCCTTGGGATTATCTGTGCTAGCCAACTTCTGGTGAAAGTTTATCTTCACAAGATAGATAAGTTTGCCAGTGGTGGAGGGATGATGATGATCCTACAGCAGGTTTCCATGTTAATGGCTTGGTGCTTCTTGACTCCTCTTACCAAGTTATGTTTATCTGAGGTGGGCATGCTGGGTGCTGTGATGATGAGAGGGGTTGTTCCATGGGGAAGCTGCCTAAGTTTGCAAGTGCTGCTATGTGGAATTGATGAGAGATTGCACTTTCTGTGCTGAAGGTAAGAGAGTTTTACCTGCCAATGGTTTCAGGCTGGGATGGGTGGAAAGTGTTTGGGACATGTCACTGGGAGCATCGCTGGTAGGAGTGTGCCTGTGTGTGCTAGGCTCTTCTGGCTCTTGGGTGCAATTTGAGGGTTTGAATATAACATCTGCTAACTCCCACCTGCAGCTTTCTCAGTGGCTTCATTTCACCCACATTTGACTTGGAGGCAATAGGTGAAATATAAGGCAGCTACTCCTGCAAGTTTATTCTGTCAGGGGTAATTAGTTTTTCGTTTTGTTTTTATTGAGTGCAGCCTATGTTCTCTGCTCTGAGTCAAATTCAGGAAGCTACATAAAGGTGAGCTGAAGCTAAAATATCCAAACTAATTCCTGAGAAATGAAACTGCATGCACTTAGCTGGCTAAATTAGAGCAGCGTTTAGGGAGTAAGGGTGTTTTAAAACAATTCCCTCACTGGTTACAATGAAGTCTTGTTGTAAGATCCTTCAGTAATCACAGAAATATTTTAAGAGCACATTCGAGTCACTTGGAAGAAATCCAGCTGTGGCATTGTTTAGCTCCAACCTCTAGTGCATTTGTGTTGCTACAGAACACTCCATAAAAACTAAAGACTGAACCACAGTACATACAAAAGTAAATATAAGCACAATGTGCCGTGTTTAACATCTTTTCACATTATCTACTCTTTGCCTTAGATTATGAAGCTTCTGTCTTTGGAGGCATTCAAAACTCAAGTAGACAAGGTCTGAAGCAACCTGCTATACGTGGCCCTTCTTTAAGCAGGGAAGATGGACTAGGAGATGTCCAGAGGTCTCTTCGTCTGTTCTGCAATTCTCTTATCCTGCTGCCTTTATGTGTGTGCTTTTCATATACTGTGCTTTATAATATGGGGGTGCAGTTCTAAAGTCTGAGTCCGTTTGTGTATGGTTCCCTTTCTCCAGCTATGTTTGGGCAGTAAATACTTGCCTGAAGGACTCAGTAGCTGAATCTAGATTTTAGCAAGTGGAGCATGTGAGTTATGTTAGTTGTTTGACTGGATTTTGGGAGGGCCGAAGGAATGCTGACTGCCAAGACACTTGCAGCATTACCTCTTAGGAAAGGAATGCAGAGATGGGTCATCTCTGTCAGTGTCGGGCCTTTCACAGGCTTTATGGTCTCATTCTTGCGTTTAGGTTTTTGCAGTGATCCTGTGAAGCACTCTCATGTTCAGGGAATTTTGAAACCCTCCTCTCACCCCTGCGTGTATTCTGCATCATTCTGCCTTTTATCCTTGCAGACTGCTGTTTAACTCCTCTAATGGTATCTAATACATGTCGTTACTCTGTTTAGTGAGTATCAGCACATATCATGCATATAAAGTAACTTGGCCCAGCCCATCAAGCTGTTGATGATGGTCTGAGTACAGTCATTACCAAGCCATGCATTAGATAGTGACTGGACCCGCCTCACCCATCTGTTGATAACGGTCTCTCCCCCTTAGGCAAAGACATTTATTATTATTCCAGAACATCCTTTATGAACACAGCAGGTCTGTCCTGAGTCCATATGATTATTTTGATCAGTATCATCTTACTACACAGCACCCGTGCATGTGGACCTAGTGCATATTATTTTAATCTATCTCCTCTGATCTTTTATCTGGTTACGTAAAGAACACAGCTCTCCCAGCAGTTCATGTTTGAGATGCCCTCTAACCAAGCACTTACTGATAAATTAGGTTGATTTTTACCTTCTCAGTGGAAAGAGACTAGGAAGGGAAATCTAAAGATTCCTTTTTTTACTTGGGAAACAGAAGCCAAACTACAAGAACACAGTGAGAAATGTGACAGGGAGCTGCTGATATCTGGAGGTACATCTGCATAGAACGAAAGCTGTGTGGAATTACACTAGTTGCTATACTGGTTTGTAGATGGTGGTTCTAATGTAGCCTGTGTGGCCAGGCACCCTAAAATAGAAATGAGTTATTGGGCCTGAAGCGAATGGACTCTTTTAACATGACACAAAGCTTGTTAACATCAAAATTGGTCTGATGTTGCCTCTGACCTCCCCATTGTTAGGGTTTGTGGGGAGCATAGTAAGGCATTTATTCCTTTCATGCTCCTCAGTATGTGGGACTGCAGCTGGGGAACATCTCTTGGAATGTGCCTCATCCAGGAAGGCTTTTGGGGCTGGCAGGGGAATCTGTTCACTGTTAAGGTTCTTGGCAGTGGGAGTGGAGAGAACTGTCCTCAAAGAGGATTTATCAACCCTGTAGTGTGCTGTGCCTCTTCTGATCAGTCTGGTTGTGTATGCCCTTATTTTCACAACAGGCCTGTGCTGTACTTACTCACAATAGGCCTGAAATAGCATTAAGGTTGACACTGCATTTCTGTGTGTGCTTCACAAGGAATATATTTTCTTATCTTCTTATCATTGTTCTCTGTGGCAAGGTCATCTCCACAGAAAGTGATTAATGTGATGAAAGTATTTCTCTTGCCCTGGGCTCTCCTATTTGCTGCCTAGTACCATGCTGTGTTAGTCATGTGTTAGCTTTGTCTTACTGCACATAATATTAGGCTTTGTATGAGGAATGTGGCCTTAATCTTCAATGGGCACTGCTGTACAAGGGAACGGAGCCTCTACAAGATGTGGTGTTTATACAGATCTGAGGTTTGCTCCATTGCCTCTTGGCTCAATAAGGCTCTAAACCTAGTTTGTACTTGTAAATATTGACAGAGCTATCAAGAAGAACCCAGTACTTGGTGTCTGTGTGTACAGGCTCACTTGTTTAACTCTTTCTATTGTAAGATCACTTTTACTGCTGCCTTTGGAACTAGTGTTGCAGCAGAGTGTAGTTATGGTGTTTTCCTGTTGGAATTACTTATCTAGTGTCTTGAAACACAGGTAGGTGATACATAATATGTCTATTTCTATTTTACCATTGCAGAAATGGTTATGGAAGAGTTATGTTGGAGGAATCTGGAAAAACATCTGTGGGGACAGCTAGAATTCTCCTTACTTCATTGCTTCATTTTTTTCTTTAACTTTGAGGCTTTCATGTGCCTGAAAACACTGTCTGTTTATAGTAAAACAAATCAACTTGCTCAAATTCTAGCTCTAAATGTGAAATGAGCTCTTAGAGAGACAGAAAATTCTTCCTTGCAGTCTTAAAACTTATCCGCTTCAGCCTGTCATTGAATGCAGGATGGGGTGCTCTGCTTTTCTGAGTTCTGTGTGGGGTTTGTAGTTTGGTTTTGAATGAATCATGCATTACACATTCATCCCATATAGACATACAGGAGCTTTCATTTGAGAGGGAATAGCAAGGGCAGCAGCAAATGCAAAGCAGCATAACAACCTCCAAGGAAATGGAGGGGTTGGGAATGTGCTACTGGGTGTGCCCTTAAGAAGATCCCTGTGTTCAATTCTGAAAGGCTGAAGAATGTAGCTTTAAAACTGGCTTCATCCCTTGCTTCACTTCTTACTGCTTCTTACTTCTAAATCTGGGAAAGTGAACTTTTGATCAGTTCTCTCTTTGTGACCAGAGTTGGGCAAATGTGAATGGAGACGTGCTACAGCAACTCAGAAAGCTGAGCACAGAGGTGTAGCCTAATGCACTCCATGGCACTGTCAACATCTCAGTGTATCTGCTGTGTCCCTGCTGTGTGGCTGCATTAAATACGTTATTGCATATCTGGGGTCTGGTTTCCTTCCAGACACACTCTCTGTTTACATGTAATGCATGTCTCTTAGCACATTTCATCTCGAATGTAGCTAGATGCTTTCAATCATCTGTTGGCAGTAACTTCAGCATCCAGGCAGTTGCACCAGAGCATGTGGAATTGCTTCACGTTGGTCCTGGAGAGAATGGCAGAGCAATGAAATTCTTTCATCAACATGCCAAGAATGTGGTCCTTTGCAGTGGTTTATTAAGCCAGATGATATTACATGAGCACTCTGAATATTTAACTGCAAAACGTAGCCCTCATTAAACCAAGCAAGCCAAAATCCCATTACTGTTTGCTCCTCTAAAGTGTCTTCCAAGACATTTTGGAGTGCAATGCCAGGCTACTTGGTGTTAAAAGAGAACTTAAATACAGGGAATGCCCTGCCCTGGGCAAATGACACAATTATTCAAATCAGGTTTTGTTCTCAAATAACCCACAGATTTCAAACTAGTGTGTGCTTACTTGCTGAGACTGGAGTTTGGTCACTCACTTTCTCTTCTGTAGCTTCTGCTGCAGACGGAAGGTCAGAGACTGTCTGCTTGCGTGTGTGAAACAAGAAGCATGGATGTCATGTGCTGCTAAGTGTAAATCAGCACTGCTCCTTGTCATGACTGGGATGACTTCCCTCTGTGATACAAGGCCTCAGACTGAAATACTCTTTCGAATAGACTTACATGTGTGCCAGTTGCTGGTTAGGTAGATTTGGCTAATGTGTGATATTTTTAAGGGCTCTTACATTTCTGTTGGAGACCATGCTTTTTGATCTTTACCTTGGAGATCAGCATGAGAGACAAGCCTTAGCCTCAGGCTAAGAAGTTGGAAGCAAAGATGAAGTTACTGCATAAAGGGCATGAGGAGAGTTGGCTGCCCATTCATATCTGAAGGGCAATGTGGTCAGGCATGGACAGGCTCACGTATCTTCCTCCTACGCTTGGTTTTGTTCCTCTTGCTTGGTTTCCTCCTGAACCTCGTCGCAGTTTGTGCTGTGCAGGTTCCCTTGATCTCCCTGATGCCTTGTTACCCTGCACCACTGTCTTGGCTGTCTTCTCATCATTTCCCTTAGACGTGTGCTCCTTGCCTCTTCATTAGATTTGCTTTATCCCTTGACAGTGGTAGTTTTTGTGGCTCCTCATCTAATCAGTCCTTTCCTGACTATTCTCTCCCAGCCTTCTTGCTAAAGAGCCTCTTTCTCTCCTCCCTGGTTCCCTGTATGTTCCCATGGCTCAGCCAGCTGGGCAGTAGCATCATCCTTTAGGCCTGAGGCTATTAGAAATGCCAGCGGTTGCCAAGCACTGGTAAGAAGTGGAGGGGGAGGAGGTTTAACCTTGGCTTAAGGGCCTTGTCTATGCATAAGAAATGACTACTTTTCATTGAACTTTTTAAAAGAAAGCTGGGTTGGGTTAAACTGTACAGTAGGCTCTGTGGTGTCCCATGCCAGCCTAAGCTGGGATTATACCAATTCATTGTTCAAGCACAGATGCGAAACAGATGTTACTGCTGCAGCAAACTGTATTTGAGCAAGAATGAAAATTTCCTGGACCCCATTCTGGAAGAGCAGTAGGACTGTGCCAAATTAGATGAAATGTTGTAAGGGACTCCTTAGTGGCTATGAGCAACTGGATCTTGGCAGGACTCTGGCAGCCCTACACCTGAGGTTGAGGCATCTGCTCACGCACAGCTTTTGCTGCCTGAAAATACACGCTGATGCTCCCTCCCTGTCAGCAGGATGGCATGGCAAGCTGAGATCTGCACAGAAGTGCCTCTGCTGACTTTGGCCAGACTGATGCCAACATGGAAGAAGCTGGCATCTCCCTGATATGTAATCTCTGCCTGGGCCACTCAGGGCTCTGAGCTGAGCCATGCCTAGTGTGAGCCCTTACAAAGGTTGTGGCTCTTCCCTGTGTGCTGTGAAAGCTTCTCTGCCCCTCAGTACCACAGGCTCTTCCTGATTTCCATGCTGGTGAGTGAGGGGTTGTGTCTTCCCAGCTGCACCACCGACTGTGCCCCCTGCTCTGTCTGGCCTCCAACAGCCATGGGGTGACCATCCTGCCTGACCTGGCAGCCGGCTCAGGGCAGCCCACGGTGTCTCTCTGCTTCTGGCCATGGAGCTGTTGCTGGCTGGTTGGAAGCTTTGCAGGATAAAGGCTTTTCATTGCTGCCAACTCCTATTGCAATTAAAGGGTAATCTTTTCTAAATGGTGCTAAATTAAGGCTAAATCCCTCCCTCATGCCACATAAGAGGATGAATCCCTGGTTTTCTAAAAACAGCTTATTGTTTGGGCCACTGTCCAACCGACCCGTACAACAATAGTCTGGATAACTTGGTGAGAAGGCTGAAACTTTTTGGTCTGTCTGTGCAGACTGTACTCAAAAATCCCTTATGGGGCATATGGAGAAGTAGAGGAGTTCTGTACCACTTCCTTGTATTGCATTTAGTTTGAAACTTGAGAGAAGTTTTTGCTTGCAGAAGTCCTCATTGTGGCTGCTGTGGCAGTGGGGAAATGACTTTCCCTGTGACCGTGTGTGCTGGGTCCGTGCTGGCAGCCCTCAGCTCATCAGCCACTGGCCATGCACAGTGCAAGCATTCTGTCAAAGAAAATAGTCCTGGCAGCAAGGCTTGGTTTGTTTGAATCAAGGCGACTGTGTGCATAGAACTGTAGCTTAAATTATTGTTGTTTGACACAAGGCTACTGCCACAACATAAATCAGTGAGGAGGAGGGTTAACTTTTGAGCTGTCTTTTGGGATTGCTGATCTGGATTAGTGAACATGATATGCAGCAGATTTCACCCTTGGGGCAAGGAGGGGGCTGCCTTTTGATCACTTGTTAACACTAAGCTTTTGTTCCTCTTCCATGTGAACTACTGTGTCTGTAGGGCAAGCTCTAATCAGAAGTTTATTTGCTTATCAATATGTGGATTTATTTTAAAAGATTCTTAAATAAGGAAATGCAGTTGGGTAATAAGGAGGGAGGGGGCAAGAATGAGAGCACAAATTGTTGTCCAACTCACCAGTGAACGTACTGTTGTAAAATGTGTCCAGAAGCTTGCTTTTACTCCATGTTTTAGCACAAGTTCCTTGAGGGGGCTGAAAAAGTAATTTGGGGAATTTGAATGGGATATTTCCAATAAATCCTGTAGAATTATAAAGTATTATTATATAAAATCCTCTTGTTGCATAAGACTTTTCTTCCTGTTCACTCATGAACAGACCTATAAATGGCTTTAGTCCTACAAAGATCAGACCTAGTTTTGACTTTCTTAGTTTGTGTACAGGATCCAGTACTAGATGACTCCTGAAATAGTCCTGTCTCACCAAAGTGTAAGAGTTGGCGGTTCTTGCTAGGATGCTGGCAGAGGGTTCAAATGCATAACCTCAGGCAGGTGACCTTAGGCAGCTGAACCTTTGTAGAAATGTTTGAAGAAAATGAGGCTAAGGGGAGACCTGATCGCTCTGCTCCCTACAGCTCCCTGACAGGAGGTTGTGGCAAGGTGAGGGTTGCTCTCCCCTCAAGCTACAACTGACAAGACAAAAGGAAATGGCCTCAAGTTGTGCCAGGGAGATTTATATCAGCTATTAGGGTGGTTTTTTTTTTCACCAAGGAGGTTACCAAGCATTGGAACAGGCTGCCCAGGAAGGTGTTGGAGTCCCCATCCCTGGAGGCATGCAGAAGCATGTAGCTGTGGTGTTTGGGGGCATGAAAAGCACCCTCTGAATTAGTCCTTGCAGGGGTTAAAAAGTGAGTTTCCTCACATGTCCAAGGTCCTAAATGAAGTTTTCTGTATGCTTTTTTTTTTTTTTAAGTTGATAATGACATTTGTTTCTTTTTAATGGGCATGGAAGGCAGTGAGCACTGCTGAGCACAGTCATACTGGATGTGTGTAAGTAGTGCCTCCTACCTGGATTTACAGTTGGAAACAATTATCCATGGAGCAAGGCAACAAAAAATACCTTCTTACATCTTGAAATGATAAAGCACATGTAATTATTGTTTTTGGAAGAGGGAGAAAATCAGTTCACTAGATGTATATACAAAGCCTCAATCTTCTTAGTTGGAAATTAATTGTCAAATGAAATAGAAGACATATTTATGTTTTGATTTAGCTATAAACAGATGTATTCCACCAGCTATTTTAGGAGCTTTAGCTGTGGTCTGCTTTCAAAGACTTCAAATATCACAGGCTTATTTTACTGCCTTTTCTTTCTGAATGTCTGCAGCATTGGACTACAATAAAAATGTAGATCATTTGGGTTTCTTGCCTTTCATAATCATAGACAGATTGTTAAAGCTTGATTCACTCCTTTCCTTCGTAATGTTTTTCACTGTGTGTGAATCGATCATGCTGTTTGCTCTTCATTGCATCCTCTGTAGAACCAGGGTAGTTTCAGGTTTCAGACCTTGGCTTTGGACTCTCAAGACAGAAGTTTTCAAGGCAGTCTTACGGAACTTGTTGTAATGATCTATATTTCTGTTGAAATCCACTGGACAAGTTCCTGTGTGACCTGCTCTAGGTGGTCCTGCTCTGGCAGGGGAGTTGAACCATGTTTTCTGCTCACTTAGCAGGGGCTTGAGACCACAGGACTGAATTGAAGGCTTTGTGCTTTTGATGATTGCCAGCTGATTGCTGTTACACAAGGTCATTCCTGGTATAAATAAAATTCATAAATAGAAATTCAGTACCTACTAATGAACTCTTTACTATTTTGTGCACCCTGCATCTTTCTATGTGTGGGTTTACTGTGTTTTGCGTTCTAGCTTGTAGCATCCTTGTCTGTTTACCTGTTTTCTTCTTACTTTAATGTGTTTGTGTTTCCAGCAACCTTATTCCTTTGAAATTCAGGCAGGATACATAGAATAACATAAGCTTTTATATCTTAATGCAATCCATTTGAATCAATGCCATTCTGCTCTGTTGTCAGTGAGGAGGATCTACAACAGTAGAGATAGACTGCCTTTGGGCTATATTTGGCTGCTGATCTCACTCTGGTCAGCATGGAGTCCTGTCACAGGCATCCTGTGTGCAGGGCACAAACTGGACATTGTAGTGGGTGACTTCACATTACTTCAGCTTTGTTTTTGAAGCAGCTCTGTGCTTGCGAAGACTCCCTGGTGTTAAGAACGGCAATTTAATGGGATCTGTTTATGCATGTGTTATACGACAGCCTTGTGAGGAGAACTCTACACTGTATGGTAACAGAGAAATGAACTGGCCAAAGGGACTGCAAGATTCTATAAAGCCCTATGGTTTTGGTCCTTTGGAGAGTCCTAAGTGAAGGAATACTCAATGTTTTAAACACAAGGGAATTGCTGGAAGGGTGTAAAGCATTGAAGTACTGATGCTTTAATAGGGATCTGTAATTCATAGCAGCAGGACCTCTGCTTTCACAGTCTGGGAGTGGTAATATTTTTGTGTTTCTAAACAACACATGATGTTATTAAAATCATTAAGAGCTGAAGACTTTGTTTTGATACTATTTTTTTTAGCTCTGACCATCGAAAAAAATTAGCACCTGTATTGAGTGAGGCTTCCTGGGTGTGTTTAAGTGTACTGAAGACATTTTTATTATTAAAACCAGCAATGGTACCAAAAAAAAGTTAAGAGATCACTGCTAGAATGGCATCTTTGCAAAACTGGGAAAGACTTCAAACATACTGAGTGCTGCTCCCTTTCTGTAATAAACAGAATCTAAACAGTATGAAGACTTGGATAGCTCTTCTGATATGGTCTGTTTTCTATACTTGTTTTTATTAGTCTAAAGCTTTACTATCTTCCATTTACCTTCCTGTAAATGAAAGCAGAACTAAGGCCCTTAGTGTGAAATTTAGGGCAGGTAGTGAGAGCAGGAAAGACCATGCAATCAAGTTACATTTTTGAGCTAGCAACTATGGCTGGAAATGGCAAGAGTGATATTTGTCAACAGTTTACTACAAAGGTCCATAAATAGCTTCTGTGAGGCTTTGGAGTTACTCAGCAGGCAGAGAGAAAATGCCTTTCTCTCATACCATGGCACAAATAGTTAATGTGTGGCTCTGACATCCATTAGGAATTCATAAAGAAGGAAGGCAGATGATGCCTGCTTTTAAAGATAGACCTCAGGCTTTGTTTGGGAATGTCAAAGTGGTTAATGTTTCGGATGGCTTTTGTTCTGGCTTCATGTGAAATGCTGTGGCTCCTTTTGATGCCATTACATGTCAAGGTGCTGAAGCCTTGGAAGTCAAGGAAGTAAAAGAATGGGCTTATGTTGATGTTAGTTTAGTGAATTTATTAAAGTATCTTGTTGTTTTTAAACAGTTCTTTAAAATCCTACAGAATGGCAGTTGTTTGTCCTCATTGAGGAACCCGAGGTCAATGAGCAAAGCCCGGTGCTGGAAGGTTGGATTATCTGTGACTGCCTGTGTGATAACAGGAATTAAGCCACCACTTCTTATTTGGTGCCAAATGTGGACATTTTTATTATTCAAGTGGAGCCTGTGATAAAGTCTGAGGTAGGTGTGTACAAGATTGTTGTTGCTCAGGTAGTTGGAAAATTAATATCTGGATAAACAGTGATTATGTAGCTACAAAATGGAGGAAAACGAATGTAAATCTAATGTCATGAAATTACTTATTCTGTACTATGTTTGGGTTTTTATTTACTTTCTAGCTATTCCAAGGAATGGTCCAGGGCATAAAAAGCAAGCAGAGAACTTTCTGATAGTAATTGTGGACATTCTCTAATTATTAAAACAATCCAAGCACTCGAAAGGATCTATGTGAGAGGTGCCAAAGCAGCCCATGGTGCTGTCAAGTCTGAGCTTTGGAGATTGGAATCTGCCAGTAAGGTGGAAAACAGAAATGAGCTCAAATCATGAGAAGTGTGAGAAATATTTGAATGCTTGGAGAGGAAGAGGCACTTGATTTGTTACTGATACAGTTTCAAAAGAATTTGGTGATTTAGGGCTCCTCAGATGTCAATGGAGCAGGAACATGTCCCAGGATAACTGCACCTGGGTGCAGTCTCTTTGGGTACCGTGGATGCTGCTTAGAATAGGCTTGAAAGAAGAGGTAGGATCCATCCTGGCTCCAGCACGCCTGTGAGTGTGCATGGGTCTGCCTGCACAAACCCAGCAGCTCTTTCTGTGTCTGCCAGCCAGAGCAGGGTGTGCTATTTCTTTCTTTTGACAGGCATTCTGCCCTGAAATAAGCAGCGACTGCTGTAACCAGCACAGGGTCGTGCAAATATAGCGACCTGCATGTTTGGGATGTCATGTGATGGGGTGGCTTCCTCTTTGCTTGGGGCTTGCTGGGGAGCTGTGGACAGGGATGTAGCAGACAAGGAAGCTTTTGCTTCCTGTTTGTCTGTGTTGAAGTCATGCACCAGTGCTTCATTTCTCCTGTATTTTGTACTTTTCCCTAATCCTTCCCATTCCAACAGAAAGTGTCTTTTGGAGTTGTGTGGATTGAAATGCACGTCCTCCCTTTTTATTTTTCATGATGGAAATAGCCTCTCCTTATGTTGTTTCTGACAGTGGTATCAGTGGCAGTCAGACATCTGAGCATGGTGGCAAGTACCCTGACAGCACTTCCTCTAGCTGGATGTAGCATTGACTCAGCTGTGTGTTCCAGATGAAACGATGTACACCACTGACTCGGCCATGTGTGCTATTGCAGCTGGCAGTTGCTATCTACTGTGTTTGTAGAAATTGTGTTATGAGGAGAAGGCTGGTTTTTTTTTTAATGCAAACCTAAACTAAAGGCCCAAATGTGCCTGTGTCTACTGTTAATATTTTAAGAACAAATGAGCAATGGTAAGTGGATATGCTGGAGTGCAGTGTGATGCCTGGCTCTAAGCTGCAAGCAAGAGATGTGAAATGGAAGCAAGAGACTTGTCTGGCTTTTGTTGTAAATACTGTACCAGCTGGACACAAAAGATTATGCAAGTATAGTGGGATTAAATTCTGTGGGCCTTTACTTAGAATCTAAGTTGAAAATAACTTTGCTATTCAGGTATAAGGAGTCTTTAATGAAAAGGCTATTAAGAGCACATGAAAAAGTCTGCTTTAGCAAAGCAGAACTCACTGCTAGGGGTGAGCCTTGTGCAGTTGCCCGTGTGTTTGTGTGTGTGTCTGTCAGAATGACTGAAGACCACTAGGACCAAAAATCCTGGCTAGCAGGTTTGTATTTTATGAAGTTCTCTGTGTACAAGGTAAAGGAGCAACTGAGCTCACATGAGGACAGGTAACTTTAATATATGAAGTAACTCCATGGTTATCATTCAGTCTCCTGAAATACTTCAGTGATTAAAATTGGACTTAAGTATGTTAAATAATTAGTCTGAGATTTTGGTTTTAATTTTCCCCCAAAGTACCTCACGTCTTGGTTTGTGAGACTGACAGCTCACAGGTACTTAGCTGTGCTGGACGCTGTTTATGACACTTAATTTCTGCCTTCTTGTGGGCCAGGGTTTGTTCAGGAAAGCCTCTGTTACTGCCATACCAGAGGAAGCCACTGTCCTGTTCAATAAGCAGCAGAGCAATGAGCTTTACATTAAATACGTTTTTCAGGATGTGACTGACTTCCTTTTGTTGTTTCTTGAGTGGGTGTGCTCACTCAGCAGGCAAGCCATGTTCTGGGGCAGGAGGCTTCCTCATGCAGTGAGATGCCAATGCCCACTAACTATTGTATAAAGTGTTGAGCCTTACTGCAGAATTTCATGCTGAGTGTTAGCCATGGAGATAAAAGATCATTTGTTGGGAAGTAAAACCTTCCACAGTGTACTCAGTCTCAGAGGATGGAACTGTATCCTACATGTAGGTGGTCTTTTGGTTACCAATAGTTAAAGAGTGAGTGGAAACCCCATTGTCTCATTCCTAAATGCTCAAACTTGCTCCCAGTTAAAACAATAGTCTTCTCAGTTCTCTAATTTGCAAATGCTGGGTTGGGGCAGAGAAGGTGAGAGAGAGGTTAAGCCTGATTTCATGGGACTGGGTACTGAGCCAAAGAGCAGTTCCCTTGGTGCTGACTTAGTCAGCCTTGTAGAAATCAGGAATTAAACATCAGTTGCATAAGTGGGCTGTGTTCATATTTTATTAGTCCTTCTCTTGTGAGAATGAGGTGTTACATTTTGTATTTTATTTTTATGCTGAAAGCCATAGAAAAATAGTTCATAACATTGCAGCAGCGTCTCTGTTGTCAACCCATCACGTTGAAGGACATTCAGCAGGAGTAAATGTGGAGCCTGATACTCCAAATTTCTGCAATGTCACTTCATTTCCTCACAACTGCAATCTGTTACTTAACAGGCACCTAAAGATAAGTGAGCTCTGCTGCAGGATTATGCTGCAGTGATGCTCCAGAAAGGCTCCAACTGCAGCATTGTATAGAAAGGCAATCTAGAATTATTTCATGTATTAATTGGACTTTCAACAAAGAAGCCACAAGGTGTTATTTTAACAAAATCGAAGCCAGATCAAGGGCTGGGCTCTTTCCTGGATTGTGCACAAGTCTTTGCTGTTGCATCACCCCTCGGAAGCTGACTTTGGTGTTATGTGGGGGTGAACTGGCAAGATAGGAAGTGATGTATTGTTTTGAAAAGCCTCATGACTTCCTGGTAGGTGTCAGATCAGTGGTGAGCTGGTGTTTGTGCATCCACTCCTGCTGCTTAGCTAAGGTTCGTGTGTAGCCCTTGGGGATGTTTGGGTGTGGGAGATGGAGCCTGCTCCAAGCTTGTGGAAATGTGAGGTCTTTGCAGTGGTGAGGAGCAAATGAGGAGCTGAGGCTCATGTGGCTGTACTGACCCACGTGGTGGCTGGGCAGCCTGGGCATGGGCTGGGGCTCTGCAGTGTTGGTACTGGGCTGGAAACTGGGGACAGCCATGGAAGGACTCAGCCACACCTGCTTCTAGCAAGGCCACACACACATTTTGACTACATGTGCCCCAGCCTGCAGACAAACTGTTTGCAGATGTTCAAACATAAACAAAATAGATATTTTCTGTGGGGGAGTGTGTGTGGCAATTACACTGTTTCCATTTTGGCCTGATGTGGAGGACATAAAATACATCTACTTGCTTTGTCAGCTAAGAAGAACTCCTCCTAACTTTAAATACAGTCACACGTGTTTAAAGGGCCAATACCTCACTTGTTCTTTCTTTCATCCTTTTGCAGAAGTTTGTCGTGGTAACAAAAGTTCAGCTGGCTCTATGGGAATAGCATCATGGTATGATACATAAAGCTAAATGTGAAAGAGGAAAATGGTACATGCCTTCAGGGGGAAATGCTGGTGCTAAAAGTGCTGAATATTAGTTAATACTTATCTCCCTGTCAAGTTACAGGCATAGGTTGAAAGGAAGGATGTGAAGGAATGCAGAGGTACCTCCATGATGCATTTGCTCAGTTTCCAGTGATTCATTGATCAGACACTTGCTAAACAGCAATGGCTCTCTGTGTTTAATAGCACTTGATGGCAGTTTTGTCTTCTATGAGTTTTTATAACAAAACCTGTATGAGAAGTGTACTTACACTTCCTAAAGGACAGAATGGGGCTATTGTGTAATTTCAGTGGGATCATGTTGAGCTAAAGTGAAGAGCTAACACTGTGAGAAGGAATGGGCTTTTTCTAACAATTCTAATGTTTTACACCCTTTGAAGGTTCACCACGTATCTTCTGAGGAGTACTGATGTGCTCCAGTTGCTTATACTTTGTGGTCAGCTGTCAGAGCTCTGCTGGATTATTTATAGATCACTCATCTTGGTTTTCAGTTTTTTAAAAATTAGTTAATTGTAGGTAATACCTACATCAAGTTTCTGCATTATCCTTTTTTTATGCTGGTCCTGACAGTTGCCCAGCCTGCAGAAGAGTAACGATATGACAGGACACCACTGTTCATACTCTATTTGTTGTCATTTCTTGATTTGTACAGCAGGGAAGACAAAAACCTGATGGCCTGGTTAACAGAATCAAACTGACACAGTGAACTGGCAAATAAAGCACTCCATCAAATTCAGCAAGAGGGTTTAAAAGTCAGCATTTGATGGAGATTTCTGCAATATGGTTTTGGAAAGAGTGAGGTGTAGCTGTGCTTTGGTAGCCCAGCGGGCAGTGAAGGGCCTTCCTGATCTCTTCTGCTCTCCATCTATGGCAGCATCTTTCTTTGAGGCCTGGTCTTGAGCTGTGCAGATGCTTGCAGACAAGTTCATTGATCTGTTATGATGCAGAGGAGAGAAAGATGCCTCAGGATAGCTTTTTAAAAAATTCTTCTATTTCACTCAGCAGGCTTGAAATTACCCTGAAAGGAGAATGTTTTTGTGTTGATTTCTATGTTACTTCCCTTCCACTTCCTGCCCCCACATGCTCTCCTGCATTTGTAAGAAAGCACAAACGTACACACATTAATATCCCTCATTCCTCTCTAATTTAGGCTCAGCAAAATGCACTGGGGGCCATCTAATTTTCCAAAAAGGAAAAGAAAGGGGGGAAGAGAAAGGAACCCCCAAATGTTGGATGAGTGCCCATTCCAGTTGCTGAGAGCTGCTAGAGCAGCTGCTGGTTAGCCGCTTACTCTCAGGCAGGCTTTGAAGCTGCACTAGCTGGGTGGCATTCCCAGGAAAATGACTAATGGTGGAGGCAACAGCAGGTTGTGATGTGGGCACGGGGCATTATCCTGCTAATTGTCCCCAGGGCAGGACGGTGGGGGCTGATGAAGCGCTCCACACTGACAGTAAATGTGTTTTTGATGTCAGGAGTTGTCTGTGTGTGTGAGTGACAGAGAACACATTTTGGGATGATGTGAATGCCAATATGTAGCATGAGCTGTGAAACTAAACTAGCATTCACATCTTCAGGGGCAGGGTGTTGTGGTGAAGGTGATGCCTGACCTCCTTTGTAGCAGGAGGTAACAGTAATGAGTGAAATACCTTGTGACTAATGTCCTTTGGCTTTCAAGCCCAAGTTTTCCCACCCTTCTCCTTGGAAGTCAGAGCAGATAGTAATGAGTACTGGCAGGGCTGGCTTTGCTCACTTGGCGTCAAAAGGAGACCCTGAGCACGTTTCGGTGCCTATAGTTGGAGGGAAGGATAGCTCATGTTCTCTGCTAATCAATGCAAAGCCTACTGAAGGGAAAAAAGCCTGGAATGTCTCTGAGCTGTTGTGAACAACAACTGAAGGAAAATGCCTTGTTTGAATTTTTAAAAAGGACATCTTGATTAACTATGTTTTTTTTTTAATGGAGAGTTAGGATTATATCTAATTTTTGGTGGATAAATTGCTCTTTCACTGAAAGAGTAGCTAATGATGTTTAGCTGTTCCTAAAAGGAGCATTTTCTGCAAATCCTGCTTGATTTTAAGCAGAGAAGCAGCTGAAATGTATTTGCTAGTGCTTCCAAATTGCAAACAAGCACCTCTGCTATGCATTCACTGTCTATTCAATGAATTTGAAACTAATTCTTCTTCTTCTTAATGTGCCTTTTAGAGGAACACATTGTGCATCTTCCAATCTGCTTGTATTTCAGGCTGCTTGTGGTGGTGCTCCATACATGGTAACGTGACTATAATAAAAAGAAAGGCTGAAACAGCCCTTACATATCCCTGGGTGAGTGAAAGCAAGGGTTAATGCCTCATGTTAGTTCATCTACTGCATACAATTAGCTGCATATAGCAGCATTTCACTGCAGAGAAAAGGGCAGCATAGCATTTGTGCAAGGCTGCATCTCGCAGCTTGACATTTCAGCATCACGTGTGGCTGGACACACAGGCTGGGAGGTGTGGAGGGACATGTTCTTGGCTGAGGTCACACCGCCGGGGGCCACAGATGCAGAGTTCCTGTGAGCAGAAGTGAGCACGGGGGACACTGATGTCCTATGTTCCCCTCATGATTCCTTTATGAAAAGGTTAAAGGAAAAAAACAAGCATACTTGGGTGTGTAGGCCCTAGGCAGTCAGTGGTGTCCCTCCTCTCACAGTGCTTAATTAGAGCCTGTGTGATGAGGCCTTCTGACTCCAGGGCATTTAGGGTTGGGCAGGAGTTGCGTAGTTTGCTGACATCATATTTTATGGTGTTGGATTGATCCTGTTCTCATTGTTTTTCAAACCCTTCTTATACTTTTGAAGATTACTTTTAAATCTCAGAAAATTGGTTACTGAAGTAGTTGTCTGAGGCATTAGAGAGGCTGGTGAATGGCAGAAATTAAGACATTTGTTTTCATGAGCATCTTGGTGCTGTTACCAGGACAGAAGATCAAATTGGAACGAAAAAAACTCCTGTGTAATGGCTTTCCATTGTGTTATCTTGATTCTAGATGTAATAATGTAAATGGGCTCCTTGTGTAGTTCATGCTTCTGAAGAGATGGCCCATGGCCAGCATGTGATCGTATATGTGGGAAATACTTGTTGTATTTCAGGGTGCAAGTCAGTAGTGAGTACAGGCTTTCCGTGTTCATTATGAAGTCTACAAATAAGTGCTCTTCTTGGCAAATTACATTTATAACAAGGTGTGCAGGTTTTGGCTGAGATAGAGTTCATTTTCTTCGCAGTAGCTGGTATGGGGTTATGTTTTGAATTTGTGCTGGAAACGGTGTTGATAACACTGAGATGTTTTGGTTATTGCTGAGCAGCACTTACGTAGTGTTGAGGCTCCCTCTGCCCCCACCACCAGTTAGTAGCTGAGAGTGCAAAAGGAGCTGGGAGGGGACACAGCTATCCCAGACTATAAGATGTCATGCTCAGCATTGAAAGCTATCAGAAGTATGAGGAAAGGGAGGATGTTCAAGGTGGTGGTGTTTGTCTTCCCCAGCCATAGTCACGTGTGATGGAGCCTTGCTTGCCAGTGGGACGTGGGGATTGAGTTCCTTGTTTTGCTTTGCTTGTACATGTGGTTTTTCTTTACCTGTTAAACTGTCTCTATCTCAACTCATGGGTTTTCTGCCTGTTCCAGTTCTCTTCCCCATCCCACTGGGGGAGTGAGCAAATGGCCAGACTGGGTTAAACTACCACACAGTTAAATGAAGAAAACTTACTAGTGCAAGGATTGCCTTTGAAAAGTGCTGCCAAGTACAAAAGTGCTGGGGCATTATTCCTTCTCTCTGTATTGAGTATATTGATCTCTTATTGAGATAAGTAAATGTTTGGACTTGCACTTAGGCTGGCTTCACCTGCTTCTTCATATAAGAGTGCAGTAAGTGAAGTATAAACCCAAAACTTGCTTCTTGTGTTCCTGCCTTCCTTTTATGTAGATGTAATACTACCTTGTATTTCACAGGGCACTGAGACTGCTGTTTCCCTACTCCAGGTCAGGAGGCTGAAGCAGAAATGATGAAACAGCTGTCCAAACAGTCATAAGACAAATTTACTGAGGAGCTGTGAATAAAACCAGTCTCCTGGAGATTTATAGCTGTTAATACTTAACTTTCTCACTTAACAAAGACTGTCTAAGGGAAGCAACTGTAACAATTAGATTCCATGTTTAATATCAGCAGCCAGTTTTATGAGCAAGGGTGGTGTGGGGTTTTTGTTTGTTTTGTTTTCTTTTGTTTGATTGTATTTTTTGTTCTGCTAAGGCATGTCTCTTTCATCTTTGTAGGGGATGAAATTGGGATGAGGACAGGAAAATTCTGATCTTTTTAGGGTTTCCTTTGTGCCTGCAATTACCTGGGCTGGGAAAAGGCAGTACCTAAACACAGCATGAACAGCATAGAAGGATTTTTCTCCCAGTTCCTTTTGGCCCATGCTTTCCTCTGCTAGTGTAGATCTTTGTACTTGTGCTAATTTGAGCTTAGATTTGCATTGGTGATGCAAGTTGGTATTGTCTCATTTTTTGACCTAGTGCAGAGCTCCTGGTTAGCAGCATCTGGCTTAACTGTAACAAATCATGGGGAAACTCCTGTGAATGATGTGTGACAGCCTGACCCATTTGTAGGCTGGGCAATGGGCAGCCAGTGGGATTGCCTCTGCCAGGGCACTGATGGCTGCTCCTGCATGGTTTCATGAAGCAGCCTGCCTTCTGTGCTGCCCCAGGAGAGATGGGGAAAGGTCTTCATGCATTTGCAGATCATGCAGTCCCTTCGGGTCTGAAGGAACAGAAAATCTGAGAGGTAGTTCAAAATAGCTGGTGCTTCTTTTTCTCTTTGCACTTGAGAGTAAATGTTGCTGTATCCCTGTGATGCTAATGGAGCTGTTTTGTGGGATGAGACCTGAAGGACATGACTTAAATGACAAAGCAACCTTTTCCTCTCCTTAGCATGTTTTCTCTGTATACTGTGAAGAGGATAGGAACTGCCTCAAATTTTACCTTGACAAGAGGGCAATGGAGTGAGACAGACCAAGAAATTTCACCTTAGGTCAAGAAATTTCACCTTGGTTCAAGAACATCCAGAAATAATTGCTACTTTGTACCTATTGGTATGTGGCCTTGAAAGGAGAGATGGTTTTTGTTGTGGGCAGATGTCCATACCATTAAAACTTGGACATTAAGAAAGCAGTTTGAGTGTCAGAGACTAGTGGGGAATCGGTGCCAAAGCAGCACAGCTGCAAGAGTCCAAAGAAGTTTCTGCTTGCTTTCTTTAGGGAAAAATCTCAAAACATCAGTTTTTAGTCCCAAAGTAGCTACCTGTTGCCCTTTTTGCATACAAAACACAGAAAAAGCATGACTGGGTTGTTTTGCAGTGCAGTCTTCACGCTATTTTGGGGTTGGGTTTTTTTTTTTTGCTATAATTTTTGCATTGTGGGTTTGGCTTTTGTTTCCTTTTTCTCCAAGCAGCTGTCAGATTGGACTTCTGTTCCTGGGGATGAATGTTTTATCAGAAGACTGTGCCTTCACTGCTGCTGCCTGCGCGTGCTTTAAATTAACTCATGCTGTGCCTGTGCTTGTTAAGGTGGTCCTGATTCTAACACTGCTTGCTAATGAGTCCAAGCTTTATTGCTGAGTGAGGGAGCAGAAGAGTTGCAGTGGCTGAGAATAATTTCCACGTTGACTTGCTGGTGAGGCTGCCAGCCTTGCTGAGGAGAGAGTGGGCAGAGGAGCAGCTCTGTTACACTTGACTGTGATGTGCAGGTAAGGGAGGGTGAGGGAAGGCTATTGGGAAAAACCAGTGTGGCCTGTGCTTCCTCATGCTGGATGTGTGTGTTTCTTAATCTCCTGACTCAAGAGCTGCCATGTTGACACCTTTTTCTCCTGATTCAAAAGCTACCATGGTAACCTTTGCACATGAATCCATTTTTTAAGCAAACTGATCCTTAGCTTCTTCAGCAATTTCCACACCTGAAGCCAAACTCTTGGCTTCAGTTATCCCTTCTAAGCCTCCAGGCCAAATCATTCTTGCCTCGAAGAGGATCCTACATACCTACCCACAAAGGCAATGGCAATGACACACTTCTCACATGAACAAAAGAAGTCAAGTGCTGGTGATTTTAAGTGGAGTGTCTCCTGCATTGCTCTGAGTTGTTTCCACTACCTGCATTTAGCTTGTGTTTTTTCCCACAGATTTTAAGTTTGGATTTTGTTTTTTTTAGGGGAGGTCATATCAAAGGAGTATTTACTGAAGGAGGAGGGGAGGCTACAGCCTCTTCCCAGCTGCATCCAGTAGGGCCAACATCTGGCAACTAGCTCCTGTAACAATGTGCAGGGTTGCTGCTTAGCTATTGATCTGGGCATAATTGCATTTCGCCCTCCAGACTATGCAAGTTAATAGAGTTTAAGTGTCGACTAACTAAGCTGACCGGCTAAATTGGACTTTTATAATCCCAGTGGCAGTGCACTGAAGCAATGAATATGGGTTCCAGACCTCTCAATCATTTGTGGAATGTCCTGTAATCTGTGAGGGAGAACATTGTGATTTTATAAGGCATTTGCATTTCTTCCTGCTGAACCTGAAACCTTGTTAAGTCTGGTGTAAGTCTGATGATCATACTGGCTCAGCCTGAAAAGGAGCGCTGGACCTTGAACACACTGCTGCAAGCCTGTCCGTCCTAGCTTGTTCTTTCCTGGCACTGCCAGAGCATCCCTTCCAGTCTGCTATGACAGGGCTCAGGAACAGAGAAACTGTTCAGCTGACTTCTCTGCCATGCTGCCCTCATGTCTCCAAGAAAAACAAAGCGGAGCCTGCATAACAATAATTCATGCAACACAAGGCTCGGAAGTCATCCAGACCTTGTATTGTGGTATCAAACCCTCATGTATGGTTTTGGGAGGTTTTATTTCCTTTTTTCCCCTGTGAATTTCAGTCTCTTAAAAGCATCAGGTCCTGTAGGTCACTTTCTTTTAGTAACATAATGGTACAAAACCCCTGCTGTATTTTGGCTGCTGCTCTGCTGGTGCTGCTGAGGGTTTTACAGCCATGAGCTCTGTGAGATGAAGCAAGGTTCCAGCTAAAGGTATTGGAGTGATTTAAAGAAACATGAAGGATCACAGTGGCCTTGCTGGCATTAAGGACTTCAGTCTCAGTGGAGCAGCTGAGCTGGCTGTCCCTGGAAGGAGAGATGAGAGTTTTTTGGCCCTGGTTTGTGTTCCTCTGTGCCTCCATGTGCTCCATCATGCTGATGCTGCTGTCAGCCTTGGTCACTCAGCTGAAGGATCTAGAAGCCAAAAGGGACTGAGTCATTGGGAGCACTGGATCAAGGCATGCTCAAAAGATTATGATGTTTATACGAGCACATGAAAATACTCGTGTCACTGCAGCTTTAGGCTTCTGATGTAAGTTTAGTGCGTTCATTTAAGAACTTTGCTGAGAAACAGTTTGTGAAAGCACCAGTTATTAACTGAAGAATGCACAAACGACCACTTTAGAAGAAAATTTAAAATGAAAATCCACAAATGCAATGCACAAGAGGAATGTAGCTTCTTTCATGAAATTCCATGCTCCCTGTAAAGAGGCATCAGTCTCATCAGAGCAGTGATTTTGCACGTTGGCTGTTTTAGATCACTGTGGTCAGCATGCACTGCTTGTTGAAGCCACAGAAAGCGTCTTTTACTTTGAATCTGATTAGCAGCAGTTCAGCTCCTAATTCTACTTACATTTTGTAATTAAATTCACACTGATAATGCAGAAACGTGGACAAAAATGTGAGTGGCTTTTAGTGCTAATTAATCTTCTGATGCATATTACTATATCCTGATTAGTTGAATGTTGATGAGACATATTGATAATTAAAATGAAGTTGCTAGAAGCAAAATATGAAAATGTGACATTTTTATGTACAGGGAGAAGGATTCCAGTATTGCATAGTACCATTTGAAAACTGCTCACAAAGGTCACTGTAGCTTGTGTGTTACCTGGCCAGCTCTCCTGACGAGGAATGCTTTGCAGAGTAAGATTGGAGGCATGCTTAAACTCAAACTGTAAGCTGGGTTTACACACAGCTCTTCAGAAATGCTGCAGTTTGCACTTCACAAGGTAAAACTGCCCTATACAGATAAAACTCCCCCAAATCACAAAATGGCAGGGGAGCTGGAGGCTGGGGGGAGGTGGGGACTGAGCCAGACAGACACATCTCATGTCAATGATGCCCTTCACCTTCCATTTTCACCTTGGGCCTGTTTGCAGAATGAATGGCTTGACTAAAGCATTTCTCCTCTTGTGCTGTCATGCCTATTTTTGGTTGGGTTTGTGGGTTTTTTTGGTGTGTTTTTGGTTGGTTTTGTTTGTTTGGTTTTTCTTAATGGCTTTTGGGTACAAGAGTAGCTAGTCACTGACAAAGCCAAAGTTGCTGCTATGTATGGGAGGGGTTAAGGAAGTTATGAGTAATTGAATTGGGTCTGTCATCTCTTCAGCATGTTTCTGCCAATGTCCAGCATTTGAAAAAGGCATTAGGAAAATGCAGAATTATGCTACCAGTGCAAGATAGCAATCCTTAGTGAACACAGATCATCTTAAGCCCCAATGCTAGAACTTTCACAACTTTTCCAAAACATTTTGGCCTTTGCTTCTACACTTGCATGTTGTTACTGTGGTTTATGTGTAACAGTCGCCAATGCCCTAATGGTATTTTCATCCCAATAATCTGTTTCTATGTCATGTAACAATGCACTATGTTGGTTTTTTTTTACACTTTTATGGAAGTACTTGTGTTGTTCTTTTTTAATTTGTTAGACATTTGATAAAAGCAAATTTGTGATCACTCTAGAAATGCACATAGCTGTCATTCCAAGCTGGGTATAAAATGTTAATTGGCTTTACTGCAAATACATTACTAACATCTTGTCTCTCCTTCAGTTGAAGGATTTGTGGTTAAACATTCACTTGCAGGTAGCTTTTCTTTTTCTTTTCCATTGTAGTGGTAAGTTATATTTTCTGTGATTTGTTTTCAGCTGTAGAATTTATCTTTGACTTTTTTAAAGCCTTTCTTTTCCAGGTTTGTTATCAATACCAGGTTTGTGGAATAAGCAGGGAAACACATCCTCAAAATTCAGTATCAATACCAAGAAATATCTGGAAGAGATTTAACAGCTTTTGATATAACCTAGAGCTTGTATACCAAACATAAATTCCGTCTGGGAATCTGTGATAAGCAGACAGCATATAGCTCTGCTTTCCTACCTCCATATTTATGTGAATAAAGCATTCTGACCCCTTAATATAGCAAAACAACCTATGATACAAAGAAAGCTCAAATGGCAGTTTGGGGGAACAAAGGAAGGTTGAGCATCTCTATATTTTAGGCTCTGTATAGTGTGGAAAATGAAGTCCTGGTGTCTAAATTATATCATCTTGAATACTGCAATACTAGAGTTTAGTCTTGTCCAAAGCAAGCTAGAGCTTGTAGGTGCTGGATGGTTCGTAACCTGAATGCTGTTTGTAATGCAGGTTCTTGAAGGGTTTTTTGAAAAACCAAGACTGCTGGAGATGGCACCCAGCCAGGGCCAGGCATCATTGCTGTCGTGTTATAAAAGAAGGGAAATATGAACTGTTACTGTTAGCAAAGGAATACAGCTACCACAGACTGGGGGGATTGGAAGGGACCTCAAGAGATCATCTAGTCCATTCTCCCTCTGCCCACCCTCTAATGGCACTAAGCTCAAATATTGCTGCTTTGCTCTTTCTGATGTTCTCTATTCAAAGTCTATTGTGTTGGTACTGCACACGTGACTGTGGAGCCACCTAAGAATTTTGTAAATACTATAATACAAAAAAATCCTCCTAAGACCAAAAATACCAACCCCCTTGTTTAGAATCTGCTCAGTGTTTGTTTTCACCAACACAGAAATATTTGTGCTCCAACGAATGCAAGCAAGCGGGCAAAAACTTGAAGATCCACTTGAATTTTACCTGATCTCCATTTTTCTTTGCCCATTGAATTGTTTTGATTTAAGGAAACAAAGCTGGTGCACAGTATGAACATTTGGCAGCATGTCATTCACTGGAAGATGTGCTACTGTTTATGTCCACCAAGGCATCTGTCCTGCTCTCAACTTCAGAAACACTTAGAACTTGTGTTTATTAGAGAAAGGTTTGACATTTATTGATGTGCTGAAGAGAGTCATGTTAACTTCCCTGAATGTTGCACAGAAAGGGAGAGGGTGTGTTAGAGAGCTTTGTCTGGCAGGCTCCAGCCTTAACCTGCCCATGAGATGACAGGGTGATGTATGGGGTGTCCTGGCTCCCCCCTCAGAGCTCTTTCAGTCAGATGATGCAACTTGAGCACAGTGTTAAAGCCACTTAGAGGCTGAAAATACCCTTGGCTAGCATTCATTTACAAGTGTTAACAGCAATTTACTGTTACATGTGGGGTTTCTGATTCCTCCTTGTTAGCATTTTTGTAGACCAAGAAGGATGTATTCAAAATTGCAATGCTTTCAATTAGTGAGTATGTGTCAATGGAAATTTTAAGCAATAACAGAGTGGACATTAAAATCACTAATAGGTCTAATGCCTTCCCCCCTGCTGCTGCTGCTGAGAGGCTGTTTAGTAACTGTGGACCTGCTGGGGTGAGCAATCAGTAGGTGAGAGGCTTTTTTTTCAAAGCAGCAGCTGTGGAGGAGAGGATCATGTATTAGCCTGTGTATGAAGAGGCATTAGCAACCTCAGTGGAGTTGTCTCCAATGATAACCAGTGCCCAGAACTTGGCTCCAGGTTATGTATGAACTGGTTAAGCAAGTACCTGCATCTCTTTGAAAATCTGACCTTGGTTTCTGATGCTTATTTTAGAATATGTTGTGCTTTTCTTTTTGTTAGTTCTCAACTGTTTCTATCCTAGCAACCAAAGAATGTGAGATAAGCTGTCTAAAGGAGAAGAAAAGGTAGATTTTTCTTTAAAAAGATTGTTTTGGCATATGTTCAGGTTGGAGAATGACACAGATCAACTTCTCGTGAGAAAAAGGCTGTGGAATCTAGGGCTGTTCAGCCTGGAGGAGACTGAGGGGACCACATTAATACTTACAAGTAATTAAAGGTGTGTTTCAGGAGGCTGGGGCAACACTTTTTTTCTGTAGTGTCCAGTGACAGGATAAGGGGTAATGGACAAAAGCTGCAACGCAAGAAGTTCCACTTAAGGAAAAATTTCTATCCTGTAAGGGTGAGGGAGCCCTGGCCCAGGCTGCCCAGGGAGGGTGTGGAGGCTCCTTCTCTGAAGGTTTTCAAAACCCACCTTGGACGAGTTCCTGTGTGACCTGATTTAGGTGGACCTATTTTAGCAGAGGGTTGGACTAGATGATCTCTAAGGGTCCCTTCCAACCCCCACCACTCTTATTCTGTAATTGTTGTGCCCCACAACCCCTCTTGAAATTTTTAGTGTGTGTCGCCAGCTAAAGTATTTTCCTTTTTTAGATCTGAAGGGATCAAATTGTGCACGTAACTAGGATGACACATACTGCCCAGAAGTTGATTTGTAATGTGGAGCCCTGAGACCCTTCAAGATTTTCCTCTCTTAATCCTTCAAATCATGTACAAGCAGTTGTCTTTCTCTGCCCCCTGGTTCTTCAAATGGAGCACGTTTTAGTTCCGTTTTAGGTGGCAGGTGAATCTGTAAGCAGCTTCTTTTATGAAACTCTTTCACTGAGATATTTTTGTTGTTCTCTGTTTTCCTGGGTGTGTCTTTCAAGGCACAGGAACCTCCCCCTTATTTTGTTCAAGTCAGAGGAAGATCTTATTTCTGCTGTTTGTTCCTCTGTAACATCTTGAGGTCACTCTTCACTTATCAGTGCATCTGCTTTAAGCAGCTCTAATGCTTTTTCTTTGCTGTTCTATTCTTGCCCTGGTTCAGCATCTGCCTTGTCTTGCACCCTTGGTAGGAAGATATGTACAGACTAAAGCCTGGTGCTCAGGGAGGCAGCATAGGCAGTCCCTAAAAGCCTCTGTGCAGCACATGGACCTCATGGACCACATGGCCTGTTGGATCTCAGCAGGCCTTTAGGGACACGAGTTCTTTGCTAAAGTAGGCAGAAGATTTGAGATACTACTGGTTTTGCTCTAGGTCAGAAAGAGCTCTTCTCACATTACTTTTTTCTTTTTCAGTGGCATTGTAGTATTGTGTGCTATGCTAAACTGACGCGGATCCAGGTAGTCCATAAACCTCTTGTTTTCAACAGTCTAGGTCAGGAACTCCCAGAAAATACAGAAGCAAAACTCAACGTACTTTGAGTGAATGTAATGGTTTTTAGGACTTGCTTTTGGTTGAGTAGAGGTCTGGAGTGACAGATCTAAGAAAGAGGCAAACAAAGCATCACTGTTGTGAATTTCCACTAGGCCTAGAGTCTTGCTTTGGGCGTGACTGAGATAAGCTTTTGCATCTCCTATATCACAGTGGCTATTCTGAGAGAAGCACAACATTTGAAGTTCTCCAGAAAGTGTTGTTCAGAGGTTCTTCATGTTTCATGTGATCTGTGAACATCTGTGCATGAAGGAACTTTTTGAAAAAGGTCAGATGCAAAATCTTTCCAATCTTATTAAATAGTACTTTAACAAGTGTGTTAGAATCATAGAATTGTTTCAGCTGGAAGAGAACTTTAAGATCATCAAGTCCAGCCTTTGTTAATCTTCAATGAATCAGGAATGCTTCTTTTCCTCAAAGCTTTCTCATGTTGGTTTTTTTTCTCAAAGCTTGCAGCTTAGTCTCTCTTGGTGTGATGGATCTCATGCAAAAACTATCTACTCATGTGTAAGATGATTTAGATTCAGCCTGCAAAATATACAAATGAATCTGTGTAATTCTAAAACCTAGAGCAAACATCACATTTTGCAGAGCCTGCCATTTGGAATGTAATAACTCAAATCCAGTTTAAATGCAGCTTGATCCAGGACTTCATTTGAAATGAGCAAGTTTTGAACATTCTTTGTAACATCTCAGTTATTGAATGAGTCTACATCATCTGTTTGCGGTCCAAGTGCCTTTTCCTATATGTATTTAATGCGGAGAGTGGAATTGTTGATATTTAATACATCAGTAGTTGAAGATTAGATTTGTAGAAATCTCCTTGATTTTTAGTAATTAGGTTTTCTAGGCTATTTCAGAAATACAGTAACATGTGTTTTCTAATAGTCTTGAGTGTGCTGGTGTAAGTTGTACTGCAAACACAAAAGTTGACTGAATGTCATTTTGATTGATGGTACTTAGTTTGGTAAACCCTCACCAGCTCGTTATGGTAAATTTCCCATTGGCTTCAAGAGTGCCATAATTAGCCTTTGGGTAGTATTTCCTCTTGTGTATCAGGGAGGAGGGCTGAGGGACCACGTGTGCTGGTGTGGCTGGTAGGGGATGGCAGCTTGACAAGAGAAAACTTGTCAGGGTTTCATCTGATGTGCAGCTTTGCCAGCAGGTTATTAGCAACAACCAGTAATTATTGTCCGGGAGATTCGGTGTGTTTCTCAGGGCTTGGCACATGCTCCTCGCTGCCTCGCACGTAGCTGCAAGCACCCTGGCTGGGAAGTGTTTCATGTTCACTTTGTCCAGAAATAAATGATTGTACAGAATTTGAGGTTGTGTATGCTTGAGGTGGAGCTTGATTTTTGGTTAGTTTCAGCTAGCATTAAAACCAAAGGAGAGCTTTCTGTTTGTCTCCTTTGCAGCTATCTGAAAAGATAAATGGAAGATAATTGTACCTTTCTCCAGCAAAGTGCTTTCCTCTGTACCTAAGAGTGCATCTAGCTGAGAAAACAGCAAGATGGCATTCTGGTTTATGAAGTCTTTGATTTTCCTTTTGACCTGACCTTGGCAAATCTAGAAGAAGGGAATTTGGGTAGTTTCTTAGTGTCTTGTAATCCTTGAGGCAACTGCTTGGCAGAATGTGATGCTTTGCAGCTCTGATGCCCAGCAAGGTGTGTGCAAATGAGTAGTTGGAAACTCATTTGTTTTGTGAAGAGATTATACTCTAAAGAGTATCATTCTGATATTACTGCCAACAGTTTTATTCCTTATTTATTACCATAGTAGATAGAGGTTTTGGGAGAGGAAGAAGAGCAGAGTAACTTTGACTTCTGTTTCTGTGTTTTGTATAACAAAACAAAACTGGATGGGTAGATGCTGACTGTGTGAAGGTTTATGGGTTTTCATGCATATCAGTAAAAAGTCTGTTTTTACTTTCAGTAGCTTGATTTAAAACAGGGCTGAGCTGTAGCCATGGAAGGTAATTGTGTTGCCCTGTAATTTTGCACAATTTTGTTTAATTTAAACTTCCTGTTCCATGTGAGCTGTTGCAGTTATGAAAATGACTTGTAGCATGAATGTACGTGGTTGTTTTGGAGTATGTACAAGAGAGGTAATGGGGCTTGGTTAGAATGGAGATGCTTTTTAAGTGTCCCCTGATAAATCCACCCAGATGGAACTGTTCCAGGCTGCCTGTCCTGATGACCATGTCTGTTAAGAAGGTTTCTTGTGTTCTGTGTAGGGTCAGATTCCATTTACTCATGATTCTGGACCCAGCTTCCTGAGCCCTCATAGTAGCACAGCCAAGCCAATGGTAGGGTTTCTGCTGGAACTTCACACAAGTTTGCTGGTTGAGAGCAAATAACAGCCTTGCTGTGCAGAAGTAACTGGAGCCCACAAAGAATAGCAGCATCCTTTGGTAGGGGTGATCCGTGACGTTGTTTATACAGTTTGTCTATGTGAGCTGACATCTGCAGCTCCCATTTGATTGGGTTGGTCTTGCCATTTGAGACAAGCCATAACAAAAGGCAGTTTCTAAAAAGGAAGTCTTGACTGTCTTTGGGCATGGAAAAACCTCTCAAACATAAAAGTGATGGTAACTTACTAAACTTCACTTTGCCTTCACCGAGGGCTGTGATGGAAGTCTCTAAAAACGATGAATGATTTGACAGAGGATTGTGGAATAACAACACACCTTCAAGTCACTGAACAAAAATGTTATCCTTTATGAAAACATGAGAAACATGTAAACTGACAAAAACTATCATGCAAGAGTATGATTTTAAATAAAGAATTTATTACTGTAGGATTTTGAGGCAAAAAAATGCATAAACCCATGAAAAAGAAGAGGATATTTTACATGGGTAACTAAATGTTAATGGCTCCTCCATATTTATGTTAAGCATTCTGCTTCAAGGCTTAAGGCAATCCCAAGGGGAGATTACGGAGTTTCTTGCACCTTTCTCAGAAGTGTGTGGCATTATCCTTTGCAGAAACAGCAGACTGAACTACAGCAAATAAGCTTGGTCTTACCTGTTATGCCAGTCTGTGTGTTCAAGTAGCCCCTGTCAATAGTGGCCTCTGCAAAATGATGGCATCTCTTTTCAGTTGTCAACAAAACCCAAGGCCTAGCGTCTGCATCGAAGGTTTTAAGAGCAAATTAGTTATTATTCTGAAGAATTTCTCCTCTAATGAAATTACTGAAATAACTGGATGGAATCCTGCTTGAACTCACACGTGGCTTTCGTTATCCTGAGTTTCAATGTGCTCTGGGTTGGCATCCCACCGCCAGGAAAATGGTGCCACTTCCCTAGGCCAATGGATGCCCAGAGTCCTTTTCTCTGAGTCAGAGATTTGTGATAAATGCAGATTTGTGAAAGGTAGATCTTAATATTTTTTTCTGGGAAAAAGATAGTGTATTTGAGAGCTTGCATGTTTTTAGTTATCTCTTTAACATTTGTGGAGATGTTAGGTATTAGGCTTTTAAGCAGCTTTGTTGAAACTCATTTGACGAGGAGTTGCACAGATGGTGCTTTACTTTGTCTGAAATGTGATGCTTTTTAATTTCCCTTGGGTCATCTCAGTGAATCTGGCTAGAATTTCTTCAATGGATATCTGTCTCCTGTATCTCTGACTTGCTTATCTGAAATAAAATTTTAGTCTGATAGGAGCAATACGTGGGTGTCTTTAACTACAGGCAGAGCTGGCACATTAATCATCTGTTTCAGCCTGGTATATTTCATAATTGCTGTACTACTGCATCTGGTCTCACATACAGAAGTAATAAAATAGTGAAATCTTCTTTTCTTCAAAGCAAATATATTTTCTGTGCTGACAGTGTGTTTCTGAAGAGCTGGCAAAAGATGAGTAATTGCAAATGTAATGCATGATGAGACAAGGAGTTTTAGGAGATGCTGATCTGTCCTTGACCTATCTTAATACCTGATATTGATGTTGGCTATGAAAACACTGCAGTATGGACACTGGCATCCCAAAAGACGCTGTGGCACCTGAAGGCTCCAAATACATCTTGGATTGAATCGTGGTGCACGTACATGCAGCAGTTTAAAAGATGGTATTCACTAACCTCCTTGACTTTGGTCCATCTGCCAGACAGTGTGTTACAAATACATACCTATTTCAGATGCTAAACTCTTGCTTTATAACATCTATTGGTGAAAGCCACTAATGAGTTTATTGAAGGCAGCAGCTGCGATGTCTATATGGGCTGTTTGCTCCTGCGTTGAGGAGCACTGCTGCTGGGAACATTGTCTGGTAGAGTTTCAAGCAAAATGAAAACTAAAAAGAAGTTGGAGGTAGTAAAAAAACGTCATGTCTAAACAGAGGCATGTTATGCTGAAGAGCTTAGGGGCCTGTGACCTGCCTCTGAGTCTCTCCAGTGGCACGCTGCTGGGGATGACGTCTCTGAGGGCTGGCAGCGTGGCTGGCTGGGTGAGCGTCTGCTGACCTACTTCAGCTTAACCTGGTTAGGAGCAGCCCTGCTGACCTTGCTTATGCTACAGTGGGTTAGCAGGCTGGGTAGGAGGAGGCAGTAATCTCCAGCAATAAGCAGCTGAGGGTGACAGTAGGTTTCTTCTGTGTAGCTACATCAGGAACAGTAAGTGTGATCCCAGCCTGAGAAATGAAAGAGACTGCCAATACCAAATCTGCTCTCAGGGATTTGGTTTTTGCAGCAGTGAGTCTGACCCAACTATAGAGGATATGCACATGCAAAAGTGTTTATCAGCAGATTCAAGACAACACATTATTGTTTCCTCCCACAAAGATTTATGTGAGGTTCTGCGAAAGTATCTTATACTTTACAAAACATGGTTTGGGTGCCGGATGTCACTTTTAAGAGCTCTGTGTTGGCCACTTGATAGCATTTAAAGGTCTGATCCCAGAAGAAGAGGGTGTAGGAAAAGATGACTTTGTTTTGCATCAAAAAAATCCAAGCGTAAATATTTTCAGATACTTACAAAGGAAGTTACTTATGCAAAATTCTGGGTTCACTAATAAAAGATTTGTTTTCTAATTGTCCTAGGCTTTTGGGCAGGCTCATACCAACCACAAGAAGGTAGCAGCAGATGGAGAGAGCAGAGAGGAGACCCTGATTCAGGAATCGGCAACCAAGGAAGAATACTACATGAAGAAGGTTATGGAGCTGCAGACGGAACTGAAGCAGCTCAGAAATGTCCTTGCCAACACTCAGTCTGAAAATGAACGCCTTAATTCTGTTGCACAGGAACTGAAAGAGGTGAGTGAAGGTGTTCAGTGTGCACCACAGCTTGTTTTGTGGTGGTTGTTTTCTTGTGCTGCATGGCTAACATAAAGAAGATTCTTGAGCTGGTTGATGTCTGTTTATCACTGCCAGCTGCTCAGATGGGTTGTCTTGCTGACAATTCAGCAAAATGTTGTATCCAGACAAAGCTGTAATTCAACAGTGCAGTAAATCCAGCTTTCTAGTTCCACACAGCCTGTTGTGGCCTCAACTGTTCTGACCCAGTACAAATGCACTCTGCCCTGTTCTAATGCCTACTAGTTCTGCAGTAGTGACTGGATGGTATCCAAGGTGATTTGACAGACATGTTCATGCCACACTGATGCTGGGGATGCTGCACATCAATTCCCTTGCTCTAAGAATTGCTGCCTCAAAAAGCAGACACATCTGTTTAGTCCAAGCACAGAGATGCTTGGATTTACCTTTTCTGCTTTACTCCCACTGTAGATTTTCTTGCTAAAAAATATTTGGGGTGTAATTTCTCCTTTTGTCACCTTTTCCCCCCTAACTACTATGAATGTAGGAGCACAACAAAACACTGAATTGCAAAAAGGAACTAAAGTTTATAGTCTTGTGTTTTCTCTCATGAAAGTAATAACTTTTACTTTTTCATAGGTTGCTTGACTTACTACTTCAAAGTACCATTGACCTTTTGTTGTTTTAATATTGAAACTGTCTGTTTCTCAGGGGGGTTTGACTTGAAAAGTTTCATTACTTACGAAAGCAGTGGTTCAGCAGGAGTCTCTGTGGCACTAATGCAGAAAATATTCAGAGCTCAAACCATTGCATAAATTTAGCCTGGGTAAAAGTTACAGAGACTATAAACCACAGATGGATGTGGTAAGCAATCACAATTATTACTTATGAGCTTTCTTGCACCTTCCTTTGAAGCATTGGATTCTAGTCTCGTCAAGTCTTGAGATAATTGACTGGCCTTCCCTGCCAGGAGGGAGAGTTATCTAAGAGCCCACGTCATAATCTCCATGTGATTTACATGACCACAGCTGAAAATCACAACTCTCTCATTTAATTTCTTTAGGACATAGTAACAAATATGTGGATCATTTTTGGTGGTAAAGTTAATGAGGCAGGTTGCTTCTGGGGAGATGTGGGGGTTCAGTAGTGTCTCTCTGGGGTATGATAGAGAAAGGGGATTTGTGGGGCAGACTGTCAGAGGTGATCAGACAGGCCAGTAGAGCTCTCCTTTAATTTCTTGAGTCCTGGCTGTGGCATGACAGAGCTGGAATCAGGCCATATGCTCTGTTTAGGTATGAACTAGTCCCTGCAAGCACCCACACAGCTATTGTCTTTGTTTCCTAACCTCTAAGAACAGCTTAAAAGAAAAGCTGCCCACCCTAGAGGCTGCATCACGTCTGTAGTGGATTCCAAACACCACTCACATGTGTGCTCATCAGCAGATTTCAGTCCCTCTCCCTGGGTCACTGCAGCTGAAGGTGCTTCTTCCTTCTAGATGCTGCCACCTTTCAGCCACCTTTGCTTGGAACTGAATTTTGCTTCATACAACCCTTGGATGAGCCGACAGTTTGCAAGGTTTTAGTGCTCTGTGCTGTCTCACCCACATGCACTTTTGCACAAACATGGTTGTGTGAGATGGACTGCAGAGAGAACTGAAGAGTGCTGGGAGAGGATAAGTGGGAGATGTCAGGTTCTTGTGAAGATTTCATTTTGTTTAACTTTTTTTTAAGCTCTCTTCTGCTGAATGGGGGAAGAGGCATTTTGGTTACTTGACTAGAAATAAGGGCTGACAATAAGTAATGGGATGGGACTGATTTTAAACTTTGAATCGAAACTCAACTCAGTTAAAGAAAACTGGAAATCAAAACCTAATGTGATAACTGGAATCTTGCAGTTAGGGGTTTCTCTGCCTGTTGCTTTGTTGCCTCAGTGCACATGTTGTGCTTTCCTTGCCTTTTTCCAGGCTGTTTCTTCTGTTGCTAGTAAATTGTAGTGAGGTGAAGAGGTGAGGAGAAATAAAAATGGCATGAAAGCTTTAGTGTTAAATTGAAAACATCTGGGCCGATTGACCATATGTGGTTTGGAGTTCTTTTCCTCTGAAGATGCCTATTTGTGTATTGCATTTTGATTTGGATCGCCTTGTAATTACTGGTAGGGAACAGTGAGGCAAGGTGTATGTGCAGAGATACCTGCCTTCTCCTGTCCCCACAAAAAAGCCAATTTAAGGATAAGTGGAAACAAGAGGATATGCACAGACCTCCTGGGATGATTTATAGAACTAATGGCAAATTGAATTTGAAAATGTTATGTGAGAGAGATCAAGAAAAACGTGCTGTGGCCATGCAAGCTACTGAGAAAGATGAGCAGTGTGATTTTTTTTTTTTTTTTTTTTTCCCCACAGTCCCTGTTGCCATGCCTAGCTTCAGGCTGTCTCATGGTAATTGTATGTAGATATTAGTGCAAGGAGACTGTGCTATGAACAACGCTGCTGTAGTCTGAATGTGTTGGGGATGAAGCTGGAATATGATCTACTCTGTTATACCACAGAAACATAATAGGAAATCCTTCCTTTGTTTTTTCTGACTAGTGATGAAAGAAGAAATACTGTGACTCTTCACCATCTTCTTGTAGAGAATGTTTGTAGGCAGATCTAGCCTTTTTAGTGTGTATTTTGAAAATCCTATTGCCTGTGGAGAGAACTGACTGGCAAAATGTTTAGGGGAACAGGAAACTTCCCTTGTAGCCGTTTGGGTCTTGATCCAGATAAGAGGAACAGTGTGGAAGATGCTTGATTGTGTGTTCTCTGGCCGGACAAAGGGTGGCTTCTGTCAAAACTAAAGGGAGTTTAAAGTAAAACAAGATCAACAATCAACTCAGGAAATCAAGTGAAGCTGAATCTCTGCTTTATTTTTAAGGGACGTTTGCTTGTCAGGGCTGGCTTCAGAAGTTTTTAACTGCTGTTTTGTAGCTATCTGATAAGATACAGTGTTTTACTGTTGCTGGGGCTGTTTTGAAAACAATATATTTGGTCCTTAGTAGTGGCACAAGGAGGAAGGTTGAATGCATCAGGCAGCAGCTCTTCTTGAGATGCTGCTGGCAGTAGTGGTGGTGGGTTGAAACCAAGTGTTGACCTATGCATAAAGACTACACATTTAGATGCCATCTTTCCTTTCATGTCTTCTCAGGACACTTGCACAGAAGCAAGGAGTTGGTTTTGGAGGGAGAAGTAGCCTTTGGTACACCCGGAGCTGTAGCAGACACAAGAGCTTTTGATGCTATCTGTTGAATGATCTAACTTTGGCCTGTTGAGACAGGCTGAGAGGGTGGTTACCGATTATGAGTTTTACTGGTGTCATTAGCTAGCTCAGCAGCTTCTGTGTCCTGGAAGAGTCATTGGAAGGAGTAATTGCTCCTGAGTAATTGCTAATTGCTATCCCTTTGTAATCTTCTTTCATCTGTCCTGTGTTCTAGTGGCACCAAAACAGATTTCATGCGGTGATTTGCCTGTGAAGTCTCAAGGTAGCTGTGACTGATACAGGGCAGCTGAAAAATTAATGAATGATTCTTTCCCAAGAAAGCAAAAGGTGTTCTGATTATGTAAACTAATAATGGAAGTGTATTTTCATGAATATGTTTTTATACATGAAGAGAAGTAGCTGATACTACATGGTATAATATGATACATACCAAATAGCATGTTTTTAAGCCACAACTAATCAGCAACAGATGAGTAATTTTATTTGTCCAAGGCTATAAAATGGAAGCTGTTTTTCTGAGATTTGTTCTGAAGAAGCTTTTTGGTTTTACATTGTCCTAATAGATTCAATCAAGACAGCATGTGTTCATCTGAAAGATAAAGAACACTATGCAGTTACCTGGCCCTGTTATGTGCATGGAACTGTCCTCCATTCTATTCTCTTGCTTCACCCTGCAGGAATTGATGATGAGTTGGTTTTTTCAGAGTCTTAAATGACTCTTTAACAACCCTCATCCTTTAGTCAAACGTAGTAAATCGTTCCCTTAACTAAGTTTGCAGCTTATGAAACTCACCCATACTCAGAGTAGGCCTAAAAAACTCATCAACCAAACATCATATCTGTATGCATCAGCAAAGATCTAGAACTTGGTCTCTGGTTGTGGGCAGATGAATGTTTCACTGAAGAACACAGATAATTGCCCACACTCTGATGAGGAACTTGAGAGAGAGCAGCTTGCCATGGCCACCAAAGAAACCAGAGCAGGGTTGTTGATCTAAAGAAAGAGATGAGAAGAATATGGAGGATTGGGGTGGGATGTGAACAAAGACACCATTTTCCATAGCACCCTCCTGGAGAAACTATCTGCCTATATCTTGGATGGATGTACTCTTTATTGTGTGGAAAACTGCCTGGATGGCTCGAGCCAGAGAGTGATTTAGAGTGGAGTTAAATCCAGTTGGCAGCCGGTCACCAGTGTATTCCCCTGGGCTCAGTCCCCTGTTCTGTTTAACATCTTTATCAGTGATCTAGAGGAGGGGCTGGAGTACACCCTCAGTCAGTTTGCAGATGACATGAAGCTGTGTGGGAGCATAGGTCTGCTTAAGGGCAGGAAGCCTCTTCAGAGGCCAGGCTGGAGCGATGGGCTGATGGCAATGGGATGAGGTTTAACAAGGCCAAGGGCCAGGTCCTGCACTTGGGCATCACCAACCTCAGGTAACGCTCCAGGCTAGGGCAGAGAGGCTTGAAAAGCTGTCCAGAGAGAAAGGCCCTGGAGGGGCTGGTCAACAGCACCTGAACCATAAGCCAGCAGTGTGCCCAGGTGGCCAAGAATAGTGTGACCAGCAGGACCAGGGCAGTGACTGGGCCCTGGTGAGGCCACACCTCGAGTGCCGTGTTCAGTGTTGGGCCTTCACTGCCAGAGGGACACTGAAGGGCTGGACCCTGTCCAGACCTGGTCTCTGGAGCACAAGTCTGATGGGGAGCAGCTAAAGGCCCTGGGGGGTGTTCAGCCTGGAGAATAGGAGGCTGAGGAGAAACATGATCACTGCAGAGAGGTGGGGGTCAGTCTCTTCTCCTAATTAATGAGTGATAGGAAACAGCCTCAAGTTGCACCAGGAGAGGCTTAGATTGGAACTGAGGAAGAATTTTTTTCCCTGAGAGGGTTGTCAGCCCCTGTGCCAGGCTGCCCAGGGAGGTGAGGGAGTCCCCCAGCCCTGGAGCTATTGCAAAGCCCTGGAGCTGAGGTGCTGAGGGCCATGGGTTAGTGCTGGGCATGGCAGGGTGAGGGGAGGGGTTGAACTCAATGAACTTAAAGATCTTTTGCAACCAAACAGTTCTGTGATTCTATGAGCAAGCTCAGTTTCTTTAAGGAGCTAAATTAAAAAAAAGTCATCTCTTCATTGCACAGTATGGTGAGCTTTGGGAGTGGCTTTATGCTTCAGCCTTGTGTACCAAATGAAGCTGCCTTAGTGCTGGAGAAACTGGAGTTAGCCAGAGTGGGAGAGGAAAATGTGGACCAGTTAAATGTTGAAGTTGCTGAAAAAAAGCCCACATATGTGTAAGCAGAATTGTGTAAGAGAGATGAGCAGGTTGCATAAACTTCTATAAAACCAGATGGCAGGTTGGTGAGTCGTGGAGAAAGAGGTATTTTGTTTCTTAAAAAAAAAAATAAATTAGAGTGCTGTTGGCACATTGCCTGTTTCACCCTGAAAGCTCAGAGAGAAAGATGTATCTCTCAGCACTGAATTTGGGAGTGAGGCAGCAGCGTGATGTGGCTTTCAGTATAACGCTCTGGGGATAAAGGTGGTTCTCTCCCATTTCTTCTTGTTCAAGGATCCTGTGGCAACCCTTAATTTCTAATGGAAAAGCCTCTGAGCACAAAGGCTCTTGCAGAGCTGATTACCTGTGCATTTTAAAGTCCCTCCTGGGCCCAGGCATAATGCTCAAATAATACCCCACAGCAGCACATAGAAGCTATTCCTTGATTCACTGCTATTGTTATGAAATGTGCATACAGAGGCATATTCAAATAATGCTCAATGCCACTAAAGGAGTTAAGTTTGAAGTGGATGGAAATGAGCTGCTAAACGTGCTCCAAATGTGCAAGTGGCTGTGTGTGGATTGGTAAAGCTCAACTTCCAAAATCAAAGCAACAGGGAGAGTCTCTTGAAGGCACTCAGCCGATTGAGCGTGTGGGGCTGCATTTCATGTCATCTAATGAACTGAAAGAATTAGAAGGGTCACAGTGTGAACAGTTTTGTTTAATTTTCAACAAGACCCCAACCCAACATCCTGTCTTTTGTCCAGTTGCAGGAAGTTCAAAGGCGGTGGTAACAATCCGAGAGCGATGCTGCTGCGTGCTGGCTCAGCACATCTCTGCCCAGGCAGCTCTCTTCTTCCCACCGTTTCATTTTTATTGAAGTTTGATTTTTTTTTTCCCAACAGCTCCCCTCCCCCCACTTTTTTTTTTTTTTTTCCTAAGAATGATGAGAGCTGGGTATTTTTGTAAAAAGGAAGTACTGCATGTCATTTGTATCCATTTGAAACATAATAAAAAGCCATTCCAAAGAGAATTAATTGGTGTGGAAATTCAGTTGATGTGCTTTGCCACGTATTGAAGGAGGCATCTGCTCATGATTTCTCTATTGTTGTTGTGCAGTGATATATTCAGAGGAAAGATGTTAACAACAGTGTTTCTCTTGCTGTAATGGCTGCTGCCTAGAAACTCGGTGCCTAAAAGTGAATTAATACTGAAAATGGAGACATTGAAAATCACCATTTGAACCCTGTGTTTTCAGATTTAAAAAAAATATATTTCTCAGAAATTGTTGTTCTTCTGACACTATAAAACTCTAAATACGGATGTCAAATTTCCAGTAGGCAGTTAAGATTCCACAATACTGTATTGCTTGGGAATTAACCTCGTAGCACAATTGCTGGGGGATCTTTTCACTACCCGCACTGCAGTAATGGCAGGACCACTGCTCCTCATCATTCACTTTCATGGTGACCTTTAGCTGCTGTCTTTTAACAGATGACATACCAAGACGCACAATTGAAAGAGGAGTTGGAAATGCTCTAATCAGTGGAAGTTACCTTAATTAAAGAGGTTTGTTCTTTCTCTCCCCACCGCCACTGAGTGAAAGCTTCCGCTCGGCTGGTAGTGTGATTATTAGGGAGCAGAAGCAGGGAGATTGCTTTGTGTTGCCTGTACTTGGCACTGCTTCCATGGTGACCTTTGGCAATGTATCAGACTGGCATTTTTTGGAGAAAGCAAAGAGTGTGCTCGAAAGCAATACTGTAAAATGCTTGGGGAAAAAATTCCTTTGTTTTACCTAGTAGGTGTGTTCTGACAGACTGACTCAGGACTGCACCCTGAGATTTATTTTCAAGTCACATACGGCAGGTTTTTAGAACATGGTTGTGACAAAACATTGCTTTGGCAGAAGCACAAAGAGCCAGCCAAGGGATGTGCCAGTAGTATCAGAAGTAACTGATCACTGATCTCTGTGCTGCTGCTGCTCTTGGAACTGTGTCAAAAGCCTTTTGGTTTTTTTTTACCCTATGTTTTGATTTTCAAACTTAGTTTCAGTGAACTTCACTGATATTTCTCTTTATCAGGGTTTGTTGTTTTTTTTTTTTTTTTGTGAATTAAGTTTGAGGTGATAAAATGTCAGGTCTCCCTCTCCAGTTCCCCGTAAATACCCACTATAGATCATCGGCAGATGAAGGAGAAGGTCCAGATTTTTTTGACATTGCTTAGTGTTCTCAGCCTTTATTTTGTTAGTAAATATAGATAATTCGTTAACCCTTCTACTTTTTGGCATTTGTGGAGACTCCTTCTCTGGAGGTCTTCAAAACCCACCTGGACTCACTCCTGTGTGACCTGATCTAGGTGAACAGGGGGGTTGGACTAGATGATCTCTAAAGGTCTCTTCTAACCCTGCCATTCTATGATTCTATGATTTTCTGACAGCTGATTTCAACGTGATAAATAAGTGTTTTGGACCTGCTTTTTGTGACTATGTAAAGAAGTTCATGGTGTTAGAGTTGTGTGGTCAAAGTGACAATAGTCAGAAGCTCTAGGAGGGACAGCTTGTGGCCAACTACCAATATAGATGGTCGTGTCAGCATAGGTACTGGCAGTTGCTACCAAGAATTGGCTTCCACCGCTTCTGCTGCTGTGGTATTTTGTCCTAAAATGCAGAATCTAGAATGGAGACTTGCCTTTTCTGTGTCTTAATGATAGTGGAGTATGTTCTGGTGGTTATTCAAATAGATCTATTTGATCTTCATAGTGTCTGGGCCACTTGAGTTCAGAGGAACTTGGAAGAAAGTTGAGGTCAACAACACAGCTTTTTTCATGACAAAGGAATTCTTCTGGTTTGCTGCTGCCAATTCTGCCTACATGTAGATTTTTGTACAATGTAACTTCAGAGTGATTTATCAAAGTAGTTCATAGGAAAATAAGCCTTTTTTATTTTAGTAGAAAGAGGGCAGTGTGTTACTCTTACATGGGCAAAGATTGCTGGTTGTTTGGGCTTTTCTTTGGCTTTTCTTGCTTTTATTTCCATAAAGCCAGTGGATAATAGGAAAAGAGTCTGCACTTTGAGCACACAGTATCTTGCTTACATGTTGGTGCACAACTTCAGTGTACCATATTCCCATTGGGTGATGGGATGAAGCTGGAACACAAAAAGTTCCATTTAAACATAAGAAAAAACTATTTCAGTGTTTTAGTGAGGGAGCCCTGGCCCAGGCTGCCCAGGGAGGGTGTGGAGGCTCCTTCCTTGGAGGTCTTCAAGAGCCGCCTGGACATGTTCCTGTGTGACCTGATCTAGGTGGGAGCTGTTTCTGCAGGGGGGTTGGGATGGATGATCTCTAAAGGTCCCTTCCAACGCTTGCCATTCTATGATTCTGTGATATTCTGCATGCAGAACTTGGATGCTCCCTACAAAATGTGTCCTGCAAGGAGGAGACTGCTGTGGTGTTAATATGTTCAGAACAACTGATCTTATGGTGTTTTTGGCTTGTCAAAGTCTCTTGTAGCTGTAAGGTAATGGTGGAGAGACAAAGGAAATCTCTGGCTTTTAGTCATTGTTTGGGGAAGATCCAGTTGCCGTGTCCCCAGAGCTGTTGATTTCTGTGGAATACAAGCTAGATGTAACACGCTATCTGAAGTAGAACTGTGAACAGGGAAGGCGCTTTCATAATTTAGTCATAATATATGTGAAGTAATTGTATGAAGTCATCAGAAAGTTATTAAAGTCTGTCCTGCTAAGTGGTAAACAATGCTGCTGAGAGAAAATCCAAGCTGCTTGTGTCCTGCTGCTGTTGTAACCTACAGGTTGTCCCTTGGAAAAGGGAAATGCAGGCTGTGATACGGCAGCAGCTGGGGTTATGCTGATACTGAGCTCCCTCTACCCTTGCTTTCTGTCCCTTTTCACCTGACTTTTCTCTCACCAGAGATTCTACCTCTAGTTTAATGCAAATTATACCCAGCAACTTCATTAAATCATTTTGCACTACTTGGCAGTCGGTGCAAGTCGGTGTGGTGCGTGTGAAGCGTTCTGAGAAAGTGTTGCTGCTAGACCAGAAAACAACAGCTTTGAAGTGTGAAGGCTGAGTGATCCTGGTTTGGCAGCATGAGCCTTGCTGGAGCCCAGCTATCCTGGTGTCAGGGCTTGCTTCTGCAGCCAAACAGATGAAGGCCCTGTTTGGAGTGGGCTGTTTATGTTGACTAAAGACAGACTGGTTGGACTGTACTATTAGCAAATCCTGCTCAGGAAGAAGAGTTGAGGTGTTTTTTTAATCCAGAATCACGGTATAGAGCTTACTGCATGCACCAGAGGATGGCTTCCCACAGCTGGTGAGGGCTGAGGTGTTTCTGGCCACCCCGGGCTGCAAAGGGAGGGGATAAATCAGTGTTTGGGATGTTTCTGGCTGTCTCAGGCCAGAGAGAGGGCTAGTATTACAGCATTTTCTTTTATTCCATGGCATTTTCTAGGAAGTACCACTTTCATGATCTAAATGTAAGCAAAATCTTTCATACTACTTACAAAGTGGTACGATAGGTATCGTTAATTTAGATAATGCCTTTGGGATTTAGTTCATTAAAACTGGAGTAGTGATGGGGCTCTAAGCCATGAGGTGATTGTATCTCGGTAGGATTGGGTAGTGTAAACTAAGCACTTTGCACATCCAGGAGGTGTGGCACCTTGTGGAAATAGGCCACTAATGCCGGGAATAGAATTTTAGCCAAAGCTTTCATCTCATGCTTTACATATACATTAATTATGAACAAATCAGTAGGAGGCCTCTAATCTTAGATAGCTGTACTAACATCAACTTCTGTCAATGTTATTGTAGATTCTTTTAAATCTTGGCAAACTTGTGGGTTGTAGTGCTGGAGTCCCATAAACCTGCTTGTGGCCTGCAGCTGCAGCATGCCGGTGTTAAATCTGCCCGAGAAAGACTGTCACTGCTGGAAATGGTTAATGGCAACTTTAAACCAGACCTTTTGTATTACAGTAAGAAATATGAGTAAGAAAATAAGTGAGCCTCCAAAGGACCTTGTGATAGAGGTGAGCAGGCTTTAATTTAGAAGAGAAACTTGTGATTATTGAAAATATGTGGTTTGTGGACATTTCTGACGAGGCAAACTGAACATGGATGTGCAAAGGGACGTAACAGCAGAGTGAAAGTGCAGTTTCAAACTGCAGGCACGAAGCACAGAGCACAGCGCAGAGTAGTTCTCAGTGTCTTTGAAGGGTGAAGTTTTTAGTTCTTACAAGGGCTGTTGTGGATGTATTATGAGTCATCTTCCAGCTGCATGGTGGCTCTTCAGAGCAGCATCTTCCTGAAACCAGGAATGTTGGCCAGTTTCTCGATAGGGAAATTGATCTGTTTGGAGTTTGCTACCAAATTATTGCAGTGGACTGCCTGTGCTTGACTCCTCCTAAGACACCTGGTGCATTAGAGGAATCCAGATTCTACGCTTCAGTTATGAGATGAAACCCTGAGAGCTTTCAGGGACCTGAAATCAGTATCAGCAAACTAGTCTTTCAAAGTTTGGTTAGTGATCTCTGTGTAACTCCTTACAGCCACCTCAACTTCTCCAGGCAGAGAAATATCTCACTTGTAGCTTTCATTGCTGTATTCTGTTAAGGAGTGCAGATATAGGAGATGACTGATTTTGGTTATTAGCTTTTAATAAGCAATCTTAATCTGAAATATAAAAGAAACTATGTTTGATGTCACAATATCGGTTTTTTTTAATTAAATGTGAGATAGAAATACATCTTTGGTACTACGTTATTCCTCTAAGTGTGGGCAGTAGACAAAAACACAGAAGGGACAGCAAAGGCTTTTTACGCTTCTTATGTAAGTCTGGCAGGTTTATAGTTCATTTTGTTCTCCTGGAAGAGAAGAGTTAATTTTGTTCTCCTGCTTTATCTTTCCAGTCCCTTGCTAGCTTGCAATCCGTATGGAGAATTACTGCAGTTGGAGCTTAAGTTGAGACTTTCCTAGGTATATCCGAGTTCAGCTATCTCCCAGAGAGACATCCCTGTGCCCTCCCAAGCCTGGGGGTTGAATGCAGATGGCTGCTGTCTTTGTTACTCAGCTCTTTTCTTTCTTCTTTGTGCTTGCGGGAGGTTAGTTGAAACAACCTCAGGCTTGTTTCATTAGCATCTGAAAATACAAACACAGCACAAGGAAAGCCCTTCAAAAGCTGGGAGCTGAGGCTGCAGCAGGCAGCTTTAGCGGGTGCAGGAGTGAGCCAGGCTGCTGTTGAGCATCATCAGTCACTGTGGGTGGTTGCTTGGGGATGCTTTGGTGGTAGGGACCCTTTGTCGAGCTGGGCTTGGCTCCACCAGCCCTTCTGAAGGCAAAAAGTAGCAGCTACCTAAAAGTTTATTGGCAGCCCTTGGAAGGGTTAAATGTTTCCTTTGTGGCAGTGAAGGACATGGAAAGCGGCCAAGCGTTTAGATTTGAGATTTGAAAAGCAGCTGGAGTTTAGCTGCTCTTCGCAAGCAGTTCAGTGCAGGAAGGGGGAGACAGTAATAATGTTACACAGTGTCATTCATAACACTGTCCTTGAGTTTGGGTCAGCGTTTTCCATCCAGACTCCCAGGCTGGGCTGGAGCCGAGGTGCAGAGCCTAGGCCTACCCACCGCCCCAGCACTGAAAGGGGACAAGCCCAGGCCTCTGAAGAAGGACAACTGGGAATACACAGAGGCAACAAGCTCTCCTCTTGTGCTCCTGGAGTTCAAAAATGGCATATTTTTATAGGTAATGAGATCACTGCTTGGAAATGAGATAATTAACAGTTTTCTTCCAGTTTTAAAATGGATTATTTTGGATGGATTTAACAAGCCATCCTCTGATCTCAGAGCCTAATCAGTGCCCTCAGCTTCTGACGTCAGGGCTTGTGCCAGTCCTCCCAGCTGCTTCCACAGCATCCATGTGTTTGTGTCTGTGAAGACATTGCAGCACTGCTGCAGCCTGTGGGCTTGCACCAGTGCCAGACACCTCATGCCCAATGCCCAGTGAATTATGGGGCACAGACTATCTGGCCTGTGGGTCCGGGGAAGGACTATTGGTCCTAGGCTATAAGATCACAGTTGGAAAGCATGGCTAGAGCAAGGCTGGATCCTTATACAGGGAACTTAAGAGTGAATGAGGTATTGCCAAAGGAGTGCAGGGGTTGGTCTTCCCCGTGACAAAGGAAGGGTTTGGAGGGTGTACTTGGGACTGGATCAAACATTTGAACAGATAGTTAGCAAGCAAGATATTAAGCAATAGGACTCATGTATTGTAGCAAGACAATGCTGATTAAGATATTTAAATGGCTCCAGGATATACTGTGATACTGGATCTCAGATGAAGTGATACTTGATCTCAGATCACGTCTAGTATTGTGCAGAAAGGAAATCCATGACAGTGCATTTCTTTGTTCTCCAGTGTTGTGATAAATCCATCCTTAATGTCACAGCATCACAAAGCTTTTTAATTAATGGTCAATAAGTCTTGAGCTGAGTGCATTCGTGGAGTGGAGCCCAGCCATTAATCACAGCTAAAGAGAATCTAGAAACATAAATCCATAGTAAGATACTTTGTCATGGGATAGGTGTTTGGATAATGAGAAACTCAAACCACAAAAAACCCACCCCAAAACCAGGCAGCTGTGCACATTTGCTACCAAAGTTTCATTGTAGCTGTATATTCCATTAACACGTCAGACTGATTGGGAAGTAACTAGTATGTTCCTTTCCCCACTGCCTGCCAGATATTAAATGCTCTGAGTTGCACCTATTCCACCTCTTCTTCCCAATCATGTCTCACTTTTGTTCCCTGCAGGGTATTTGTTCACTGAGTGTGACCTGGCTGTACTTGGCAGCACTAGGCATGTCTCATGGGAATTGAAGTTCTTCACATCTTGTCTTCTAGTCCAAACAATAAGCTTCTGCAAGGAAAGAGACATTGGATACAATTCAGTGTGTCCCTAAATGCATAAAATGAGCATATGCCTGGCCTGGGTGTAGGGAAACCTTGAAAGGAGTACGGAATGTTTTTAGTAAGTTGTTTTTGCATTGGCAGACCAACCCAAGGTGCTAACACAGGTGTTCCTGGTGCTGGATTCAGGAGGCTTGGATCACTGCTGAGTGATGTGAGGGTTTCTGCAGGAGCTCTGGGGGCGAATGCTGCACTGGTGGACTTGGAGCTTCTCACCTGCTTTTCACTGCAGTTGTCACCACTGGGGTTGTTTTTATTTTGTTGTTCTCCTGTTCCCAGAGCAAACTGGTGTTTCAGAAAGGCACCTGGGAAGGGAGTCTTTGACTGGGATATGAGTCATCTCTCTCTTGGGGTTTCTTTTGGCTCAGTAATTCTTTTTCTCTGTATTAAATGTGATTAAAGCTTGAGTTTGCATTTGAAAACACACAAACAAATACTATTTATCCTGCTTGTAAGTGACCACAATGCTCCACCTTCCTCTTTCCTTCCTTATTTGTATCTACCTCTGTCTGCTGTCACACTAAGGCTTATAGAGTCAAGCAGCTTTTCAGCAGATAGACCGATCACAGCAGAAGAGTGGAAGAGAGTCCAAACTTTACAGCTTAGCATGAGATCCACTTTATTTTTGTCCAGTGAGCTTGAGTGAATGACAGAACAAAACCACTTGCTATAAATTCTGGGAAATACAGTCTGACTGCTGCAGACAGTGACTTTCTCTACTGGTTGTGAAGTCTGTCTTTTGCAATATTTCTTTTGAATGTGTTTGTGTTGTGAAACACTGCTGAGATCATGCTGATTTCTCTGCTACTTAGAAGAGCTGTTTTTCCATCTGTTGATCCGAGAAGAGTACACAGGTGCTGGATACAAAGAGAAAAAACAAAGATATGTATCCAAGGGTGGTCCATTACTGATGTGTAGGGCCAGAGAGGGATGTCTGTGGTCCAAAACTGAATCAAAGTATAAAAGCTGTTACAGGTACATTTGAGTAACTTGGCGACAGTTATATTTTAGTGAGAATAGTTAAATGCTGAACAAATGTCATAAACACAAGTTTGGGGTGGCAGTTGTTATATATTTATGCATATATATAGTTATATGTATTCAAAACAGCTATAGGTGTAGCTGTGCCTGGCTGTCAGTCTCCACGACCCTTGTTTTTGTTCTGTAGCATTCAGTGTGTGGGATATGTGTGCATGTTGTGCTGTAGCCTGAAACTTGTACAGGGGCTGTATGGGAAATAAAACTGCTTCTTTTCCCAACTTGAGGCTGTCTGAGCCATGGTACCTATGGGCGTTGAACTTATAAATCTTTCCTTGTACAAATGAGCATCTGATGCTGCACCTGGATGTGCACACACAACTGTTGTCAGGCTGTGCTGCTCTGCCCCTCCACACCAAGAGTGTTTGCCCTGTGCCAGGGAGTGCAGCCTTGTTACACAGGGAATCTTTACTGCAACTGCAGTAATGCATGAAGCATTAAATCTAAACCTAGAGTTAGTAACAAATTTGGGCAAGCTAAGTTTTGACTCTTGATGATGATAATGAGATCTAAAATTAAGTGTGAGCACTTTTGCTATGGCAGGGAACTCAAACTAACCCATGACCTCCTGAGCTGATGGAGTTCAGGGTAACAGAAACGATGCTGGTGATGCAAGATCAGCCTCAGTCTGATGACCTGGTCAGGCTGTGCAGTGCCTGAAACAAGGGAGGGAATCAGCTACCTGAGATTTTTTTGCTCAATTATATCATTTGACCCTGAGAATTAAAATGTACCTTTGTATGCTGGGGTGTACTAGAAAAGCAGGAGCTAAGGAGCAGGCTTTTGACAGTGATGAAGGACAGTAGTTGTGTTTCTGATGGGTGTGGATTCAAAATTGTCTCAAGGAGATCCCTGCTATTTGTAGCACCAGTGCTGCTTGGAAAGGCCCCTTACAGAACTCTACTGAGGCAAAGCTGAGAGGATGACAATGCTGAAGACAAGCTCTTTAGCAGCAGGAGCAAGGCAGTCTGTGGCCTTTAGATCAGGCAAAATCAAGTTCAGATCACAGTCTTTTCCTGGGCAATATGGATGGGAGACTTCTGCATTGGGGGAATACTGTGTAAATTGAGGATGTGAGGAGTTTTGTCAGGTAGATGAACATTCCATGGGATTTTATGGCCATGAGTTCTCCACACATGGGTATTGGGTGGAGGTGTGATTTTATGCAGCTGCACTCCCAGCCAGGCCTGCCCTGGTTCCAGCTGCCCCTTCTCCACAGTGCTCAGGATGGAGGAGGAGGGAAGAACCCACCAAGCCACCTAGCAACTAGAGTCACAGAAAGGTTCAAACTCACTGGTTGGTCAGCTCAGCTTTTCTATAGACTTGAGGAACTGTAATAAAAGAGAACACGTGCAATGTGTTTGCATCTGTCTCAAAACACATGAATACCCATTCTTTCTGTACGTGTAATAGAAAAACCTGATCAAGGAGGGATGCAATAGCTTCTCTTCCCTGCAGAGAAAATCCTACTGTTAGGTCAGTTATGTGAGATAACATGACACCCAATTCAACCTTGTAGGTTGCAAGCAGGGGCACATTTATTCAACAAGAAAATAATAAGAGCAAACTGGCTTTTTAACAAGCTGTACATTCAATAAATCTAGCTTATATCTTCCTTCCCTGGCCAGGAAACAGGGGAGCTATTTTTAAGTCTGCCCTTCCTGTACACATTGAACTAGAACGACTTTTCTTGTGCTAGACAGAGCACAACAGCACTTTCACATTAAATGAGCCTCTACTGTTGCTCTGAATTAAATGGGCAGGATTGGACAGAAACCATTCTTGTTCAAAAATTACCGTCTCCAATGCCTTCTCCAGGCACTGACCTCTGCAAAGATTAGATCATCCAGGGAGGAAGAGGAGCAAAGCAACCTGAATGGTGGGGAGAGAAGCTTGCCAGTAGCATTGTGGGAGGTCTTCCATTGCCTTTCAATTACTGGGGAATGGGGAAAATTACAGATGAGCTTTCCCAATTTGTATGAAAATTGCTTTGATGCAAGAGCATTTCACAAGCTTAACTGTGAACCAATTGGGATTGTCTGACCGGAGGCTCCTTCTCCCACAGGCAACAGGTCTTCATTGCAGTTGTTAAGGAGGAGTTAAGGTGCGAATTCCTTTCATCCTCTAGTGGTCAGCTATCTGTGTCTCTCCCTGTGGCCCTGCATTTGTGTAGAGATTGAGCCAGCACTTGCTCAGGCGTGGAATATGGCGTGTGGCAACTCTTCCTTTGCATTGTTGTACTGTAGTGGCTGGTTTCAGCACTTGATGTTTATTTTGGCTTCCCTGTGTGCTGAGTAGTAGCACTCTTCTCATTGATGAAAAGAAGCAGATAAGTTTATATAGTGTAATCTATACCTGACAGATGAGGGAGCTCCAATTTAAATGGATTGCTCTTAACAGTTGCAGGTGATTCTCTGTGTTAAGGACGTGCTAGACTCAAGGTGTATGCTCCTGCCACAAACCTTTGTCTCAGCTTCCTGTAGGTGCCTGTTAATACCTGTGGTGTGTTGCTTCTGTGTATTCCTGCTACACGCTTGCCAGGTGACCAGCACCATAGTTTATTCATTGCTGACATTCTTGTTTCTAACCAGAAGTGGGAAACACTAAGGGAGTCTGAGTTTGTATACCTGAGGAGTCTGCTTTCTTTGCTAGGCTGCTGGAGAGAAGAAACCAGAAATAAGATACCATGGCCTTAACTAGCTGCATTGATAAGCTGCCTCTTTCATCAGCTCATGCTTGTTTTGTGTTGAGTTAGAACTGCTGAAAAGCATCCTGTTCCTTCACAGGTATAGCTGCTAAAATACCTGCATATTATTTTTACAGACAAAAATATTGCCTGTTTCTGAAACTACTTCTGCTAATGTTTGAGAACATATTTTTACCTCTTAATTAATTTCCCTTAATTAAGTAATTAAGATGTGGCTTGAAGGAAAATAATGTTGGAAAAATTAAGAGCTAAGTGCAGCCATTCAGAAAGCTGCCTATGTGCTAGCTCAAATCTATTTGTGGATAGTCATGGAAGATCTAAAAACCATACTACACTAATTTATTTATTTTCAGTTCTTTATCCTGAAACAAAAATGGTGATTTCCCCACTCCCTGAAAAAAAAAAGTCTTTCTTTAAGGTCTTGGATAAGTCTTGGGGCTGAGGGGTTGGGATGTTTTATAAGTGAACCACAGTTGCTATTTCTTCCTACTTGGGATCTTGGATTTCATTTGAGCTTTAACTCAGCCTCTGTCTCCAAAAGGATTCTTTACAACATATTACTGCACTGGACATAAAGAAAAGGTCTGTTGTAAACCAGCAGCAAATAAATGTCCAAATAATAACATGTCTGGAGTCATCTGAATCTGTCCTTCTCTCCTTGTCCTGGCCTATCTTAAGTGTTAACAGATTCTGGCATTGACTTCTGATCTGGAAAGCTTTTGTCTGTTGCCTACAGCCAATGGGATGACATAGGTGTGAGTGCTGCTTTTCTTCCTGACTCATTAAGTTTTCTTTCGGTCAAGGGTTAGAACTTGTAAGAGAAACCAGAAAATGAAATCTGATTCTTGTGTAAAGAATTTGGTTTTCTGTAGCTTCACTCCTGGGGACAGGAGGGAAGAGTTTCTGTTTGAGTAGAATCTCATTCAATAGTGCACACAAGGAAAGCTAAAATGTTGAATGTGGTTGTAGCTGACCAAATCACCATCGTTTCGTGGTCTGTTTGTTTTTGCAGGTCAATCAGAATGTGGAGATCCAACGGGCCCGTCTGCGAGATGATATTAAGGAATATAAATTCCGAGAAGCGCGTTTGCTGCAAGACTACACCGAGCTTGAAGAGGAAAACATCTGTCTCCAGAAACAAGTGTCTGTCCTGAAACAAAACCAGGCAAGTGTTTCGAAATAGTGAGCATTGGGTTGGTAGCAGCAGTTAGCTTCTGTGTTACGGCATGGTTCGGTCTTATTTGGATGTCCAGTCACTCCTTTTCCGTGTTTGTACTGCTTTGGAGACTATGAGCACTATCTTTTGGTACCAAGGGTTGTCCCAAATGGTTTCCATTCTTTCTGAGTCTGTTTATGCACAGTTGTAAGACTTTGTTGTTTCTACTTGGACCCATCTTTCTCCTTTAATGGAAGTGAAGTCTCTGCCAGGCTACTTCATTACTTGGTCCAGTCTTTTTGCTGCATTGTTTTTTCAGTATCTCTTTGCAATACCTTCCATCCTCTTCTATGGGATCTGTAACTGGGTGTATTTCTGAACATGAGTTTTTATTGGCTGCTTAATATTTATATTATCTCTCTAGTTCTGTACTATCTCTTCTAGCTACTTTTATTAAATATGGACTGCTGTTACAGGTGCTCTGTACTGTCAGACCTGTGTGATTGCTCCTCTGAAAAGTCACATTAATTGCACAGTTCCAGCTTATTTCAGAATTTTAGAAAACTGCATTTTTGAGCAACTCAATTTCCCTGAGCTATAATTTGCAGAGGTAATTAGAATAGATGTGGGTTTTTTGGCACAGTTCACTAATCTTCATTTATCATTTAGAGATTTGCGATTTGTATTCTTCAGCTACACTTCAGTCTCCATTGAATAAATAAAACTCAAGGTTCAATTGGGAAAATGGCATCATATTCCTGAAATAGAAGCTCTTGAAGAAAACAGTGTTGTTTCTATCTGTTGTAGTGAGTGCATGGCAAAAACTTATTGGGATTTGCTTCAGAACTCCTTCTGTGTTGTGAATTAAAGCTGCCCTACCAAGCAGGTATTTAGGATGCTGAATGTATTCCCTTCACCAATGTCTCCAGGTGAAACTCCATGTCAATGTGTATCCTTTTGACCTCACTGATGTGCCCAAAATGGGCCTCTTCTCCTCAAATACTATACTGTTGTGGGTGCCCTGACATCTGCAGTAGGGATGAAAGGACTTTTATTACCAGTGATCTGGTAAAACCCAACCTATGTAGCTAGCTACTTGGTTTTCTACCTCTTTTTTTGTCCAAGTCATTGTATTCAGAGGAGCAAGTGAAAGTTCCCAGCTTCTTGTTCACATTCTAAACTAATGGTGCTAAAGAATGCTGTTGTTCTGGGCCTAACCAAATGTAACCTCAGATGCTATCTTGTCAATTACTAGTAATTATTACCTACTCTGTGTGTGTTCTGCAACCCTCGAAAACAGGCTGCAATCCTAAATATTTGAGCTCAGTGGGCATGTAGAAAACCAAGAGGTAATTATTTTCATGGCAATGGATCCTTTCATTTTCTACCTTGCCCTAATCCTACTTGATGGATTTCATTAATTATCATACTGACATAACTAGAAGAAGCCAGCAAGCTTTCCCAGGTTTAACTTGCACAACTGAATTAACATGATTGGTTTTTAAATCAAGTGGGTTTCAGTGCTGCTGTATTGGTGTATGTTGTCATCTAATATTCCTTTAGTAGTTGGCCAAAAGAAATAGGGTCAGATATCATGTGGTATACTTTCCTTTCTTTCAAGGTAAGGACAATGTATTCTTTAAGCTTTCTCTCCCCAAAAAAAATGATTCAAAATTGTACACTTGTCATTGATGCTTATCATTTTAGTGCAAGAGGGGTTTAAACTTGCAATTTTACAGGTAAAAACTGTGAGAAAAACTAAGCCTGAAGTGTGGAGTCTGAATTGTAGTGCTCTCAAGGTGTGCTGAAATTATGATAACAAATGATAAACCATTTGACTGTATAAAAGCAGAGTTTGATTGCTAGATGCATCCCAACAACTTTAAGCCCAGTGGCATATTGTAACAACAGAATGTCAGAAGAATAACGATGCTGGGTTTTGGAAATGTTTGGCTTGAATTTGTGAGAAGGTTGGCGATGGAATTTGTTAATCAAATAGAGAAATAATTTGCATCGTGTGCTAGGAGAGCCTGTTTTGTGATGCCTCTATATTGTACACTGCATCTCCCACCTGTCTTAATTAAGCTGGAATAGATCAGCTCATTCAGTGGTTTGCTTAGAAATTTTATTCCATGGTCTGTGTGAAGGTGCACTTTGTAAGCAGTGTTCACAGCACGAGTGCCAGAACTAGACTCCAGAGCTGAAATCATTCTGTTCTCAGGATGTTCAGTGAAATCAGACATTCAAAAGTAAAATTACTTGATGCCTTGCAGCTATTTTCACTAGGGTGGGATTTTTTCCCCTCCATTTGTGTGTCTCCAGGTGGAGTTTGAAGGCCTGAAACATGAAATCAAAAGGCTTGAAGAGGAAACAGAATTTCTCAACAGCCAGCTAGAAGACGCCATACGGCTGAAGGAGATCTCTGAACGCCAGCTGGAGGAGGCCTTGGAGACGCTGAAGACAGAGCGTGAGCAGAAGAACAACCTTCGTAAGGAGCTCTCCCACTACATGAACATCAACGACTCCATGTACAACAGCCACCTGAACATCTCTTTGGATGGACTCAAGTTCAGCGATGAAGCCACAGAGCCCAACAATGATGAAATCATGAATGGATTTGAACAAAACTGCCTCAGCAAACTCAGCAGTGGCAAGAACAATAGTACATCAACCCCCAAGAAAAATGAAAGCTTCCCTCCAGCCCCCAGTCTGGTTTCAGATCTTCTGAGTGAATTAAACATTTCTGAAATCCAGAAGCTGAAACAACAGCTTGTACAGGTAAATGGGTTTCCTCAACAACGGTGTACTTCCAAATAGCTGCCAGAGTTTATTTGGGTTGTGATTTCAGTAGCTCACATGGCCACCGTACATAATACAGTACAAACTGTATTTATGAAGAATCTGACTGATTTAAGATTTGAGGATGTAAAATGTTTGTTGCTGGAAAAACATATCTTTTTCTTAATGCAAAGAAGCCAGCAGTCATGTCCTATGTGTGGAAAAAAAGTTGTAATGCATCTTCTGTGCAGGACCTGCTGTGTCTGCTTCATTTTGTCCCTACTGAGAAAGGTGGCATTTTAGTCAAAAATTACCCCAGTTACTCCAGTTTTTTCATCACAAAGGGCTTTGTACACTATAACTATTTTGTCTTGTTTAAAGAGCATAAAGTTTTAATCAGAAGCATTTCTGTGGTTTGTATTTGTGTTGTTAGGAGGTTGGAGAGTTTGAAGTGAGGTGTGTATTTGTGTGGCCTGGAGATGTTTTATTTTAAGCACTTTTTAAAGTGTTTTATAAGAAAAAGCCTTTATGGAAAAAAATGCTGGATTTTTTCAGTATGAAACTTACAGAGGAGAAACTTGAAGAGTTTTGTTATTTCTATGTCTTCCATGAGGCTTCAAGCTTCCACCATAGGCTAGCTGCATCTTTTATAACATTTACTTGATAAATGGCAAGATAACCATAAACTTTATCTTATCTTCAGCTGAGAGAATGTTCTCACAGTGAGACTGTGGAAGAAATGTGTTACAATGCGCATTTTTCAGTGGAAATGAGGAAGAATTGGCAAGGAACACCGTGCTTTAGAATAAATTAAGTAGCCTTTTCCATCACATGCATGTGATTGGATTTCTGTAGCCATATGGTCCTTGGCTGAGTTGGTGACTGGTAGAACAAAACTATTTTACGTGATACAGTTCCCTTAACATATATATCTGTTCATGTGTTTCAGATGGAAAGAGAAAAAATGAACTTGTTAACGACACTACAAGAATCTCAAAAGCAGCTGGAAAATACACGGGGGGCCCTCTCAGAGCAGCATGAGAAAGTGGGCAGGCTCACAGAAAACCTGAACGCAATGAAGAAGCTCCAGGTCAGCAAAGAGCGTCAGTCTGCCCTCGACAATGAGAAGGACCGAGACAGCCACGAAGATGGAGACTACTATGAAGTTGACATCAATGGGCCAGAGATCCTGGAGTGCAAGTACAAGGTGGCTGTGGCAGAGATTACTGACCTAAAAGAAGAGCTCAAAAATATTAAGGCCAAATACAAAGAATGCGAATCTAAGTATGAGGAAGAGAAGAGCAGATATGAGACTGAGAGCCAGGCTCTCACTGAGAAGATCACCTCCCTAGAAAAATCCAGTAGGCACGATCGAGAGCAGGTGGCCAGGCTGGAGAAGGAGCTGAAGAAAGTCAGCGATGTTGCTGGAGAAACACAGGGCAGCCTTAGTGTGGCTCAAGATGAACTGGTCACCTTCAGTGAAGAACTGGCCAATTTATACCACCATGTCTGCATGTGCAACAACGAAACTCCAAACAGAGTGATGCTGGATTACTACAAGGAAGGTAAAGGTGGACGCAGCAGTCCAGAGAGCAAGGGAAGAAGGTCTCCCATTCTTCTTTCTAAAGGACTGTTAACTATAGAGCTAGGAAAGACAGAGAGTGTAAGCGGTGACAGCAGCCCGTCTCCAGTGTCGTCTCTGCCATCTCCTGTGTCGGATCCTCGCAAGGAACCAATGAACATCTACAACCTGATCGCTATCATCCGGGATCAGATCAAGCACCTGCAAGCTGCTGTGGACAGAACAACCGAGTTGTCCAGGCAGCGTGTTGCCACTCAAGAACTTGGGCCAGTGGTGGACAAAGATAAGGAAGCTCTCATGGAAGAAATCCTGAAGTTGAAATCTCTGCTGAGCACCAAGAGAGAACAGATAGCAACTCTGAGAACAGTGCTGAAGGCCAATAAACAGGTAACCAGGTCTTACAGATGTGAAGGTTGTGTTGTTAGGGAATTAGGGAGTAAATACAGGAGAATTTTATCTTTGTGGTCATGCTGCCATACCCTCAAGTCAGTGGGTGTCTGCTGGTGCAAGGCTGGAGCAGGCTGTTGTCCTGCTGTAAAGCTGAATGCTGGGCCTTTAACCAGCTTTTGTCACATACTTGTGAGACTTTTTGTTAAGCTTCAGGTAGCTTCAATGTACTGACTGTCTAAATTAGATTAGATTATATTTGAAGTAAGAGTCTAAAATAGAGATGAATCTCCTTTTCTACTTGGAAGAATTCTAGTAGTTACCTTTAAAAGACTTCTTAATCTCCTCTCATGCTGCAAAATAAAAGAAAGCCTTCCATGATGAGGATGTCATATAAGAATATAGATGAAATAACCAAGTTGAAAGGTGAATTAGTCTTTGGGAACTGGACCATGCCATTTGATATACACATTGGCAGTGCAGTAGATGGAAATGACTGTCATGAAAACACCATGTGACATGCTTCATTGTCTCCTCTGAAGTAAAGCAAATTGAAATTGCCTTAAAAAAAGTATAATGTTGTTTAAGAAATACATACACACTCTATTTGCTTTTGTATGGTTCAGTAAAGGTATCTCAATTTTAAATACAGAGATACTAAACAGACTATTTTGTTGTCTGTGATGAAGTCTGTGAAGTTTCATTTCTTTTACTAGTTGGAAATAAGTGTCACCAAACACGTATTTTCTAACTTCTTAGATGCTGCTGTGTGGTGAAGGGCAGTAGGAGATTCACATGTCTGGTCTGTTTCCAGTGTTGAAAAATGAAATGTTATTTAATCTGTACAAGAGACCAGAAGTTTAACATTCCAGTACAAAGTAAATGTTTCATTATGTGAATAGTGACGGGAAATCACTTAGTCAACTACTTTGTGAAGAGTTTCACTGACAAGTATGTTTCTGTCCTTCTTGGTGAACAACAGACTGCAGAGGTAGCCCTTGCCAACCTAAAAAGCAAGTATGAAAATGAGAAAGCTATGGTTACAGAGACCATGATGAAGCTGCGGAATGAGCTAAAGGCTTTGAAAGAGGATGCTGCTACCTTCTCTTCCCTGAGAGCAATGTTTGCTACAAGGTAAAGAACACATAAAGTCTGCAAAATGTCATTCCTTTCTTGTCAGGGTGGAGGGAAGAGCTGAACATCCTGCCCATGTGGGGAGCAGTGGAGTGAGGTGCCTTTTCCCACAGTTGTTGTGCCCGGTGTTGCTCTGCCTTCTGTTTCGATTGATGAGGAGAATGCCAGGGGTGTAGTGTGCTGCTACGAAACAAGTTGTTGTGGCAGTATTTGTTTAGTTTGGGTATGAGGTTATCCCTGGTTCTTGAAGCCATTAACTCTGAGGAGTGACATCCAGCAATGTAAGATGAGCACTTATCACACAATGAAGGTATGACTGACCTGTAATGATCTATGACAAAGTCAAGATGTTCCAAGCATCATTCTTAGGTTGTCCATACTGCAGTTGGCATCTCTTGTCGTTTCGTTTACCTGCCTGAGCTGATTTGGGTTGCCCATGTCTTTGGAACTTGCTTCTGCTTCTTAGTTGTGCTTTGTGGTGTTAACAGATAAAAATACTGGCTGACAGTTCCCAGGCTGCAGGCGTGATAAATGCTGTTTTGATCTGCATGTTATTTCTGCCAGTGTCATCGATTTCTTCCTTAACTCTCCATGTTGCTTTGGGGAGGAATGTTGTCGCAACAACATCATGTTACAATATCCGTATCTGCCTCACAGCTAAGGAGCATTCAGTTGGCTTCTGTGCAGAGATGATCCTGGTAAACAGGAACAGAAAATCTTTACCTAAGAGCTGTCAGTCCCAGCTCGCATACTGTTCCTTTGCCTGTGTGTTCCATGCGTTGCCAAATGGAAGAAGATGGAGAGGAGAAACTGTAAAGGGCAGTGCTTATTGTAATCTGTACATTTACTTTTAACTCTAGGGGGTGGAAGAGTCTGCTTAGTTCTCTGCTTTCTCTAGACACTCTTTGAAAAAACCCAACAACAACAGTGCTAAGAGATTTTCTGTCATCTGCTAAAAAGTTCCGTAGTGAGGAATAGTGAGAGAGCTGATGAGGAGTCCTGAGGCTTTTCTGTATGGCCTTTTGTGGGAATGATTCTGCAGCAGCTTACAGGGTCTGTGAATAATCTTAGGCTTGCTGGTGTTTCAGCCTTTCTCAGCAATTCTCTGTGCATGTGGGTGAATGTGGGAAGGAGAAAGGGATACCAGGCAATGCTAAAGATTGAATTGTGGCAGCTCCTTATGCTAGAGAGAGGAATGCCCTGTACAGTCTGCATTTGCCCTATTTTATCTCCCCTCTCTCTCCTTTTCTGAAGTGTAATTAATATGCACAAATTGCAATTGCTTTGAAGCTGTGAGGAAGTAGCAAAAGCAAGCTGTTAACTTTCAGGTCTCTTTGCTCTGTGCAGATAGCTAACTGACTGAATTACACAACTGCAGTAGGTTTGCCATACCCACAGATTTCCCTGCCTCAGCGTGAAAATGAAAGTGTGACTGTGAGCTGATTTAGGGAGGAAGAGTTGGAAGGGAAATGCCAGGGGAGTAACTGTCTCTCCTGCTTTCTCTTGGCGTATTATCTGGAGGTCAACCTTGTGCTTCTATTAGGAAGACAATAATGAGGATTCCTTGAGATGGGGAAATCGAAGGCAGAACGGAAATATTTCTGAAAGCAAGAGCTCTGTCCTGGAGCTCTCATGGGGAGTTGAGAGTGACTGGAGGCAGGAGTGAGCTCTTGTTTGGGAATGCACAAATGAACAATTGTAATTTCTGAACTTAGGTTTTACTTAGTAACTGTAGTGAAAAAGATAAGAGGCCAAGAGCAAAGGGAGGACTCGAAAAGCAGAGGGTAGAGCAGGTGGAGACATGGTCCACTAAGCCCTTCATCTTGTGAGAACTTGTGTTTCTGGTCGTTGTACAGCAGATAGGCCTTGTATTGCATCTAGTCTGAGGCAGTGGCAGTTACTCAAAGCGTGAAGAATTGCTTCTTTCTCTCAGCATGCCCAGTGTTTCAGATGCCACAATAGCTATTGAGACCTATTACTGCAGGTTGGGTACTATCACCCCCTTCCTCCTTGATCTCTGGTCAGAGTCCAGTAGCTTAGCAGAGTGCATCCCTCTGTCAGTGGTTATCTCACCTATGTCTCTGTTCCAGGTAGGGTAGGTTTGGAAGGGGTATTTCTAGGTGCTTTGGTGAAGATAGCCTCAAAAACTGCTTGGAGTTTGATTTTTAGATGTGTTTCAAATATCAGAAGTATGCAACAGTCCAATTTGTCTTCACCATCACAAGCAAGCTGCTAGTAGAGCAGCTCTTAGCACTCTACAGCAAGCTGTGTTTCTTCTCTGACCAAGAGGTTTGTACCAGCAGAGAGTAATAACAAGAGATGGGGCCTTTACTCCCTTGTGTTTGTTTCAGTGTTGTGTTTGAGCACAGGAGGAAGTAGGCTGCTGCACACATGTTTATTTTCCACAGGAAGACACCCGTTTTGTAGGATGCAAGAGAGCTGTAACAATACATGGGAGTTGAAGGCTGGGTACAAATATAGTAACTGACCTAATTTCCTTTTTTAAAGTAGGTTAATCCCACTAATTTGACAATACTACCAATTATTTTTAATATGTATTGAAAATACAATCAGACCTCAGCCTGTAGACAAAGGAAAGCTTGCAAAACACACATTAATAGCTTCCAGCAGCAAGGGACTGCTGCAGCACTCTGGACAACACTATATGCCTAAATTTAGGCTGTCATCCAGAGGAAAGAATCAAGATATGCATTGTGTACTCTAGATGTACCTGCAGTAGCTGTCCTGGTAAAGTGCAGATTTTGTTAATCAAGAAACTCATCTCTCTGTTGTGTGCACAGACTGAAAGCACCGGAAGCCAGATCAAGATCTACCCTATAGAGCTGCAAATGGAATTTATCAGCTTAATTAGACTGCAGTAGGTATTTATGCAGCACTCTATTACAGTCCAACATTTCAAGGTTTCATTAATAAACTCCTGTCACCAGGAAAACAAAGTTGCAATCACTTTTCCATTTAAAATCTGGACAGAAGATGAACATCATCTTTGTTTTACCTTGTCAAGTAGGTTTGCACTTGCTGACAGGCAGCTTGGGTGCTGCAAAATGTACATAAACAAGGCCTGGTGATGGTAGGTGAATGTTCATTAGGGTGCAGCTTTCAGCTTTATGTCAAGATGTGGAGTGGTACTTCTCTCTCTTTATGGGTACCATCTGGCTCCTGTACTTTACCTGCTATCTGGAGCAGCCGTGGGGAAGAATATTTCCCTTGACTATCCTTCTCAAAATTGAGAGGGTTATAGATGTAGGCACTTAGAAAGGTGGAACAGAATAGCTTGTGTTCACATGCTGAGGTGGAAGGCTGTAATGAAAGCAGTCACTTCTACAGTGCCCTTGCAACGAACTACAGCAATACCTGAGTGGATGTGTTCTGTATGTTAAAGAATGGATCCTTGCAAATTGGCCAGAGAAAACACAGCTTCACACAAACCACTCATGGTAGAATTTTTACCTTGGTCAGTATAAACTGATTTGTTTTCAAATAAAACCTTCAGTAGAAATTTCCAAAAGGCAGAGTAAGTCTTTAAAATGCAATGTTTACTCTCAGAGTTGTAGCTGGGGATCTTTGTTCCAGTGTATATGAATCAAGAGACTGCTTTCAAAGTGTGTGAGTATTTATTTAGTTTAATGTGACCAAGGAAGGAAAAAGCCATGAGTGAGAGCAGGATTTCCCAGGATAGAGGCAGCTACTGCTGGCTAAAGGGAGAGACCAACTCTGCAACCAGTCAGCAAGGAGACAAGTGGTATTGAAACATACTAGAGAGACTGAAAGCACTTTATATGCAATTTAAATGACAAGATGATGTGTGTGATAAAGAAACTAGCAGCTAGTTGTTGTCTGTTAAAGGAGGAAGGGTGTTTCAAATGAATCCATACACACCCTGTCAGTTTTCCAAGTATCCAGAGCATTTGGGCAAATAATCATGAATGTCAGAGGCCTGCAGAATGTAAAGGAGTTTAAATTCACGCAGAGAACAGTGCAGTGCTCACAGGGTTGAGAATTATAGCTAAAGGGCCTTCACGTTGGCCTCTGCACAGTGGAAATATTCAGCTTCTCTAAAAATACCCCATAGGATAAGTGCTCAGAGGAGCCAGAGACACAAAACGTGACTGAAAATTTCCAGAATGGGATTCCCAGATGGGAGTAACAGCATTTGCTGTTACAGACACGTGAGCCATGTCTCACACAGCCGCGTTTGTAATGCTGATGTGCCTGCTCTGGACTCTGAATGTGTCTGGCAAGTCAGATGTCTGGTGCAAGTAGTGCTGGGTATGTTGAGACTCAGCCTTGGTGAAGTTGCTCCTCGTAGACAGACTCTGTACCGGATTTGCAATGCTGGGTTCAAGTGCTTTTCCCAGGTACTTGTTGAAGTGGCCATGTCCACATAGCTCATTCCCCTGTGCCATGAGGCTGTTGGAGTGCTTGCTGTGGGAGGGGGTTGAAACACAGGAGGTGCTGCTGTGATATAGTGGTGGTGTCACAGAGATACGCAAGGCAAAGACATTGCCAGCTCTTGTTTTGTGCCTCGTCTACCCTTTTGTTTTTAAGCCAAGTGGAAAATGAGTTACTTGAAAGTACTTTATATGGGAAACTACTGCAGCAGCAGTTATTTGTGTCTATAGGGCTTCAGATTGGCAACTCTTGGTTTAATTTGCAATTAGTAGATGTCAGTGCTCCTAGGCTGTAAGAAACAAAGGACGTGCATAGCTTCAGTGGCATAGGGGAAGGATGGATGGAGAGGTCGGGATGAGATACTCCACTCCTTGCTGCTCCCTTCAGCAAAGAACTGGGAAAAATATTCTACCTGCGTGATAACTTTCATCTTGTTTCTAATCTAGTGGCATAAGATTGTTTAAATATAGATTAAGTATATATAAAAATATAAAAAAGAGCAGAGTTTTCTTTTGAATTCTGGGAGAAGAGAATTTTCCATAAAAGTTTATGATCTCTCCTTGAGAGTTTTTGTCGGTGGAAATTGCTGTAGTGTCCAGCAGTGTGGGGCTGATTGTTCCCTCTCAGGGCAGAAGATTAATCCTTCCCATATGTTTCAAACTACAAGAAAGATCTGTGGTCTGATTACTTTCTTTGATAGCCTTTACTAATGGATGTTGATTACACATGGCTGATCATGAACAAATGTTGGTTCAGTAGCAAAATTAACTGTAAATTATTAAATATCACACATGCTAAAGCTTAAATAAAATAGTATGTAGACATAAGGCACAACTGGCATTGGTGGGAAGTAGTGATATACAGCTCTTGAAAATGAGGCAACCCATTGTTATATTTTCCAGTAATTTGGCTTCAGAGAGTGGTTTAGAGGATTTAGTTGTTATTTCTCATCATTATATATAACATTTAGGATATCTGTTTCCTCTGTGTAGAAGTTGTTTTTTTTTTTTAAATCTAGTTGATGCTCCTTAAGCTCCTTTTTTTTGTTGTTAATTACCAATCATAAGAACATAAGTGACATCAAAGCCTTCTGCTCACTACTCACTTAAAACTGAGAAGATGTAAATGTACAACAGCCTTATGCCAATTTCATATTCTTCTTTAAAGCATGAAAGCTCAATTGTTTTCTTTCAAAGATGCTTTTAAAACAAAGACATTTTCTGTTCTGACCTTCAAATGTGAGGAGTTTTTTTGTTGAATATTCATCTGGGAGGTAGCTCAGCACCCAGCACGTGAAATAGTGAACGGGAAGGATCTCTTATTGCTGTGTCTGCAAAGCAGTGAGGATATAGATGCGTGTACCACAAGCACTCACTGCCATAGCTGCTGCTAGCTTTGCATTAAGCTCAAGTAGTGCCAGAGGTTATGTCTTCTTACATGCTTGAGGAGGCTGGCTTTTAATTTTCTGAAAAATAAAAAGAAATAAATGAAGAGGAAGAGCAGGGAGGAAGGAAGAAGGGCAGATCCCAGCCTGCCTGTGCACCAATGTCTGTATCCACTTCTAGGAAACTTTTCAATCCTCACTTGATCCGCTCAAGCGAACGATTGCTGTATTTTGCACAATGTAGTGTTCCTCTGGCCCAGGGCAGCTGTGCTTGCACCAGAAGGTTTGGTTTTGAAAGCTTTACCATTTCATTGACTTAAAGACCAAGAAAACAGGTTCAGGATGCATTTGGTTAATGTGACCATTATGTAGGATGTGTAGTAGTTGACAATCCTGCCCCTCCTCGGTCTCCTATACATGAGATGGGCAATGAAGCTGGGGAAGGGTCTGGAGCACAAGTCTTTTGATGAGTGGCTGAGGGCCCTGGGGGTGTTTAGTCTGGAGAAGAGGTTGCTGATGGCAGATATGAGCACTCTCTACAACTCCCTGACAGGAGACTGTAGTGAGATGAGGGTTGATCTTTTCTCCCAAGTAATGAGTGACAGGACAAGAGTAAATGGCCTCAAGTTGCACCAGAGCAGGTTGAGATTGGAGCTGAGAAAGAACTTTTTCCCTGAGAGGGTTGTCAACCCCTGTGCCAGGCTGCCCAGGGAGGTGGGGGAGTCCTGGAAGGATCCCAAAGCTGTGGAGCTGAGGTGCTGAGGGCCAGGGGTTAGTGGTGGGATTGACAGGGTGAGAGGAGGAGTTGGACTCGATGAGCTTAAAGGGCTTTTCCAACCAAACAGTTCTGTGATTCTATGAAAGAACAGTTATAAACTGCACATCTGTGGTACTGGTAACACTTCATTTTTGTTGGAAAGGAAGACAAGACTCAGCATAGAGATTTTGGGGAAAATAAGCTGATTTAGATATTTAAAATAGAGAATGCCTTGTAGTTTCTAAGGACAATCATATGATGCTTTAAATCCTTGTGCTAACAAAAAGTTTGAGATGAGGGCTTTCTGTAATAACCTTTTGGACTCAAAACCAGGGCTTTAGTTACAGCTAGGCTCACCTGCAAATGACACTATGGCCTTTTAGGCTGTGACAAGCATTAGTATGTGTTACCAGCCAGCTGTTGAGTTTGGCATAACTTGACTGTGTGTGATTAAGAGGCACTTGAGCAATACCAGGGGTGTTAGCAAGACTGTGTGGGAAGTCCCTAGTCTGCTTTGCTGCAATGGTAAATTCATCATTGACTTACAACAGTTTTCATTATCTCTCTTTTTCTCTTCTCCTAAATGGGGCAGGGAAAAATCAGCTGCTCTTGCCTTGCCTGGCTTTCATTAGCACCTTTCTGGTGGAAGTCAAAGTGAGGAGGCAGACTGCAGCAATCTTGACACTGCTTCACATAGCTGAACATAGTAGGGCTAAGTTAACTTCCTTTTCTGTACCCTCCCCAAAAAAAGTGGATATGTTTTGATTTACAAGAAAGGAGCTGGGAAAAAACTTCCCCAGATACTGAGAGGAAAACAAGGGTAACAGGGACAAGTCACTCTAGTGTCAGATTGTGTTTGCTGCAGCAATCATGTCACGTTCCTCAAGGAGTTGGTAACACTGCCTGGACATGCCCCTGGTTTGCAGTTATGGAGCTTGAAATGAACCAGGTTTCAGGTGTGGGTAAAGAAGAAAGCAGAAAGGTAACTTGTGATATAACCAGACTTGTGCTTTTCACCTCGTGTTTGAAAACTGGAGGGAAACCCCATAGCACACTGGCCTCCCAGTAGTCCTTAGTGTGTACCTTACTCAGCCCCAGCTGAAGAAAACACATGTCTGAACATCTAGAGCTGGGTTGGCAGTTGATGCTGGGAGCTGTACCATCCTTTTGGATCTGCTGCCACCTGCCATGAGACGAGAGGACTGCTATGCCCAGGATTTACTGCCTCTGTTCAGACTTCCTAGGGCCATCTCAGTCTGTGTTCCTCTCCAGCACTAATGGTAAATTGGGTAAGATCTGGCCCTTGCTCTGCTTCTGCTCCCTGAGGTGTATGGGTTGGGTTTGCTGTGGAAGGCCCATCTGGCTATGGATGAAAATGACAGGTGCCAGGCTTTTGGTGAGTTCAGGGTTCCTGGTTTGGGGTTGTTTCTTACACCCTCACAGGCTGATTTTCTGCTCCTCAGAATGAGAGAGAGTGTGATAAACTCAAGAGCAGGATGCACAGAGGTTTAAGAGGATGGGTTCCCACTCAGAGCAGCCCTAAGCTAAACACCTTCTGGCATGCCAAGCTACATTACAGTTGTAGTTCATGCAGGTTTGATATTCACAGTTCTGGGATATTGTTTAATCTCTATGTGTATTCAAAACTATAACTCTTTTTTTTGCTTTCCTTTTTCTCTTCCCAAGCAAATATAATTAGGAATACAGGCCTGATGCTGCTATTTGAAGGCAGGGAGAGGAGCATTCAGGTCTTGATTGTCCTGATAAGCACAGCTGATGCATCTGCATGTGAATACCATTTTGGTTTGTGGTGGGATTTTTTCCCAGTCTATTTTATATTACTTGGTGATGACAAATGTCCCTTAGTCAGGGGCTTTTCCATTTTGATGTTAAAAGGAATTTCTCTGCTGATATTTCTGCTCTTATGGAGAAGTTGTATTTTACACATGTGGCCATTGTGAATTCCAGCTGGTACCTATGAGTATTTCTTTTTCAACCCATATGCATAATTGGTGTTCTGTGTGCAGCAAATACACAGCTACGTGTCAAGACATTCATTTTTTACACTGGTCGTGATGCACTATGCAAGTTAAGTAGCTTCTAAGCTCAGTGAAAATGACTGTAGATGAAGCAGCTTGCAAGCATTTGTACAGCTTTTCCCCCAGGGTGCCAAGTAACACTGGATTCCTCTGTTTGAATGTTTCAAAATTAATTGTGCTGGTAGAAACAACTATATAAAGGCAACTTGCTGTAGAGAAATAAAACACTAATAGGATCATTAATGAAGCACTATAGAATTTTTACATCAGGAATCAGCATAGGCTAAAAAGTAGAACTGTGAAAGGTGTTTGGTTTTAACAGTGCTATTTAGTCACCACTGAAAAGTTGTTAATTAGACTCCATGTGTGAGGTACCAAAGGGTGAAGGTCGGGTGCTCCTCACACGGCATTAACAGCTGTTTTAGTAATGGGCATTTTCCAGCACTCCCCTGCTTCCCCTCAGGCTCTTTTTCCAGCTTAAGCTCAGAGGCACTGTGGACTCCATGTGAGTGGAGATAAAAGTAGTATGACTGCATTGTGTCACACTTCCAGAGTGCCTCCTCACTCTGGAAGGACCTCTTGCCAGTCTTTAGACAGGAATCCTGCTTTGCTCTGTAGAAATGCTGTTAATCACAGGGGTGCTGAGTGTGGGACTGGGAGAACCCCAGTGAAATGTATTGGCGATTTACTTTTTTTATCCCCACAGGTCTGGTTGAAGTTGCTATTTAAGAGAGTGTGTGGAAGCAGCTGCGAGGCTGTCGCTCAGCTCGTGTCTGTGGCTCGTATGTGGAATCAGAGTTTCTAAAGGTTGCTGTGTTTCATTGCAGATGTGACGAGTACGTCACACAGCTGGATGAAATGCAGCGGCAGCTCGCAGCGGCTGAGGATGAGAAGAAGACTCTCAACTCCTTGCTTCGGATGGCCATCCAGCAGAAACTGGCTCTGACCCAGCGCCTGGAGCACTTGGAGCTTGACCATGAGCAGTCCAAACGGGTGCGCACAAAATCCGCTTCCAAAGCCAAGAGCGGTAACCCCAGTGTAAGTCACCTTCGGTCCTGTGGAGACAGGTCTGAGGGATCTGTCCTTAACAACCAGGTTTTCTGTAGTGAGAAATATAAAATTTATTGTGACTAGGACAGGTGTGTAGGAAAAAAAAAATCATATAATGCATCTTATTTTATGCTGTAACGTTCAGCGTCAATCCCCACTATCTAACGTCGCGGTGAGTTGACTTGTACTAGTATGTTGTCACACCAGGTAATACAAATGGTGTTCTGGAAGTCTTAACTGTAACTAATTGATGAGTACGGGGATGTTATTAACAAGTTAATAGTGGGAAGGCATTCACCTTTCCACAATTAACATGTCTGGGTTTTGCTGTTTATGGTAAGTGTTAAGAGTGCACCTGATAGAGCGTATCTGGTGCTACTAATTGTAGTTCGTATAGCACAAATGTGATCCTTTCCCCGGGGTTGCAGCATACTTCAGTAAGTGCTTTCACAGGAGAAACAGACAGAAACCCTTCCTTGTTATCGCGGCTTTGGAAGTGGTGAAGAGCAAACGCTAAAATTGGAGGCATGTCTTGAAACTGAAGGGCATTTTGAAACTGGAACCAAACTTCCTTTGCCTACTGTGGCAGATAGGAAGAACTTGCTATCAGATCACCACTGACCAAAGTCCTAAAGCTTTTTACAGGCTATAAAAGCTAGAAAAGAAACTCGGTAGGGTACGTTATTTACACTCTGCTTCCCTCTCTTCAGAGGGTTAACCAGAAGAAACTTGCACATTTATATTAAAAATATGCAATATTTACCCCGTCTGATATAAAATTGTTAAGGATTGGGATCCTACCTGGTAGACAGTTCCACTTGAAGAAGTTATGCTGTGGAAAAGTGTCATGTCCTGAAAGGATCTTTGTGGTCTCCTGTCGTTCCTTGCAAGCGTAACACTTGGAAAAGAATCTGTTTTCTGTGTTACTGTAGCCACACAGCATAGACGTGTAGAATTAACGTGACTGTGGTCTAGTATTGTCAGGCACAAAGCAGTTTTTCTCAGCTGTCAGTATTACTCTAACTAGGAGAGTGTTTCAGAGCTCTGGTCATTTTGTTTTGAACACACGAGAGATGTCGCATTCTGTATGCAAGCACATTTCACAGGGCTCTACATTATAGGCACAGGAAATTGGACGAGATCATCCTGCTAATAATCATTGGTGAAGTAGCTTAGGATACTTAACGAATCTTTTTCAAAACAAATTAACCTTTGTCTGCTATTGAGCTTTTAAGGGGCCTTTTTAGCCACTTAATTACAATGTGTTTGCTGACGTAAAAGTGTACTTCATAATCGGTGCCTATGTAAGAGAAAAAAATTGAACCTGTTGCTTCTGAAGTCCTGGAAGCAGCAGGAGGAGGCACACTTTTGTCTTCAAACCAAGGTTCAAAGTGCCTAGCCTCAACCTTTTTATTTTAATGTAAAGCCCTGTTCATTTTGTACTCTTTCAAATGATTTTGTACGCCTCTAGTATGACTAAAAGCAATGTGGGACTGCACAGTTGTCTGTGTGCCAGTGACGTTTCATGAAGCCATTCTGACGTCCCCGCTGTGGTTCTGCCTCGTCTCACCACCCCGTGTCCTGCAGCTGAGCAGCAGATCGCTTCCTGCGCGGGCCAGGAGACAGCTCGGTGCTAAGCTAAGGCAATAAGGAGCACAGCTTGCTTTCCCCCCTGAGGGGGAATCCACATGGGCTTTTGGCTGCCCACCTATTAAGAAGGGAGGATGGGGAAGACTTCTAAATTCACACAGTGAGGCTTGAAACTGATGGAATTGTAGAAAGCTTGCTACAAAGCTGGGAAACCTCCACATGCCACAGTCCCGTGCCAGGATTGCACTTACCAGTATCGAGAGGAGGAAAAAACCCACCCCAACCCAAGCGATTTGAGGCCCATACATTGGCAAACATCACTGCTTGAGAAGTTTCAACAAATAGCAAGTCTGGCTTTAGAAACTAAGCCCTGTGCATCTATTATTAGGGTTTTTCAAGAAAACACTGAATTCTCCCACAGTTGAGCTTTAATATTGTTAGATGGCAGGTTTGATAGTTTAGAAGCAAGACATCTTGTAACGATTTTCAATCCTGCTTGTCTCTTCTTTGCTGCACAATCTTCCAAAAGGCCTTTATTCTTCTCACTCCTGCATGAAGTATACTTTTGAAATACTTTGTAAAAGCAGGCGTTTGAGTGCTAACTTTCTCTGCTCCAACAGAAACAGCTGCAACTTCGCTTCCGCTATGAGAGGGAGCTTTAACGCAGTTTTCACTGCTTCCCTGTCTCTAATGGCAGGATTTTTTTTTGCAAAATACTAATGGCAAATAGGTAAATTGGAGAAGCAAATTGAATACATTGTTAGCTTTTCTCAAATGAACTGCAACTTTCTGTAAAGATTTAGAGCGTTACCAGACAGTGACTATTACTGTCGAGTTTTGGCTCACGCTTTCAGTTCCAAGTATAAACAGTTTTATTTTGCTCTTGGCCTGATAGTCTTAGTATTCATTTCCATCTTCACTCATTTCTGGGAATCTTAAAACAAAAGCAACAAAAAAGCCAACCTGACTGCTATCAGAGCTCGTCAAAGCCATGGTTTAACTTCTTGTAGCACCTGTTATGAAAAGGAATGAGGAATGATGGTGAGGTGACCAGATCCTGCTGTTTGTACTTTTAGATAATAGCTCAGATTGAGTCGTGTAATCCTTGATTAGCAGTTTCTTGAAATGTACCTTTGCTGTGAGTCTTTTGTATCACTCACAATGGGTTGGGATAAAGCATGGAAAATCCCTTAAGCCGTCACCTACCTCTGCAAGCAGACTCTCCTCTGAATGGTATTCTCTGCATTGGCCTGCCTGCATGATACACTCACCTGCATGTTTCTGGAGAACCTGGAAATGTTTCTTGCACATTGCTGTTAAGTTGTGCTTGAACAGCAGAGCTTTACTCAGTACTTGTAAGAACCTTTCTTTCTGCAAAGCTATTGCTTCCAGGCTAAACCCACAGAGCGCCAGTTTCATGGCGTGGAAAGCATCTGCTAACAGTCAGCTAACAGACCCCTTCCACCAGCTAACCTGTTTCTGCAGCACAGTGGTTTAAGTTTTCAGTTCTTTAATTGAGAAGTAGAGACTGACCTTTTATAATTTTTTTTTTCCTAATGCTATTTTGTTTTTCCATTTTTCAGCTGTAGAGTAGCCCCTGGAGAAGCCTTTCCAACAGTGCAACGGCATTTCTTAGCCTCTGTCGTTATGGTTAAAAAGTGGTAGCCCATTGCACAGAGTGGAAACCACTCACCTCATCCTAACTTTTGAAAATCACCTTATTCCTATAGACTACCTGAAACTTTCCTTTAAATGTCTGAAGCTCTAAAACAAACAAGCTTTACCTGTAAGTGCTGCTGCAGTAAGAAAACTTACAAGTGCTGAAGAAACCTACTTCCAATGTCACGGTCACCGTGTTAGTTTGTGATCCACTAGAAATGTTGGGACGGAGGGATTTGTGATTTCATTGCAGACGCTCGTTTTTTATCTGATTGTTAAACCCGTGCACTTTTGATACTTCGATATTTTTTTCTTTAGCTTCTTTAATTCCTTATGTAGAAGAGTTTATATCAATGCAGTGGTTTGTGCTCGTAGTCTTTCTCCAATTTGGGCTTGTGACTTTTTTTCTTTTGAACTCTACGTCAGCATGTGGCAGAGATTTGGGGAGGGGGGGAGTGGGGGGGCAGGCCTAGATTGTGGTTAGGAAAGAGTTTCAACAATGAAAAAAAAAACAGGAGCTCTGCTAAACTGTGTGCTGTGCTTCAGCAGCTTTTTTTTATTATTATTATAAGAGGTTAAGCTTTATATGTTTAAATTACTGATTTTTTTTTTAACTGCCATGACCATTAAGAAATCCAGGGTATTCAAATTCTGGGGTTTTTTTCATATTGTATTATTATTCTTAGGAATAGTTCAATGTAACAAGAAGAAAACTTGACTTTGCTCTGGTGAAAACAGTAATAGGCACTTGAAAAAAATATAAAATAAGTAGTATTACCTATAAATTCCAGAATTCCTGGGTTTTAGGAAGTCAAAGTATTATTGATTAACAGAATTTTGTACAACTATACCAGTTAAATTCCAAATTGGAATTGTTTTGTTACTTTTTTCATTTTTATTGTGCCAAATTCTGGTACATTTAGAAAGAAAAAAAAATGCTAAAGTTGTCACTGATAGGGTGTTATATATCAGCGCCTTGTCTGTCATTAATGATTGCCAGTAGTGCCTTTAATCATTTTAAGGGAGACTCATAGAATAGCTCAGTCTAAGTCCCGTAACTTAGACAAACTGGAACGGCTGGTTTGGAATTAATTGAAGATGAGGAGCAATAAGTGCAAAGTGAACTCCCCTTTCGCACATTTTTAATGGGTAGTCTTACTAGAGAGGTTATATATTCAAGGAATTGTGGAAAATTCTGTTAGTCAATGATATTTCATCATGCAAATCCTTGCAAATTCAGGGGTATAGAGGAAAAACAAAAACAAAACCAACCAAGAAACAGAAGAAAACAAACCCGAATACGCTTTGGGAACCAAACGGACTCGTGTGGGACAGACGAGTGAGATGTACTGACACACCTTAGTGGCAGCAGTACGGAGGACGGATCAGGAACGTTGATCTCCCGTTAGCTTTGTCTGGTGGTGGATGCAGTTAAACCATAGTATTGTTTGCAAATGTGAACAACGAAGCCTTGGTATCTTCTCTTGCATGTCGTATCTAACCATTGTGATTTCAGGAAACAGAAACGCACCATCAGCAAGCCACGGCTTCTCCGCTGCTTGTTGAGGCTCACGTGGATGATTGAATTGGTACTTGCTGGGAGGAGCCTTCCTGCTCCTCAGAAAAAGAAAAAAAAAAAAGTACAAATTTGAAATAGTATTGACAGTGAGGAAAAAGGTTTCTGTTTGCTGGAAGAAAAGAAACAAAACGCATTCTTATTCCTAGATGTGGGGACTTGTATTTCCATCTTCTGTTACAGTATTGATTCATAAGAAATATTGTTGCATTTAAAATTACTACATTTGTATGTGGGTATTTATTTGAAATGATGTCAAAGTACTGTATTATGTTTTATGTGCATTACCTTTTAGTGGTGGATTGGTCTCCATTTAACGTCATATGCATGTATCCTTGCCAAGTAACCTTTACACAGATCGGAGAGGAAAACAAAGAAACGCCAACAAATGTGACAGAGAAAATGTGGAAACTTCTTGAAAGTGTAACTATGTGTTAATTGGATAACCTTAGGAGGTATAGAGGGCAAAATGTTACTTCCAAATTAATAAAAAAGGTGTTTAATGTAGGAAAGCAATCTGCCTGGGTAAAGGTAGTCACACTGGCAGTGTCAATAAACGAGAAAAGGCATCGTGGTCTGTGCTCCTTGGCCTCGTCTGTTCGCCCTTTGGATTGGTCTTCCTGAGCTCTTCTCAGTGTGGGGCTAAATGAAGGTGAACTTTTTATCTGAGAGAAACTGGAAACTTAAAAGTGAGTTTTGCTGCAGCAGTAGAAAATGAAGTATTTGTGCTCATGTTTGGGGAGCATTGTCCTCTGAGCTGCTTCGTGAGGTTTTCCTGGGTTCGTTTTGGCTTCCACGAGTCTGGTTTAACCTGTTCCACCCAACAGCCTGGCTTCAGGAGCCCAACAGCCCTGCACTTTCTCTGTGTTTGTACAGGAAAGAGGAGGGCAGTGGTGACAAGTCTTCCTGAAATGCCATCTTAATTTCTCATATAATCTTCAAAATGCATCAAGCTAATATTTATCCAGTATAAAAAACAAGCTCATAAAAGAACCCAGAGCAGCAGCGTGCTTAATGTCTGAGGGTGAGGCTAAAGGTTTGCCCCATCCATACAAGGGTCCTGGACTGCCAAATTTGCAGCAGCCACTAGGAGTGGCTTTAAACTACATCTTAACAACCCTTTAGATCCCCAAGTGGGATTCCTGGGACTCTTCAGCTTAGCCTTGGTACACCTGGGAGCAATCAGTCCATTACACCAGCTGATCAACATGGTGGATGTTAGAACTGAGGAGCAATATGACAGTTCTCACTTGGGCACTGAACACCCTCATGGGACCGTGTGCAGTGAACTGGCCAAACGTGTTAGTGAGGCCGTTTGCCCTGATGCTGGGGCTTTACATCTGCTGCAACAGGAGCTTTCCCTGCAGGGGATCCAGGGAAGGTGTGTGGTGTCTGCTTGCAGATGGCACCGCAACGACAACAGACCTGTCGAGACAGTGAAACAGTGCGATTCAAAAGTGCTTTAGTAAGGAAATAAGAAAACAAGAGGAGGAGAATATTTAGTTGAACAGCTTGTCTAGTGTGTGGCAATTAATTGAGATGTCAGTTTCTTTAACTCTTTTCTGTGTAGAAAACATGCAGTGCCCAGAGGGAATGTCGCCTCTGCTGAGCTGGGGAGGTTGGGCCACCAGCCACAGCTCAGGCTGCAGATGTTGCTGTGTTTAGTCTTCAGGAAAGGAATCTGCCAGCTCATGTAACACTCCTGCTTGCCATGGGTTCATTAATTTGGTACTGATTGTTTCTTACAAGTAAGGCTTGAAACAAGCTGCTTACTTCCCAGAGGGTGGATTTTCAGGTGTACTTGGATGCCTGAGGGTGAAGAGAACAGGACCTGAAAGTCCCCATGTACCTGCTTTTGTGGGATGAAGGTGAAGAAAAAAATAGGTGCTTTTTGGAGATCTCACTGGGTAAGATGGTACTATTGAGCTACACAAATATTTGTGGAGGCTACAGTTTCACAGATGTATTCACACTCCTGTGGTGTGAATCTGAGGATACAGACTGACCTACAGGCCCAGGGAAAGAGATTTTTTTCCACTCAAGGGCTTGGCAAAAACAATGACAGACTCTAAAGATCACCTCTGTGAGCTCAAAACAGAGCAAAGCAGTTAATTAATATGGGAGTATTTTGAGTATATGATTCTGTTGAGTATTGTATTTAATGTGGATCTGTAAAAGCTTCAAGCCCATGTTCATTAGTGGGTGCTGGGAAGAACACTCATGTACAAACAGCTCAAAAGGTGACTTGATTTTCTTCAGAGAGAGTTGCTGTCCTTTACCAGGAAAGGAGGGAGGTTGCTGCTGCTCAGTGTGAAGGCAGATTTCCACGAGAAGGAGCTATTGCAGCAGCAGTGTGAGCTGTTTTCTCCTATATAGAGACCGTGGCATCTCCAAGGCAACCCGAGACCTGGTCTTGTACATGGACGCAGCACCAGCTGGACTAAGCTGTACCTTATGCAAGCTGTGGCTGTGGGATGTGCTGCTTCTAATGACCAAATTGGATGACTTGGGATTCGAGCAAAGTGCTTGTAGCGTCTCTTAGATCCAGTAACTGTGCTTAAAAAAGAAAAAGAAGCCAGCACACAAGCTGGATCTGGTTGTAAGTGTTAAAGTAGAGCATTTTGGAAGTACAGGTATAATATACCAAGTGAGAGCAGTGTAATGAATGCCAGCTTTTGTGATTATTCTGGAAGAAACCTGAGAGAAAGTTTAAAATTTACTTAAAACCTGATACACGGTGATATTGAACTGGAACCATACCTGTGGTGTCCTGTTCACTGATTAAGGCCATGTGCTTAAGCAAAGCTTGTGTTAATGACACGGAGGGGAAGTGACTTTAAGCCCAGAGAAGGGCTGAGTGCTCAATGATGGTCGTGTTCTGCCTGTCTGAGGTGATTCCAGAAGCTGGTTGGGCAGTGTGAAGTACGGTAAGGAAACGTGCCTCTCTCCTCTCCCCTTTGTTTCCTAATAATGCCCTTGGAGGCACTGTCATCATCAGCTTTCCTGGTTCTTTTTCTGGCTTGCAATTCATTCCAAGACTGTTCATTCTCATCTGGAAAGCTCTTCCCAGTTATGTCAAGCGAGACTGTCACTTTTGCTGCTTCATCCTGTCTACAAAGCTTGGGGTTCTTCTCAGAAACTCGACATACCATCTGCTAGTAAAGGGGCAACCAAGGTCTCTTCTCCCACCTCTGTGTCATTTGTAGAAGGCAAAACTGTTGTTGCTGCTTCTCCCGTTCCTCTGAAGGTCAGTCTTTACCAGTCTCCTCTTTCAGAGGGATCTTGCTTCCATGGTGGCAGAAAAAAGCTTCAAACTGCAGCTGCTGGTCCAATCCCAAATGCCAATTCATAGAAAAATGTCTGTTTCTGTGGGGATGAAGAGAAGGGGAAGTGGCAAAGGAATGAGAGAGTAGGGGACAGGACAAAAGCATGAGGTAGATATTTTAAAAGAAGAAAGAGAGGAAAGTATGCAAGAATGTGAAAGAGGCAGCAAGGAAAAAATGGCAGCAATGGGTTAGGGTGGACTGTTGAGCAACTTGGAGCAGCTGGATCTGCTGTGGGCAGAGGCTGTTTGGCATAAAGGCTGGGAACACCTCAATTCCAAAGCAGCAGCTGGCATTTTCTTGTAGCCTGGTAGTACAAACTGCATAGCGTGCATTTCTCCTTCTCAAAGGGATCAGCTAGCACAGTTACTAGCTAGGAAGAGGCACATGAGACAGACCAGTCTCTGGGGTCACAGTGATTCTCTTTCCTTAAGCTTCAGTTCTTAGAATCATTTCCCATCAAAGGCTATCAAGGTATGTCTTCTAATTGATGTCTGAGTCAATCTAAATACATTGATGCTTCCCTGGATGTCAGTAGCAGTTAAGGAGGAGGGTGGGACTGACCTTGGGTTAGGCAGCCTTTGAATGTGGGTTTAACTAAAGGACTTTCTCTGTTGTTTTATTAAGAGCCAAATGTACTGCCCCAACCATGCAGGCCAGCATCTGTGTCAGCACCAGCTTCCAGAGCTAAAATAGCCCAAATACCTTTTTCTTCCTGTCCTCCTCAGCCCCCACTGAGGGGGCTGGAGATCTATGGCCTTCAGTGCCTGCTGGAAACAGTGTGGAAAGCTGTGGACAGGGAGAAACAGAGGGGCTTGAGGCAGAGGAAGGCCAGACAGGGCAGGATGGGCCCACAGGGCACGAGTGGCAGGAGGCCAGCTGGCCAGCACTGTGGCAGCTGGTCCTGGGTCTGAGAGAGCTCAGCACTCACAGCTGTGAGGCTGCTGCGGTAACGGCGCGGTGCCCAGCACTGCTCCAGCTCCAGCAGCTCTGCACCAGCCCCATGGGAAGCCCCTCCTGTCGGCCCCATGCAGCTGGGATGTGTGGCTGCAGATGCTGCTGTGAGTCTGCTGTGGTGGTCTGCTCACAAGAACAGGTTGCAGGGTTTGTGCAATTAGAGGCTGCTGGGCAGTCAAGTCAGGTTTAAGAAGTGTGAAAAAGGGTTTTCCAAGTGAGCCTCTGGAGGCTCTAGAGGGGAGACAGGAGTGCAAGGCCATGCTAGGCACAGCAGTGCCTGTTCCTGAGCCTCGCTGTGTTTCCCATTCCTAGTGCCCAGCAAATCAAGGAGTAAATTTGGACTGATGAGTTAAAATTTGCACTAGTGTCAGTTTATGCAGCATGGCTGGAAGATCTGGCCAAGGTGAAGGTGCCTCTTGAATCATGTTCTTCACAAGCCTGGCCACTGCTGACCAGTTGAACTGTTCTTTCTTTTATGTGGCAATTGTGCTGAAAGCCCCGTGTTTCGTGTCCATCCCCTTCGTGCTGTTAATGACAGAACTGCTAAATGTCTGGAACAGCTCTCTCTGTAATCTCAGCTCTGTGAAATAGGGTTGACTGAGGTCTGAGAGAAGGATGGAGAATCCAGAATGGGAGAGAACTCTTGTTCACATCTTCCCAAGAACTCTTTTTCCAGTCCAGATACGGGGATACAGGAAGGACGAGCAGGGAGCTCTAGATGTGATGCTGAGTTTGGGGCTGGTGGTTGGGCTTTGAGGTTGCCTCCAGAACAGGAAAAGGATTTAAAAGGCAAAACCCATGAGTAAGTTCACTGAAGCTGGGAAAAGTTTAGAGCTCTGGTCATCCTGCCCTTCTCTCTGGCTTTCAGCAGCCTCATAAAGGGTTGTTTTGTCCTCGCTGACTCTTTAATTCCAGGGGAAGGGTATGTTCCTGCAATGAGCGCTTGGGAAGCCGATGTGTAACACACGCTTCTGTTCGTAACTGAACGGTAAAGACTGTAAAAGGGATGATCATTACGCTCGAGCAAGCAGTATCGCCGTGGCTCCGGTTCGTTTCGGAGCAGTTCTGCAGGCAGACAGGAGATGGCAGCGCAGCACAGAGCCGGGCTGCAGCCGGCAGCAGCAAAGCAAAAGCTGGCACAGCTCTGCCGTGCCAAAAGATTGACTTTTGTCTCAGAAATTATTCTTCTTTCCCGCCCCCCCTCCCCCGCTTCCTCCTCCGTTTAGCTCTGCCAGTGTTCCCCATGGCTTTTCACAGCCCATCTTGAATGTATTTCTGCTGAGTTGCTGTGGGCTCGGCGGGTTTGGAACGTGAAGCTTTGTGAACGGTTACCGGTGCTGCAACTGATTACCCCGGGAATCACGGGAGACACAATAAATGGAACCACCAGTGTCAAGACATTTTACTGCTTCTTTTCTTTTTATTTTGGATTCCTCTGGTAACTCAGCTTGGCTCCTGAGCCTGTGCCATTTGTCGGGATGCCGTGCAATCAGCCATCACGGGCTTGTGCTGGACCTGCTGCCACCAGGTACCTCATTTTGGCAGGAATAGGTTGTTGGCCAGCAGCAGCTGTGCTTCCACCTGCACATCAGGTCAGCAGGCTTGACAAGAGTGGTGGCCAGCAGCAAGAGCTCAGCCTGTGTCACCCCCGTGCCCGTCCCGGCCCCAGGGTTTGAGAGCACCGTTTCCAACCAGGCACCACGGCGGGTGAGTCCCACACCGCAGCGAGCACTGCACAGACCCGGCTCAACCCTCACCAGCAGAGCCACTGTGTGCAGGGCCTTTGTGGAAGGTAAGCAGCTAGGCAAACACTGCAGAGCATCCTGCAGCAGACACTGAGTCCCATTGCACAGAGAGAAACAGAGCTGAAACTACCCAGAGAAGCCATAACTCGCTACCTAACGGGCAGCACGGCCACGCATGTGTGGCAGGCATGAGAAACTCAAACATGAAATTTTATAGAAGCTGTGGTGCTTTGGCTCTCTTCCCTGTCGTGCCATCGCTGCTTGGGGTCCCATGCTATTTATAGGAGTCAGAGAACCAGGAATCTGCTCTTGCTTTGCAACTGATCAAGAAAAGATTTAGAGCTGATGGGAGAAGAACACTGGGCTTCCTGCCACCCCTGAGCTACTTTCCATTAAGGAGCAATAGTGAACTCCTACAACTTTGTCTCCTCATCGGTGGTTTCTCGCTGTTTCTGTTGTAGCTTGCTTCAACAGACATTTTGGGGGAGGTGTACCTGCCAGCTCAGGCCTCTGCCGTGCCCTGAGAGGGGACAGCTTTGCTTATGGAATGTTAGAATCATAGAATCACAGCATGGTAGGGTTTAGGAAGGAACTTTTAGAGATCATCTAGTCTGAGAGAATTTGTTTTGAAAGGCTGTGCATCTGTATTCTGTGTGACTCGGTAGCAGACCACAGAGCCAGTGTGCGAACCATTTTGGTGATACTTTCAGAGTAAAGAAGTTCTACTAAATGTTTTGGCTTCAGCTGATCTGTGAGGTCTGCCATAAATCACAGAATAATTAGATAACTGGTGTGATGCTGCGAGAGTAAAAAAGGGATGAGGGTGCCTGTATCCAAATTCAGACTGAGTCAGTGTTAGTTTCTGAACCTAGATTAACAATGACTAGGGTGACAAAAATCAAGTGCTGTAATTCTTTTTAAAAGCTAAGCCTCATCTTCTGCCAGCAGATCAGGACATATCTTCCCAGTCAACACTCCTAGCCAAAGCTGGTGCCCAGAAAAAAAACCCCAGTATTTCCTTCTCTTGTTTGGCACAGATTCCAGCTTCAGTACCTCTCGAATCAAAGCAGCAAACTGACAGCACCTCAGTTTGGCTGACTTTATGTCACTGAAAGCTTTGGGGTAAAATCTACAAAGCTCTTCAGATTACTGAAAAAAGCAAGTGATAATTTCTGAAAAGGCTGAACCTAAGTCCTGCTCAACACTGAGAGCATTTAGATACCTCTGTCCTTTTCCTTTTGAATAAAGGGAGTTTATGTTCCTGAAAGACATTGCTTTTGAAAAATAAAGATCACCCTCCATGCCTCTGTGCCCAGTCAGATGATTCAATTCATAAAGCAGATCTTGTTTTTGAGGGTAGCATCAAAGTCGGTGTTGTCTGGAAATGTTTAATTGAACAGTGACAAGCTGCAGCTCCTTGTTTACTTTATAATGTGATACAAAATAAATTACAGAGCTGGGTCACCGAGTTCATCCCCACTTCAGCAGATGAGCACACACGTCTGACCAGCCTCGGCTTTCAGGACTCTGAAAACATAAATGCAACCCCACAGTAAACAGAATCCAATATATGCACAGAGGTTTCTGTAACACTGCTGTGTTCTATCCTTAGCTCAGCCCTTTGGTGTTCAGGTTGTAGCTGGCAGACAGAGAGATACTCACAGGAGTCTGCTGCTGCCACAGGCTGGCTTTTGGCTGAAGAGGCCATTAGCACCTCCCTGTGCCATTGCCTGCTGGGTCAGCGTGGGTGGTCACGCAGGCAGCGAGGCTCTGCTGCTCAGGGTTCTCCCAGCCCCCTAAGGATCAGAGAATCATAGCATGGTAGGTGTTGGAAGGGACATTTAGAGCTCATCCATCCCAACCCCCTTGCAGAAGCAGCTCCCACCTAGATCAGGCCACACAGGAACGTGTCCAGGGGGGTCTTGAAGCCCTCCAAGGAAGGAGCCTCCACACCATCCTTGGGCAGACTGGGCCAGGACTCCCTCACTGAAACACTGAAAGAGTTTTTCCTTATAGTTAAGTGGAACTTCTGTGTTGCAGCTTCATCCCATCACCCCTTGTCCTGTTCCTAGCTACTATAGAAAAAAAAATGTGTCCCAAACTCCTGACACCCACCATTTAGATACTTACAATTATTAACGAGATCCCCCCTCAGTCTCCTCTACTCCCCTTATTTTAGACCAGAGACTCAGAAGAAAGCAAGTGGATCCACCACCCTTGGAGCTCACTGATTTTTGTCAAGTCAAGGTGAGAGGATTGTTTTTCCCAGGCCAGCAAGTAAAAGATGAAGAAAGGCTCTGTGTCCCTCCTTGGGGACTCCAAGCAGAACAGTTTTAGTTGTGAAGATTAGGCTCTGGAAAGAGGGGACGTGCCCATGTCATTTGCTGTCTGTGGTACGAACTTCTGCTCTCAGAGTCCAGGTAACTGCTTGGATGTATCTTACCTTAACAAGATCTGAACCAATTTACATGAGCAAGCTGTTAAGCTGGAGTATAAAGGACACCAGTGAAATGAAAAAGTCCAGGATCTGAAAACCTAGAAGTCTCCTCAGTGTTCAGGAGAGTGATTTAACACTGATTCAGAACACAAGCCCTAGTAAATATGTAAGTGGGGATAAAATGCAGACTATTGCACTCAGCTATAAATTTGTTACACCAGAGCATAGGAGCTGCTGCAGGCGTTGTGTGCTTCATGGAGAGCTGCTTTACTTTTATCTGCCATTCCTTGTTTTTGTCCTTCTGTTGCTCTGTGGGTTTTTTTCCTCTGGATTCCTGGCTGCTCGGGTAACTGACGTCGGTGAATATGGAATAAACTTGCTTTTGCCTAAGGTATCATTAAAAAACAACCCCAAACCCTACCTCAGTATGGTTTCAGCTTAAAAATATTTCCCCTTGAAAGCTACCTTTGATGAATCCTTTTTTTTTCCCCCCACATTTTTGCAGATTTAAAGTGAGAGCAATAGAATCGCTTCCAGTGCTGCCATGAATTTAAGAAGCTGATTGCAATTGCTGGTTTAATCTGCCTGTGAAGGAGAAATTAAGCAGTGTTTCTTTCCCTGCAGTTGAAAGGGCTCTGCTCCCAATTCATGAAGATGATCTTGCATAAATACTCACAAGGCATGTCACAGTCATCTTCAAATGGAAAGTAAGTCTCTTCAGAAAGTATGTGTGGAAGGGAGGGGGAAAGCTCTGATCAGAGCTCTGAGAGTTATAACTAAGGACTCAGTGCACAAAGGAACTCTGTATATTCAGTAGAGTGTCATATGATGGCAAAAGCACATGAGGGGCACCCTGAGGATTACATCATCCGGAAGAGAACACAACATGCACCTCGTACATGAAAAGCATGTCGGACAAAACCCATGTATTTGCAAAGCCTCAGCTTCGTGGTCTCCAGGGCCTCATTAAATCTATAAGAGGTTATTTTTGCCCTCTTTAGATTTATCTTTCCTGGACATGCAATGGTAATCCTTACTTAACTGCAAAGCTGACCATGAGGGAGAATTAATTTGTGTTGAGAGAGCTCTTCTTGTAGAGGAATTTTAATGTGATATGACAGGCAACTCTTTCTTTATGGGGGGAGAAAGAAGGAGTGTTTGTGTGAACTTTGCTAACTGCTTACACTGCATTTATTGACCCTTTTCTCTTGCATACGTGTGCATTGGACATCAAGGCTTTGTGAGGAATAAAAACCCATCCTACAATAAAGACTACATTCAGTGGACATTGCCCAGTGCTTCACAGCTTAAGGGAAAGCAGCACGTTGGACTGGGTACAAAGTGCACTTTGTGTCTGCAAATAAGGGTTGTTAAAACTAAGGCCTGAAAGTGCTCAGCAAGGTCAAGGTCAACACAGAAGGTGCCAATCAGTTTATTATTCTATTTAACAGAAGCTTTGGCTTAACTTTAAGATGAAGCCTGAGAAGAGCAGAAGTGACCCCAATGTTGACTCGAGAACTTGTTCCTGTAACAACTTCCTTCGTGAGACACTGAAGGGAAACAGCTTGGGTGCCTGAGACAGCTGGCTTAGCAGGAAAGGGCTTCACTAAGCAGGGGATGGATCAGCAGCTCCATGTGAGGTTGAGTTCTGTGGAGAGCCATAAACGGTGGTGCAAAGCACAAACCCTGGGTTTGTTCCTGGTGCTTCCAAAGGGTTGGGTGCCTCTCAGTTCAGGGGGAAACACAAAGTGACAATATTCAGAGGAAGTATCCCAGCAAACACCTTCCTGTTCTAAACTCAAAGCTGTACTGTTGTGAACTTTGGCTGGTAGGCTCACCCTGCCTTCTCAGCAGCTTCTAATCCTCTGTGTCCCTAGCAGTGTTGCAAAATAAAGAGCCCTTAGATTGCTTGACCACTGAAATTTTCTCTGACTCCAAATTACTTACCTTGGTTGAGGAAATGGCTTCTTCTTAGATGTGAAGAAACTCATACTGGCCTTTTGTTAGTCTTAGGTGGCCAAAAGTAAGGTCTGTGATTCAATCTTTGCTTCAATCGCAAACTCTCTCTGGAATTTATCAACTGATTCTGGTCAAAGTTACTAATTAAATACTACGAATGCACAGACTGTAAGAGTTGAGAGCACCTATCATGAGAAAAAACCAAAATCAAACCAAAATGATGGCTGGGGGAGTGGGTAAACATTGGGACAGGGAGTAAAACGATCCTTGTAAAGGCTGCTGGTGATTTGGTGTTCCAGTGCCATATCAAAAGTGCTTAAATGCTCAAAATAATCAGTTGTTTGTCTCAGCTTTACACTTTCTTTACAGCATGGACCTTTCTGTCTTGAGAGCAGAGAGCCCAGGTGATTTTCCAACCAATTTAAAGTTTGCTCCTGCCACGGAACACCAGGTTCCACCCGAGCACCGCGTGGTGATGGTTGGTGAGCTCAGGTGTGCACTGGGGACCCTCCTTCAGAGATGCTCTAACTCCTAAAGGACAGGAGCAAGGTCAGGGAGCTGGGACCATGTCCTGTGGCAATACAGGCAGGAAGTCTCACCTCTGAGATCTTCAGCTGTACATTGAATTGGTATGTGGGGATGTTAATGCTTGGAACAGGGAGGATTTGGGAAGTAGCGTGTAGGGTTTCGTTAAGTGACCTCAAGAAATCCAGGCTGGTGCATTACTGGTGGATCTGCTTTCTTGTCCTGGTTCAGCTACACCCTAACCATCCAGGTACTCTAGGACAGCTGCTCCAGAACAGCTACAATAATCAATGTAATGAAATTCCATTACAAAGAGGTTACTCTGCTTCACCAGGCTGCTGAAGTTTCCCAGCAGTGTATTTCCAGCAAGGGGCCTCCATCAAAGCCTGGCGTTTCAGGGGAAAGATAAGGAGCAATGACCAATTACTGGGTAATAAAAACACAGACTGAAGCACAACCGTAGTCAGCTTTTGAATGTGCTGCTTTGCATTTTTTTTCCCCTGGAGGTAAATGCCTTTGCAAAGACAGTTTTACACGGTTTTGTTCTTGCAGAGGTAGATCTCCTGATAGAAGCTGTTAACCCCGGTGTGCTTGTTGTCCTCGGCGCTGCTTGCCACGAGGAGCTGGAAGAGCGTAGCTCTCGAGAAGCTCTCCTTTAAACATGTACCTCACCTGAGAAGCCTGGGCTGTGCCCCGGCTGCAGCACACCCTCTGGAAGGCCCTTCGCTGACCCAGCGTGTCCCGCTCCCACTCCGAGGTGCAGGGCGGTGAGTCGGGGGCACCTCCTGGGCTGTCCTTGCGAGAAGCCCCGAAAGACCCCACCGTGGTGTGGGTTTCTGGGCGGTGGGAAGAGGTTGGCTGTGCAAGGGGGTTGGTGTCTGAGATGCTGTCAGATGTAAGGGACTGGGACCGAGCCTGGGGAAGACATTGGTGGCCGTGGCACGTGTGGCACATGCCCGCCAGCTGCCCGAGCAGCCGTCGTGGGGCCCCGCAGCCTTCCACCGCTTCCCTTTTCCGCTGCTTTTTGACCAACGGCGTGTGCTGAACCCCTTCTGGGGTCGTTGGGGGGGGGTCCCGCCGTGCCCCTGCCCCGTTCGGAGGGACGGGCCTCGGCCCGGTGCCCCGCGGGTCGCATCCGCGGCGGGGGCCGCTCCGTGCCGAGCCATGCCGTGCCGAGCCGAGCCGTGCCGTGCCGAGCCGTGCCGTGCCGTGCCGCGCCGTGCCGTGCCGTGCCGAGCC